>CM022951.1:77850952-78404436 GCA_012931725.1 Litsea cubeba | reverse complement strand
ACCACTAACTCCTCTATATGGCTTGATATACGGGTCCTTACCAGCTTTCACTAATGCTTCATAGTATTCTTTCATATTATGACGCCAGGTTCTATACAATTTGTTACACTTGCGGTCAATTCCACGCCTCACATGCTCTTTCTCATCATATTCCCTTATGTCAAATTTATCCTGCACTCATTCATATAATATAGAATTCTAGTATAAGCAAAAAGGAGCTAAAATTGCATTTGAATTGCATCTTAATCTTAAAAAGGAAAAATAGTGAACCTCAAATAAAATAAAAAGAGAGAAAACTTTACTCGTGTAGCCTGTATGATGGGCGATTTAATAGCAGAGGGAATATCATCCCACTTTTCCATATCCTTCAATGGTGCCGCCATCCTAATTTGTACACCAAGCCAATTAGCCAACCTAGTGGCATTTATCCCAACGGGTGCTCCTACCTCCAAAGGAACCTCTACAACAAGTTTGGTGCCACTACTAGCAGCAATTAAGCGTTCGGTGTTAATTCCACGGGTAGCACCCTGGACACGCTTTGAGGTAGAAGCTGAAAACTTTAAAAAAAGTAGAGTGTATGAATAATACAATTAAAATATAATAGAATTTCACATAGCGCAGGTATTGTATTTTTTCTCTTTTTTTTTCGAGTTTGACAATGATTTTTCTTTGGATCTGATAAATACACAGAAGACTGTTGTACAAATAACTCATTCTTAGTTTTAACGTATATGAAACTGACATTGATGGAAAATGTACCTCTCACCATATCCTGCGGTAAAGAAGTTGGTGTAGTAGATAGAGTACGTTGATCAACCAATGAATCTTGGGTGGGAGTAGGAGCCACTGTAGACTTTGTTGTTAAATAACCTGGTATACCTACCATCGATGTTGGGGTAGGCATTGAACCTTGGGTAGAGGAAGGAGGCACAGTAGACTGCATAGGAGGCATCTCAGTATGGGGAGTGGATGTATGTTGTGCAACGGTGTTCTTCCTGATTCTTTCATTCCTGATAGCATCAATCTGTCACCATGTGACACAAAATTAATGTCTAATAAGCCAGTTCTATATAATTGAATACACAATACAATTATATATTTATAAGAACTTAAATGGTCATCAGAACCCAAATTGTTCTCATCATCAAGTGGTTGATACTCCTCGTCATCATCATCCATGGCCCTCATATTTTTCGCCTCTTTAATAGTTTTAGTCTTTCCCTTCTTCAGATCAACCAATGAATTCGCCATCCTTTGAAACCCCCTTTCAACCAATTTAAGGTTATTCAATTCGATTTTTTCCCGCCTTTGCTTTTCCTAATCAGACACTGGCTGGCCCATGATCTCAGGTTTGTTAAACCTGACCTTGTTTTTTACCATCTCTCTCCTGTAAAAAAAGACATTTAGATTTTAGTATGATATATGAACAAGTAAGATTTAATATGAAATGATAGATGCCCCATTATATAAAATGTAACGAAAGATCTAAAACATCAAGAGATATTCAAACATACAGGACAAAGGTACATAAGCCACATCCATAGATGATAAGTATCAAAATACAGTTCACTAGGTACTATCCAAATAAAGGTTAAAGGACGATAATACAGAAAACTAAATCAAGGTTTTATGTCCAGATCAATATCCGAATCAGATTCACTAGTAAACTCATTATCACTAGGCTCTCCTACTAATTCATCTTCATCTTCTTCAGGAAAACTGCAGCTAAGTTGTCAGTTCTGTGTCTCTAGAACCACATTACTTGGAAAAATCTCAAGATCAACATCATCTCTAGTGAGCCGAACCCCAACTGAATCATCAATATCAATATTAGGGATAGCATTAGTGGTTTCATCCTGTTGGAATACATCAGTTGGCGCATCTTCTAAATCATCTTCCTTCACAGGTATATCCCATATCCCTCGATGTTGGAGCCGTTCTACAACTTTCCAATGGTCACCAAATTTGGTATCATTGACATAGAAGATTTGCTTCACTTGAATTGGCAGGACAAATGGATCATTCTTACACCAATGTCTTCTTACATTAATGCTTGTGAAATGTGCATCGGCTTTAATGAATCTACCTCTACTGGTATTGAGCCATTCGCATTGGAAAAGAACTACACGGCGTCCAAACATATAACTCAGCTCCCATACTCTGCATAAGTTCCCATAAAAGGTAACTGTTTTCCCTTCATGGTTGTTCCCTTCCACGACGACACCACTATTTTGGCTTTTATGATGACTATCCCGGTCTTTAGTGTGAAATCGAACACCGTTGGATATGCAACCTGAATATAGTTTGATAGTCACAAGTGGACCATTGGCTACAGACCATAAGTCATCAGTTGCTTCTTGTGAGCCTTCGTCTCGTAGTTGATTCATCTACAAAACAATGCATGGCAAGCATGTTAATATTCTATATGCCCAACTTAAATTATCAAAAGATAGTTTGTATCTTACGTGTTCTTTGAACCACTTTGGAAATTTCTCTTCTTGTCTCTTCGGGATGTCACATGCACTTTCATTTGCCAATAGTCTTTTGTGTTCTCTATTTACAAACATACAATAGTGATGGTTAAAAAGGTCGCATACTAAATATAAGTACAGGTAATATCCAAATTAAGTAATAAAGTACTCTAGATATTGTTCCAGCTCAAAACTATTATTTAAGACAAACCAATGAGCCTTGTCTATTTCCTCCCGCGAAAAATTACATGCCCTCATCATTAAGCCAAAAGGAAGAACATTTTGGGTGAACACTGCTAACCCCTTTCCACAGACACCACCATCAACATTTCGTTCTGGGCGATTGAAAGTTGTTTCCATACCACCGAGATACATTGAACAAAAAGTAAGACACTCTTTAACAATGTAAGCCTCAGAAATGGAACCTTCCGGATAGGCTCGATTGGTGGCAAATCCCTTTAAGGTACCAAGTAGCCTATTTAATAAATAAGGGTAAAGGTCCTGTAAGGACGGTCCTTACGGTCCTTACGGTTCGGAACGGCCACTGGGGCCCCCCTCATGATCAATCCAAATTGATCACTCATTCATAACCCCCTTATAGGCAATGAATCTCATGAATTTGCATGGATTCAGATGAACTAGACCGTTGGATTGAGGGTCAATTTTTTTTCTTTATTATAAAGCTATTAAACTTGTGGACGTTTGATGAAGGGGTTAGAAATATTAGATTGACTTCAAATTTGATATGTAAGTTGACCCCACTTGGATCTTTCAATCCCCCCTTGTCCCATGACCAGTAGGGTCTCACGGTGGGCCCCAATAGGCAGTCCTTACAGTAAACCGTAAGGACCGTCCTTACATGACCTTTACCCAATAAATAATATTAAATGATTAAAACTACATCATGTAATATTGACTATTTAAATTTAGGTAAAAAATTACCTTTCAATTGGATACATCCATCGATATTGCACTGGCCCTCCAAGCATGGCCTCATGAGGCAAGTGAATAGCAAGATGAACCATGACATCAAAGAATGCCGGAGGAAAAATCTTTTCCATCTTGCATAATATGAGCACTATCCGATCTTGTAGTTTCTCCAAATCCTTAACTCGTAGTGTTTTTTAGCATATCTCTTAGAAAAAATTCCCTAACTCAGATAATGTGATACATATGTCTTTCGGGAGGTAGCCACGCATCCGAATAGGAAGAAGTCGTTGCAAATTTATCTTCTTTAGTATGTGGAAACTAAAGTTGCCCTTAATTAAGACAAACCCACCCAGCCTTTTTTGTTCTGTTCACATAGTTCTTATTAAACCTCTTCTTTAGTTCAGGCACAGATAAACCCTGAACCCAACCCATTTCCATTCCTAAAGATGTTAGAGCAAATAGTGAATGTGCATGAGCAAACCAAACAAAACAGAGATAATCAGTCCTTCCAAGTTCCAACAATTACCCTGGCCTAGTCATTATCCAATTTTGGCCTTCTAGTAAGAGCAACCAAAGTCAATGTAACACTCAGAGCTGCCACAACTTTAACAGAAGGATCCTAGCCATCAACTATTGCTATTTGGACTTTGGAGTCAGTATGATCCCCAGGTGCAGGGATATGCATCATATCCTGAAAGTTTCTACTAGAAATACTTACATAGTAGGAACTCAGCCACCCACCATATCATTGGTTAGATGTGTGGATGTTACCCTATGTACTGTAAGACTGTTCCTGATCAAGCCTATGTTGTTCAGATACAGAATGAGACTGGACTGGGTCCAGTCAAACCCATCCCCATACAACCCTAGAATTCTGTGGGCCCAACAAGACAAGCATTAATCATCTGGGATCCGAACATCTGGCCCACCATGAGGAAAGGCTTGACATGGATATAGAGTTTTGCAGTATTTATACCACAATGAGGAGAAGCTTTTGTTCTTACCAATTAAAAGAAAACGGGACAAAACAGCCTCACTTCTAACTTCTAACCAAATTGGGTGTCAACTATATAACACTTGTCTGTCAATAATGAAAAGGAAGTGGAAGTAACATCCATTGAAATGGCTTTTTGAGCATCAAGTAGGTGATTTGTTTGAGTCAATGCCAAAGCAAGTGGTCTCTCAAAGTATCAAGTTAACTGTTTGAATTTGTAACATTCCCAGAGTGGCCTGGAGCCAGAAAACACAGACATGTAATGTTTAAACGTTTGTGGAGTGGCATAAGGCGTGGTTTTGTCGAGAGGGTTTTATACGTTTTATAGTCAAGAAAAAAGGCCTCATTTTTGGATCTTATGTGTTTCATAGTCAAGCAAAAGGGACTATGTGAACAGAACAAAAAAGGGACTAAAGTTGCCATTTTTTTTCTGTTCAGTTTGACACTTTGACCTATACTTTATACGTATGGTGAGAAAAAAGAAATTAATATACAGCATGACAACACAAATAAAACAGATCTTTTAAGATGATTTTGCTAACTGGACACTTTAAGCATTCATAGGCACAGTTGCAGAAAAACAGGTCCAATCCACCCAATTGTCTGCGAATGCAACCAAATCAGAAGCTTGCAGACCTACCCAACTGCCAAATTGAGTCTAGAAAGAGAATTCAAAACATAGAGAGACCCTGCATCAGATCGTTAAGATACACACTCAATTGCTATTGCTTAAGAAATAAAGCCTAAAAAAGATAACAACAAAATCCTAAATCTGAGCCTATAAACCGATTACAGAACTAGGAAAAAAAAAAAACCTATGTTCATTTCAAGAAGCCAACTTTCATTTCAGATTCTACATAGAAAGAGAAAAAAAGTAAATAAAGAAGGAGGAGGAGTAGAAGACTTACCTTGGGGACAGACAGTTTGAACCAAGAGAGAAGAAGAAGAAGAAGAGTACCGAGGGAGAGAGGGAGTGGTGTGCAGGTGCGCCGGCAAGGGGAGACAGGGGAGGAAGAAGAAGATAGGAAGGGAGGTAGGAGAGTAGACATGGAGGAAACAGAGAGATGGGGATCGAGGGTGAGAGAGAACAGAGAAGAAATAGAGAGCAGAGGGGGAATGGTGCGCAGGAAGAGGGAGGGGTCACCTGGTGCAGGGGAGGAGACCGGCGGCGCGAGGAGGAAGATGATCGATCTTTTGGCTGCCGGGGGCACCTTCCAACGCTGGCCAGTGCTGGCGATGAGGGTCGTGCGCCGCTAGGAGAGGTCTGGAGAGGGAGGGAGAGATAGAAATGGATGAGAGGAGATGGGATATGGATTGGGTTTTCCGGAGATGAAAGACCTGCGATGTAGATGAGAGGAGATGAGAGGAGATCGAGCATTCAGGTGGAGGTAAAGAAAGAAATGCGCTAGGGATTAGAAGGAAAAGGAGAAAAGGGCTTGGAGAGGGAAAAGGGCACTGTGGAGGCGGGAGAGGGAAAAATTACATCTTTAGTGACAAATTTTTTTGCCACCATATCTCCTTTTTATTTGGCATTTGGTTAAAGCTTTTCCGTGACAAGCAAAAAAAAATTTGTCACCTTTGTGTGCGTTCCGTGCCAACATTGATTTTTTGTCACCAAAGGGTGTCACCAATGTTGTTTTTTGTTGTAGTATGTTGGGTCAACTACATAAACTCCATTTCTCCATTTTGGTTTATTCTAGGCTAAATCCTTGAATAGATTGTACTTCTTATCTAATCTTACTATTTCAATCAATGTCCTCTTTAGCCTTCCCATTTTTCTTGGGAGACCATTAACTTGCATGAAAACAATTAGCAAAATTGGAGACCACCCATAAAATTAAGGGGCATTCGGCGACAGGTCCCTGAACATTTCACTTTATGGCCTTAGATCGACAAAAAAAAGTCATGCAGCCAAAGGTCCTTCCCACACTTATTCATACATAAAATGTCTAATTTACCCTTTCTTTAAATCTTATCCCATGATTGGGGGGATATCCCATTAATACTGGCCAACTAACATTTAATTGCCCACAATTAATGGAATTCCCAGATTTTCAAATAAATTCTAAAAACACACAAATAAATTTCAAAATAACGAAAATAAGTTTTAAAAAATGAAATAATTTCGAAAAATGTAATAAGTTTAAAAAAAAGCAATATATAATCAATAACGCAAATAAATTTAAAAAGACTCAAATAAGTTTCAAAATATCCAAATAAATTTCAAAAGACTCAAATAAGTCTCAAAAGATCCAAAGAAATTTTCAAAAATGAAAATAAATTTAAAATAACTAAAATAAATTTTAAAAAATGTAATAATTTTAAAAAACGTAATAAATTTGAAAAGATACAAATAAATTTCAAAAGACGCAAATAAATTTAAAAAAAATCCCCAGATTTTCAAATAAATTCTAAAAACACACAAATAAATTTCAAAATAACGAAAATAAGTTTTAAAAAATGAAATAATTTCGAAAAATTTTATAAGTTAAAAAAAAAGCAATATATAATCAATAACGCAAATAAATTTAAAAAGACTCAAATAAGTTTCAAAATATCCAAATAAATTTCAGAAAATATAAATAAATTTCAAAAGGCTCAAATAAATCTCAAAAGATCCAAAGAAATTTTCAAAAATGCAAATAAATTTAAAAAAACTAAAATAAATTTAAAAAATGCAATAATTTCAAAAAACGCAATAAATTTGAAAAGATACAAATAAATTTCAAAAGATGCAAATAAATTTAAAAAACGCATATAGATTTCAAAAAATTTAAATAAATTTGCTAAAAAATTCAGATAAATTTTGAAAAAAATTCAGATAGATTTACCAAAAACACAAAGAAACATGACAAAAAACAGATAAATTTGAACAACACTCAGATAAATTTGAACAAAACTTAGATAAGTTTACCAAAAATTCAGATAAATTGTGAAAAAACTCAGATAAATTTACCAAAATACAAAGAAATATGATAGAAAATAGATAAATTTGAACAACACTCAGATAAATATGACAGAAAACAAATAAATTTGAACAAAACACAGATAAATGTTACAAAAAACAGATAAATTTCACAAAAACATGGATAAACCCGGGACCCGCTGCCTTTTTTTTCCAGCAACATCAACGGCGATGGTGGATTCCGGTCATTATTTTAGTAAATGCTACTGGGCTTCTGGGCTGAGTGGGTCAGACCTAACCTGGAGCCTACTCTTCCTCGCCTCTGTTCGGAGAGAGAGACTGGGTTCTTCCTTCCTGGCCTCTGTTCAGGCAATTGCAAAGATTTCCTGTGAGGGGATGCCGCAGATGATTGAATGGTCTTGTGAGGGGATGCTGCAGACACCATGCAAGGTGAAGATCATAATGCTTCATGCCCTTGCCTTTGCTGTTGACCATCGCCGACGGGTTTGGATTGGAATAACAGGCGGCTGGAGAGGCTTCGGATGTTGGAGTGTTCACTAGAAAACCCCTTCTTCCTTCTTCCCTCTCCCATTACCTCCGAATCATTGTCGTTTTCGCTGGTCAGTCCGAGCCGGAAGGAATCGATCTTGAGATCGCTGACCCAATCACTGAGCTCGCCCTCATCCTCGATCAGGCTCTTCTCGCGTCCGCCTGTCCCGGCCCGGAACTCTCCTCGCGGTGGTGGGTTCCTTGGATTTCGGCCATCGCCGGGGGGTTTGGATCGGAATGACGGGCGACTGGAGAGGCTTCGAATGCTGGAGGATTCTAGGGTTTGGATGGGAATACAAGGAGGAGAAGAAAACCCTGGGCATTTAAGCTGAGAGAGGGAAGTGGAAATGGTGGAGCTGTGGGAGAAACCAGTTGCAGAAAGGGAGGATTTTAGGGATCGAAGGAAGAAGGGGTTTTCGTTCGTTCGTTGGTGGGAAGTAGAGTTTTAGCAAATCCGATAACCCCTTTCTCCGTTTCGAATTTCTGCAAGAAACTCGCTCATCGAATCCCCTCAAGAATCTCTTGCTCTTTTCTAGAACGAAGACGAAGACGACGTGTAGAGATCAGCGCAAATGTAGGCTCGTTTAAGAGGGATAATACGAATTCTGAAATTTTAAATTTCAAAATTTATGCCTAAAATGGTTAAAAGGGTAATTTAGTAATGAAAAATGAAAACGTGTGGGCTAAGGGACCTCTTGCTCCAAAGAGTCTAGCTGAGTGGACCATATGCCTTAAAAAGTTTTTCCTTGGACTAGAGGCTGGATACATTCACTTATAGGGACCTTTTGCTAATTTTGCCTAAAATTAACCTTCCGCCATTGCTATTACAAAGTGACAAAACCATGTTCGAACGTATGGACAATAATAATTTGTTGGAAGATTATAATATACATGAATCGCTTTCTTTAATTGTTTTGCCATTACAAAGTGACAAAACCATGTTCGAATGCATGGACTATAATAATTTGTTAGTAGATTCTATTATGTATTAATCGCTTTCTTAACTGTTTCATTGGTACAGAAGACTTGCCATTTTATAAGGAGTTTGAGCAGGAAAATTTTCTTCTACAAATAGGGATGTGATAGTTCCCATCCAAAATCTCCATGAGACACTACCCTCTTTATATTTAATAGTTGGGCCTGTGACTAAGACACCAGTCCATTTTTACCGCATCTCTTTGCCAGCAGGAGAACATTGCCTCTTTGAGCAGTAGTCTTAATATCTATTAAAAATCCCAATGACTGGCTGTGAGTCTTTACTAGCATAAATTTTAAGGGTAAACTCAAGAAAGAAAAAAAGGTACAGGCTAGACTAATACATAAAACTTTCCATTAGGTCCAAAATGTTCAGATAGTAAATGAAGTCATTCCAGAACCATATACTATCATGGAACTTTCCATGCCGAAGGAAAATATGTTGGGTTTGTTTTGTATTCCAGAGTTAATAGGATTGATTTATGGATTAGCCATATGGGATTCGAGGCCATTTTGGTCATTTGACCATATTATATATATATATATATATTGTTGTAGAGAGCTTCTAAATGCACCCCATTTTACTCTGAACACCCTCCTTCTCTCTACACCCACCGTTGAATTTAAAAAACGATCCTAGGTTTTTTTTTTTTTTTCACACCCCTCATAATACATAAATTCTAAGTGCCCAGAGCGCGGAGCGGGAGCGCCGAAACGCTAAATTTTAAAATAATTATATCTCCAGAGCGTCTATACAACATAGTACTAAAAAGTTTATAAATAACTAACTAATAGATATAAATATATCTTATCCATATATTCAAGTATAAAAAATTGAGAAAAAATATTAACTTGTAATTTGATCACATAAAATAGACAACAATTAATAAGTTAGAAAAAATTTCTTCATTTAAAAGATAAAAATCAAGTTTATAATAAAAAAAAAAAAAAGCACATAAACTACATTCTACAGGGTTGGGTTCATATTTAATTGATTTGGGCTCCGTGGCCGAACTACACTCTGAGAACGGATCCCCTCCTATCCGCGTTTTCGGAGCGGGATCGAGGACGGGGAGGGGAGGTTCCGGTTTCAAAGCATGAACTAACCTAACCTCAAACTTCACCGCACCCTAGCCACCAGCACCCCCTCTAGCGGCATACCATCAGTAGGGAATAAGAGCGAGAAAGAGGCAAGGAAGGAGGGAGGGAGGGAGAAGCCACTTGAGGAGGAGGAGAGACAGAGAGCTGGAGGTCAAAGATGCTGTAGGAAGAGGAGAAGACTAGGGGAAAGCCGTGAAGCCTTGTGAGGAGTAGAATGGGTTGGAGAGAAGGTATGTATTGGGTTAGGATCAGGGTTAGGGTTAGGGTTAGGGCGGGGAGAATGAGCAGTTTGGGTGCATTTAGAAGCTCTAATGGTTGTATCTAAATCCCTAACCTCAAGATACAAAGCAACAGATTAGAAAAAGGAATTGACACCCCGTCTTCATCTTTGTAATTACTTTTTTGTGATTGTGCAGATTTAATTTGATTGTGCGGATTTATGTGTTTGTGCATTGGTGGATCACAGCTAATTACTTGATTCCACTGTGCCACTTAATCATGATATCAGAGCGAGGTTGAGATCGCTCGGGTATGTTCATGATCGGCGGTGTTCTCGATCTATCCACGGATCGAGCGTCGGATTCTGAGGCGGTGGGAACGGAAGGAGAGGGTTTCAGAAAGGGCCACCGACGGTTTTCTACCCAACTCTGGGTTTACCAGGAATTTGCAGAAACAGCGAACCCATTTTCATTATGCAGGAGATCAGTGAATAGGAGGTGGGCTCAGATCAAGAGAGAGAAACCCCGGAAAAGGGTGCAAGGTTTAACTCACCGGACTGGCCGGTCGAAGTCGCCGAAGACCGCCAGCGTCGCCTGCTGCTACAAATGGACGGAGCTTCAACAGTCGCTTATTCTATCTAGCAGCCGCTGCTCATTGCTTGAGGACGAGACTCGGTTGCAAAGGAGTGGGTTTTGCCGATCCGTACCTGCACGATGGTCCTCCACCTCCGACTCTATCCGATCGCAGTCACCGACATCTGCCGGACGTCGTCGACCAGCAGTAGGTGCCCTGATCAGTCAGTCTCCTACGGCCCTGCCTCTTCGAAGCCTTGCATCACCCCTCTGTTTGGTTCTGGTCTGAATCAGGCTGGGCTGGAGCAAGTCAGGTCTGACCTGTGTGAAGACCGGCCCAGCTGCACAGCACATGAAGCCAGTTGAAAGAGAGCTGCAACAGGTAAGCAGACCGTACAAGTGCAACAGGAAGCAGCAACAGAACTGAAGCAGTGAAAAGCAGGTCCCTGAATTGAGTTTTACCCCATTGCAATGTCTTGATTGTTTTGCACTTTCGAGGATCATCCCAACTCCAAATTGCGATCTGTGTTTTTTGTGCGCACTCGTAGCGACTATATCAACGTAGTGAACGGAAGTGATCGACAGTTTGACGGGCGTATAGAAGAAGCAATTATAGTCTTTGAAAATGCGGAAAAGATCAAGGTTGTCAAAGCACCTAAAATGAATTGAATAGAATTGTTATGCAGCTGTCTAACCTTGAGGTCAAGATCGAAGAAGAAGAAGACGAGGCAAAGACAAGGCACTGCTATTCTTGTCTTCATTGCCCCCATGTACGAGGCAAGAGGAGAAGAATCAGAATTGGACCACACGAGCGTGGCATAAAGTTCCGATTGAGGACCTTTTGGGGTTATTTTCCGTCACCATACATATATTCTTGGATTCTTGATTTCGATTGTGATTGTCACATGTGCTATAGTAGAGATTTGTTTGATACTTTTTCATCTTGTGACGGTGAGTCTATTTTCATGGCCAACAATGTGGAATGAAAGAACATTGGAAAAGGAACGGTGAAAATCAAAATGTTTGATGAAATTGTAAGGACCCATGCGAATGTGATGCTTGTTCTGGAATTAAAAATGAATTTAATTTCTTTGGGTACTTTAGACTTCAAGGGTTGCAAGTGCATTGTAGCGGGTGGAGTCATGAAGACGAATTGATCAAAAGTATCTACAAATTAGCTGGAAGTACAATCACAAACGGAGGTGAAGCATGTTCTAGGAAAAAGAATTGAGTCATTTGAGATGGAGCTAGATCGGAGAAAAACAAAAGATGATGAAAAAAACATTTATGTGGAGGCATCTAGTAGTGGACGGAAACTACAGGAAAGATGAAATAAACACCGAAGAAAAGTAAAAGAACGAGAAATCCACAATGCATCGTGCCCGAGGAAATGTGCGAATTTTGGACGTGGGGATTCATCGTGTTGCAGGAAAGTGCGCAAGGATTGTAGTAGATGGTCCGGGCCACTTTGGGAAGATGATAGGAAGGTGTTCAAGAAATCGATGAACAAAAAGTCTACACAGCCCGGCCAAAAAATCCGGGCCGTGTAGAACGGCTGATGAAGATGAAGGAGAAGTTCAAGCCACGTTTGGGTTTGATCGTTGCACTACATCATTGAGATTGTGGGAGCACCCCAGGGTGGGGCTGCAGGAGACGCGCTTGATTGTAGCGGATGCGAGAACGCACGTTTGAGCGTAGTATGGGGCAGAATGAAGACTACTCGATATCTTAAAGGTAGCTCATGGATTCACGGAATCCAAGCAAATGTGGAGACTGTCGAATTTATCTTGTATTTTAGGGTAAACCGTAGTAATGTATGGGTTAGCCATCTAGGATTTAAGGGTATTTCCCTCATCATAGGGTGAGGGACACTCCCCTTAAAGTGAGGGATAGATGCACTTGAATATTTTCATATATATATATGGGACCGGCTCCCATAAGCTGAAGCTTAGGGGAGCCTTTCAGCTGAATCGTGCCAACTGGGCGTGTGTGTGCGTTTGAGTGAATGAAAATCCAAAAAATTTCGGAAGTCCCGCCAGCCCACAAAATTTCAATGGCCCACCCAACTATTTCAATCTCCTTCGTTCAACAAGAGATGCCCTTAATCAAAACAGAGCACTCCAGTCCTCTTCCTTCGTCTCTCCCTCTCTCCACAGCCAGGCCAGGCCAGACGACTGCGGGGAAGACGCTGCGATGAGCGATTCCCTCCCAGCCCCATCTCTCCCTCCCGCTGAGAGATGGAGGTGCGAATCTCGCCACTGCGAACCTCCTTCGTATCTCAGACAATCGCCACTGCCAAGTCGTGCGCTAGGCTAGACGACCGTCCACCGGGGAAGACGCTGTGATCCCCTCGCAGCCCCATCTCTCCCTCCGGCAGAGATTCCTTCCTCTTCCTTCATCTCTCCCTCTCTCCACACCGATCTACGCCAGCCACGTCCCACCATCACACAATCCAGCGATCTGCATCAAGCCAGCCACGTCCCGCCATCGTACAATCCAGCGATCTGCGCCACTGCCAGCCTCGGAATTTGCTCGTCACACCTTTCCTCTCCACAGCCAGTTTGCCGATCAACCCAGCCCAGCCCAGTTGTCATTTTCTTTTAGAGTGTTCTCGTCATTTTCGACCCACTTTTGAGGCAGTGGCAGGATTGGGTGGATGACCTGTTTGTCTATGTTGTGAATGGTGAAGTGTCTGGTGTGGGGGATGATTGTCTATGTTGTGGATGTGGGGGATGATTGTCTATGTTGTGGATGCAATCAGAATTAACGTGGGATGTGGAGTTAATGTTGTGGATGAACTTGTTATTAGTTGAAATGTGGAATGAATGTAAACCGAGTGTATAGTTAACAGTAGTTGAAATTGATGACTGAGGATAGTCCCTTCATCTGCATTTTGTCCCCTTCTTGCTTTGCCTTTGTGGCTTTCTGGTGGCAAAATATTTCAATGTTCTGTGTATGGTGTACCCAAATTGAGTGGTACTAGGATTCTTTCCCCGATGCCCTGTGTTGTCCAGGTTGTGGCTGGAAATGCATGTACAGAACCAATGTAATTTTCAGATTTGTTATAATTTAAATGTACATGTTAAATGCCATAGGTTGTTTGGAATGAAATTGATTGATTGGTCAAGTTGCTGTTTGGAACACTATTAGATTGCATGTTTAAAATAGAACACATAGGTTATTTGCCTACACGTTGTTTGGAAAGGTATTGTGGCACATTGTCCAGGTTGTTTGGAACCTGACTTCACATTCAGACATTCCATATACATTCTAAGCTTGAGAAACATGAAGGGCACAGATGACAGAACAAGTGCTGGGTGGTGTCATGGTGATCATTCCATATACATTCTAAGCTCTGAAGATCAGTTCATTGTTTCACTCAGTAGAGTAATGGGTGGTGTCATGGTGATCATGACACAACTAGATGCAATACTGCTACTAAGCAAATTCTCTTTAAAAAAAAAGGCCTAATTGTCATGAATAGTAAATTAAAAAGGCAAGGCTAATGATCTCCCAAACCAAACTGATGAAGAGGACAGACCATTTGTATTAAACAAAACCTCGTGTGGTAAGAGTGGCTTTCAACCAATCTTACTTCGCTGTTATTTATAATAATTATTTTTTGAATGTTAACTTCTTTGGATTTGAATTAGTAACAGGTTGATGTTCATGCTGAATTAGTAACACATGGGTGCCCAATACCCACAATGGCCATGCTGATGTTCAGTTTGTTATTGCCATTCATCTATTACTGAATCACAAAATACATGACTGTCATCAAGGCTACCTTCAAGTGACCTGCACAATCATCATATGAGACCTACCTGAAGCTCATTCATGGCTAAAAACTAATAACAAGTAAACATTCATTCCTCATTTCAAATGATAATTATTTCAATACAGTTGACTGACAATACCCATTCCACAACATAGACAATCCACATCAGTTCACCCTCAAAGGAAAACAACCCAATTCCACACCTTCATTATACAATAAAGACAGTTATCCCCTACACCTTCATTATACAACCAAGACAGTTATCCCCAACATTCATTCCACAGCTTCAACATCATCACCTGCAAGTTTATGACCATCCACAAGGATAAAAACACATTATAAAAAGAAAGATATGAACTTGTGCATGATGATTATTAAAAAAAAAAAAATTTTTAAACAAAAAAATCAGCACTGTAGATCTTGAATTGCCTTAGCTTGTAGAACTCCACTGGGCTTCATTCTTCTCCCCCTGAATTTGTCCATAATTGACAAACAAAAATAATCATGCAACTTCTGTCAGTCTGGATGTAGTAGCTCCCCCTCGATTTTGACTCCCCCTCACTATGATCTTCGTATCAGCACTGGGGATCGGGACTTGACCTCCTTGATCAGGGCTTTTTATGATTAGCCACCCACACTTTTGTAGTTTGAATTTTCAGCAGAGTGTGAGCAAACTCCTTAGGTAAATCAGATTGTCTAACCCAAATTGGAGTCGTCTTGGGTGGAGAAAAATTCTTCCGCCATTGCTTGGTCTTAGGTAGACTTTGCAGCTTCCTGCAATGAGGACGAATGTGTCCTGTCTTTCCACAATGGTGACAAGTGGATGTGCGTGCAACGCGTGACACATTCTTTTTCTTGAAACTACTCAACACATTATTGACATGTGCAGTATGTGGAGTAGTATGTGCAACACTTGAAACAAAAATTGTTTTACCTTTAGTATTTAAAGTGGATGCACCATGATCATAACTAAGACCGCTTCTGTCAAATTGAGACTTCTGACTGCACAAGATATTTGTAAGAGTTTTCGAACCAGTGTTCATCTTGTGTAGAGAAGCTTTTGTTACTTCTAGCTCGGACAAAGTGATCTTCAGTTTTCTTTGCATATCTTGATTTTCAGCTTTCAGTGTCACTGTCTCATTCTGCAGATCTGCTACTTCTTTTTCAGCTTTCTGCAATGTTTGACCATCAGTAGTCAAAGTTTCAGTCAAACAGTTTTTCTGGCTTTTCAAGAGATGAACATGTTTAAGCGCTTGCTCTAATTCAATTTTCGATGCAGAATTTTCTTCTTGAGCAGCCTTAAACTTGATAGTGACCTTGTTAGCAAATTTAGTCATCTTGACGCAATCAGCATATGTAGCATGGTACAATTCTTCAAAATCTTTCTCTTTATCTGACATCTCATTATCACTATCAGTATCACTGTCAGACACAGACGCAGCCAGGAACGCCATAAACTTTTCCTTCCCATTATCTGAATGATCGTTTTCAAAATCGCTTTCTTCTTCCTTTTCTTCTTCAGAAGATTCTTCATCCCAAATTGTGTTGAGAACCTTTTGCTTTGTACCCTTTTTCTTGTTAGCACATTCATTAGCATAATGACCATAACCTTGGCACTCGAAACACTTTGTTCCTTTGGCAGTGTCTTTCTTCCCAGATTTTAAATGCTTCCAATTCGCCTTTTTAGACTTCATGTATTTTTTGAAACACTTCATAAACTCAGCCATATTATCTTCATCCTCAGATTCAGAATCAGATTCAATTTTCTTTTCAGGTTTCTTTCTTGATTCTGAGATGGCTTTCAAAGCAATACCCTTCTCTTTTGATTTTCCTTTATTCAACCGGTTTGCTTCAAAGGTTTGAAGATTTCCAACTAGCTGGTTGATCTTAAGGGTATCAAGATTCTTATTTTCTTCAATAGCATCAACTTTAGAATCGAACCTCGAAGGTAGAGACCTCAGAATTTTCTTGACAATCTTGTTTTCTTGAATTTCCTCACCCAGATTGAAAACAGAATTGACAATATCATTCAGTTTTGCATAAAATTGATCAAAGGTCTCATCTTCTTCTATCACGATGGTTTCAAATTCTTTAGTAGCCTTTGCAATTTTGCTTGCTTCACCGTGTCTGTACCCTCATAAACCGTCTGTAAGACTTCCCATGCTTCTTTTGCAGTTTTGTAAGTAGAAATCCTACGGAACTCTTCAGCAGACACTCCATTGTATATACTATTCACTGCCTTGTTATTACAATTGGAGGCACGCTTCTCATCCTTAGTCCATTCAGCTTTAGGTTTAGGAACAGTTTGTCCACTAACCACTATCGTTGGTATGGAGTAGCCCTCCTCAACAATATCCCACACATCATCATCAATGGACTTAAGAAATCCAATCATCCTTTGCTTCCAATATGCATAATTAGAACCATCAAACAAAGGAGGCTTGGTAGTTGATGTCCCTTCTCTATTGAGCACCATTCTAGAAATCTTTATAGATCAAACACAATAACTTAGTGCAACCTGCTCTGATACCAATTGAAAAAATATTTAGGAGTTCCCGATTTCTAGATTGGTCTACTCAAATAATCAGACAAAAGTGTGCAAATAATAAAAACTATGCAGCGAAAATAAAACTCAAGCACACACCACAAGGACACCAAATTTTAGGTGGAAAACCCTAACCGGGTAAAAAACCACCGATCCAACCTGGATCAATAATCAAGTACTATGAATCTCGCAATTACAAGAAACTCAGATTTCCTCCCCAAATATCCCTTACCTAAGGACTGAAGTTACCTTGTGTCGCTTCACGCTTCAACGACTTCACACCGCTGATTACAATAGAATCAATCCAGCACTTGACTCCTCAAATCTTCTACGCAAGAAGACAATCTTCTACAAAGGATGCAGAAGAACAGGCTCTAAAGAACTTGTCAGCACAACTTCTTAATAAATCTCTAGAAAAGAATTCTCTCAATCAAATATCTAACTCAGCACTTTGAGAGGTGAGGTGTATCTTTGGAATAGCCCTTGAGTCCTTTAAATAGCCCTTGGGACGTGCTTAATATTCCCTAATTTGATTAGGATTAAAACCATCAGTTTGAGCACTATTAGAAAAGTAATTTCCACTTTTTCCGGACTCCCTGCGCCATGTCCGCTCGAGCGGACCCTTCATCCGCTCGAGCGGATGAGGTACTATCTCCTCAACGATTTTGGCCTCTGTCAGCAGCCTTTGTTGACTCTTCTTTCTTTTCTTAGTCCTGACATGCCTATTATTCTAACAGTAACATTTTCTCGTGAACATGGGAAAATGAATATCAGTTTTCATATGAAAATGCAACTAGGAGTGCCTCTGGGCATTTCTTCTGAAAATTTATGCATATACCTCTCAGGTTTTTGACATTTAAATAAATTTTTATTCTGTACAATAACAAAGGGACCTATCAATTTTTTTTATCCTGACAAAGTCCCCCGACCATTGATCAAAGAGATTCCAACAACCATTTAACTTCTATAGTCCCACAAAACTAACTTTAATGTGCTTTAATTATCAAATTCTATCTTTAGTTAGATATATCCTATTTAAATTATTGACCTCTCAATTAAAATTTACATGAAATTGCCTTAAAGGGTTACAGCTTACAACCCCTTTTACACTTTGTTTTCCTCTCCCTCGACTGTTTTTACATTTCCATTTTGCATCCCCAAATCTTCTCTTCCTTGATGGCAAGAAAGAAGACTTATTCATTTTCTTTGATCAACCGTACTTATCACTAAAAAAATCAACACTAAAGAAAACTGAAATTCAAGGCTGAAAGTTTGCATGATTTTTCTCTTTCTTTGAAGAGAATATAATAAAAAAATGTAACCCCCTTGAAGGGTTCCCTTGAAGAAAATTGAGAGATGATAGATAATCCAAGAAAAAAAATGAGCAAGAAAATAGAAGAGGCAAACTACAAAAGTCTTTCAACAAGAGTTGAGTCAGTTGAGTCCATTCGGTACAAACCATGATCAAACTAAAAATAGAATTACATGGAAAGCAACATTCTCATCTTAAAATATAGATAACAGTTACATGGTCACCCTAATCCCCTGACCAGGATCAAGAAATCCCCAAAAAACTGAGGGGCTGCTTTGTAAATACACAAAAACAGAGGGATAAATTTGCAAAATTTTGAATTTTTATCAAAGTGGGTGTCCATTTCATTCATATTCATGACACAAAAGTCGGCATCGAAGCGTGTGGGGACTGAAGACCAAAAGCATTTTGGACGGAGACACTGCTCGAGAAACTTATACCACTCCAGTCAAAGTCGGATATTTGACTTTCTTTGTGTTTGACTAATGCATATAAAAACCTTTATCTTCATCACCTACAGCATCTAAACTGTCTTCTTCATTCTAAAATGCAGTTTCGGGATTCTAAACGCTTGGAATTGCTCCTATTCTTTGTCCTTTTATTGCATATTCAAAGCTCTGTTACAGCTGAAGAACCAACCTTCACAGCCTGCGGGTCCTTGAATTTCACTTCCGGCAGCCAATACGAAACCAATCTCAATACCATCCTCCCAACTTTATCTATCAATGGGGTGATAAGGCACGATAGCTTCTACAACAACAGCTATGGAGATGATGCCAACGCGGTCTATGGCTACTCACAATGCATGTCTGGAGCTTCTGAAGATGTTTGCAGGCAGTGCCTCATCAATTCAACAGCCGAGATCATCAGGCGTTGTCCCAATAAAACAGAAGCAACCATCAGATACTTCAACTGCATCTTGCGCTATTCCAATCAACGCTTCTTCTCTGCACTTGACACCCACATTCAATGGGCTGGTTATAGGACCCAGGATGCGGCCAATGCTACGCTTTTGAATACACAAGTGGGAAGCCTCATGGACGATCTTTCGACGACGGCGGCATCGGAAATGTCCAAGTATGCGGTGAAGATAACGAGTTATACGAACTTTGAAAAGTTATATGGAATGGCTCAGTGCACTAGAGATTTATCAGAGAGCAACTGCTACAACTGCTTGAGAACGATGATCCAAAACGTTCCAAGTTGTTGTAATGGGAAAACAGGAGGAAATGTTTATAGTGTCAGCTGTAACATACGATATGATACGTATATCTTCTTTCCTCTGCCTCCTCCTCCGCCTCCACCTGTAGCTGATGATTCTCCAACTCCTTCTTCGGGGAGCGCTTCTATAGACCCTACACAAGGAACGGGTGTTTCAGGTATGACCACTCATATTAGTATATGTAATAGGGTGAATATCAATAAGCATAATAACATAGTTCTCTACCTACTAGTCCAGACCAGTCTATCTTGGTTAACTTGCAATTGTGATTCTCTCATACAAAAACATGCATAACAGTACTCTTCAAGCTTGGGTACGTAGCTATGGGTGTATGGGACTAACCCTCCTGCTTATCACTTGCTGATTCTGGATGGATTACCATAATTTCTTTCCATCTTGGGTGACTATTGAATCACATCAATTTTTTTCTTTAATCTAGTTTAATTATAGTAACATCTACGAATTTAAAGGGTCCATATCTCTACCTAGGATGAAATTGGTAGGGATTCATAGTAAATGGGATTCCTTCGGAGGAATTATTAAAGAAGCGAGGAGTGAGATCTAAGGTGAAGCATTACTTTCTATGTTTCAAACAAAGATGATGGATGGGTACTCCTTTACAAGAGTGAAGGACTATTTGATGGCTCCTTGTGGATCTTATTCTTTAGAAGTACACTTTTAGTCCCTTTGCTAGAAATGAATCGCTTCAGAATCTTAGGAAATCAATATGTCTAAAGAGAAGGGATGAAAAGGGCCAAAGTGTTTTCAAAATGCATCTGGAACTGTAAATCTTGTCTGTGGTTGATGCAGGAAACAAGGACACATGGAAAACGATTATCATTATCACCTCTATTGTTGTTATATTGGCTATACTTTCAACAATATGCGCGTGCCTGCTGATCAGAAAGAAGAAGAAAAGTCGAAGAAAATCAGGTGTGTTGTATAACACTTAAAAACATGTATTTTGAATTAAAACTGTCACTGGAGCCTGGAGAGGCTGGTCTTCTTCCGCGATAATTAATTTATGTAGAAGGTGATTCATTGCCATATATTGCTGTGAGCTATATCCAATTGTGCATCAAGGATAGGTCTGTAAATAGTTGGGGTCAGACTCCCCCGACCCATCTTAAGAGTCTGCATAGAAGTTTAGATCCAACAGATTGGATTAAGAGCATCAACCAGATGTGACCAAATAACATGATAGATGGACGCCTCTCATACCTTAATAATGACACTTTGATATCTAGTTCATAACAATGGACAGGACTCGAACATTATTAAAATAACCAGAGCCTCAAATGGATCCAAGGATATCGAGTCATGACCATACCTTGGAACCAATTATGTAAGATTGTGCCTTTCTTTAGGTATAGCTGGAAAAAAAAAAATTTTATACACAACCTTAACAGAGAATTAATCAATGATGGATATCTATCTTGTAACCATCGTATTCTATTGAACGGGATAACTCAACCATTAGATAATCTGTATCTAGAAGGGTCATTCTTTATTCTTGGAAGGTCACAAACATCAGATTCTTCCTAATGCTCAAGTACAGAGTAGCATGTATGAGTTATGTGAACAGTCAGCTGTCATTGAAAACTGAATCATCCACAGTCAACTGAACAGCTGATGTACTCATGTTTTAATGACTCAATTGGACATACTTTTGTTTTTATCTTCTCGATGTCTACTCATTTGTGATGGTTTTCACTAGCACAATGCACAAATAGAAACAGTTTAGTTTGGCGATACTTATCAGGGGGCCAACTCTTAGTTTCGATATCCAAATTGGAATTATCTTCTACCTAAAGCACATTACATGACCTCATAATCGAAGAATGCACATAATGTCTTTCAAATGTTAAAAGACCCAGGATTTTAAAGAATCAAATTTCATCTCTTAGTCTCTGCTTGACCAAAGATCTTATTGTTGTAAATACTTCTATTCTTATGAAGAAACCAGATATGAAGAGGAGACAGAGATCACACTTCCTGAATCTGTCTTATTTAATTTGAATGCACTTAGAGCTGCCACAAATAACTTCTCTACTGAAAACAAACTTGGAGAAGGTGGATTTGGCCCCGTTTATAAGGTAACAATCCATTAATCCTATATGTCATTAATTCCAAGGAAAATAATACTGTCATTTGAATTCTAAATTTATCTTCAATATTCATTGCCTGCTTCTTAAATTAATGTGGTATTCCCCTTAACTTTTTGACAGGGCAAGCTATCAGATGGAAGGGAAATAGCAGTGAAAAGTCTATCGAAAAGATCAGCGCAAGGAATAGAAGAATTGCGAAATGAGGTGGCATTGGTAGCTAAACTTCAGCATAGGAACCTTGTAAGGCTATGGGGATGGTGCATAGAAGAACAAGAGAAGATGCTTGTCTATGAATATGTGGCTAACACTAGTTTGGATAAATTTCTATTTGGTTGGTGCTTCTTTCCATCAGTATTTTCTACGGTTATTGTTTATCTCTGTCTTTCTATCGCCTTAAATTTAATTTAAGAAAGGGATCTATTGAAGGTTTTCCATATTGTAGTTGTTTTTGGTTATAGCTTTCAAATAATGCATCGAACAAGTGAAGACAGACTTAAGATTGCAAGTGTTAAAATGACTTGTATTCTTCGCCAAGACTTTAAATGTATATTGCTTATGTTTTCAGTTATTTGAATATCAGCTTTTCCTTATTATATTTTAAGTATATTATAAGAGTCATTTTTCAAGAACAGGTAGGTCACCCAGCATGGAACAGCCTGGCCTATAGAACATGAATAAGGGTCAATTTTGGCGAATATCAACAAATGGAGGTACAGTGAGTATGAAGGGTTTAGATAGATGATGGGTCAGGTAGGCCCTCCAGACTAAGATGTTGCATGCTTAGGGACAGCCCAGCCATCCCTAGAAACTATGCTATTAAAAGGTCTTAGACAAGTGATTACGATCAGATGCTATAAATTCGTTCGAGTGGCTACTATAATTATGTCATTATTTTTCACGCTTCAACAAATTGACAATTACAAGATTCTTAGACAATCACCATGAGGTCTTCCTCAAATGTAGATAAAGAACCTAGTTGTGAACCTTTTTCTATAATGTTTTCTTACTAACACATCTTGTCATGGCAGATCCAATCAAACGTGTTCAATTGGATTGGGCGAGGCGATACAAAATCATTGTTGGAATTGCTCGAGGGCTTCTATATCTTCATGAAGATTCTAGGCTTCGTATCATTCATCGAGATTTAAAAGCTAGTAACATTTTGTTGGATGGAAATATGAACCCTAAAATCGCAGACTTTGGTTTAGCAAGGCTTTTTAGTGTAGACCAAACTCAAGACAATACAAGTCGCATCGCCGGGACATAGTAAGTTGACAAGATTAATCTCGAATCTATAGATTGCTTGAAGTGTTATCTGTTATTCTATTAGACCTATTATGTTTCAATTACTGGTTCAGTGAAAGGATGGAGAGTTAGAGACTGTTTTCTCAACCAGATATTTTTTTTTGGATGAGGAGAATACTATAGAAATTGGAGTTCATGTGGGACTGTTTCTCCAACTCCATTTTTTCAGTACTTTCTTTTCATCGAAATGATCCATTTGACTGTGTAATACACTTCTTTTTTAGTAAAATGCTGGCCAAAGGAGAGGCAACAATAGACAGAATAATTACACATTTATAATAAGTGCTTCTGCAATTAAGGACATGATCAAATCTAACAAACTTCAACCGCTTAATGATGGCAGTGGATACATGGCACCGGAGTACATTCTTCATGGGCAATTTTCAATCCAATCAGATGTATTTAGCTTCGGCGTTCTGGTTTTAGAAATTCTAACAGGTCGAAAAAATATACCGTTTAGCGAGGATGGACATACAACAAATCTCTTGAGCTATGTAAGTATGTTGCTGCAAAATTTGATTCTGGATCTAGATTCTTAATGTGAATCTGCTACATATGATTTACTATGTTTATGGACTTTTGACAGGCATGGAAGCATTGGAATGAAGGAACATCTTTAGAGATAATTGATCAATCTATTGCATATCCTCACTCAACAAATGAGATGTTGAGATGCCTACATATGGGATTACTTTGTGTCCAAGATGATGCAACTGAAAGACCCACCATGTCGTCAGTTGTTCTCATGCTCAATAGCTACTCTCTGACATTTCCAGTTCCTTCACCACCAGCATTTTTTGTCGGGTCGAATTCAATGAATTAGCTTGTTGCTTTCAACAAGCTTTGGAATTTTTGTTCTAATAAGCTTGTCAGAGAAATTGTTTCACTAATTGTTTTGTAGGTATAATTCAGTAATAATGAATAAACCTTTTGTGATCGCTGGATCTAATTTATGCTAGCATCAGTTCTCTTCTTGTTTACATGGTTATTAACTTATGCTTTATTCATCCATGGATGAACTGTATCAAATTTTGACAATTATCTTGTGCTAGATGAGAAGATGGTGGACATAAGTAGCTGTCATTGACCTCTCCAAACAAGGGTCTCTGCCTTTAAATTGTGAAAAGAATGCATTACCATCAAACTATCTTCTGCTAGGATCATTATGAATAACTTTGAAAGTAATTTTGTGCTAGTATTATCAACAATATCCTAGTTGCTCCCATTGAAAACTCCTTTTTGTGGCCTCTTATCCTTTTTGTTTCGGAACTACTCTGAATCCGTTGTTGTTTCATCATGAGCCCTCACAGTCACACAAAAGAAAGTATCTTTGGATCTTTTTTATCTGGATTATTGTATGTAGGGGATGCAACAATTTTGTCATTCAATAGTCTGTAAATTAGGATACCCGCAAAAGCAAAACCTTCCATGGATGAAAGAGTAAGGGCCTGGAAATGCTCTAGCAGACTAGCCATCCTTTTATGTGGGGAATTAGACCAAGGCCTGTAAGTCCATCTGCAGGCTCCACTTATAAAACCAAAGCCACTCAAGATAAATGTCCCTCTGGATATTGGTTCTGGGTGAAATTTCACTCCAGTTAGAGTTGGGGCCAACATCGGATTGACTACATTTAAAACACATGACTAAAATGTACAAAATAAAAGCAGCGAGACACGTAAAATTATATTAGACGGGTCCAACTCTGACTGCAGCGAGAATTCAGCCAAAGACAATACATGGTGAACATGTACTTGATTCTAAGTGATTTGGATTTTCCAGGTTACACTCCACTGATAGATTTATATGCCTGGATGCAAATTTCTCTAATTCCCAGAACCAGAGGATCAACAGAACAAAATCAAGAATTTTGGATATTACTCCTAACAGGAATCAGATAGACACTAGTCCTAACATAATTGTCAGGCTCCCTAGAATCTCATTTAGATGTACAAAATTTTGTGGTGAGTTCATCCTAACAAGCTCTGTATAAGGAGAAGCATCCTTTGCACTAAACATTATGTGTAAGCAGAAAGAAAAAGGGACTGATATTGATCCTCATATATCAATTAAGAAAAAATTCAGAAAAAAACAAAAAAGAAGAAGAAAGAAAGAAAGAAGAAGAAGAAAGTATACTTTGCAAAAAGAGCATAAGAGTAGGTCTTAGTTGTGCTGAGTCACATTCTCTCAGCCGACTATAATAACAAAAATAAGAGAATATTTAGTTCCAAGATGGTAGCTCAGCTTACAAGAGATATGAAAGTCCTCTTGGGGTCCAAGCGTAACTAGGTTCGAGCCCAGGTTGGAATTAAAAAGCACCTTCTGCGGTAAAGAAAGACCATAAATTTGATACCCCATGAGGGTAATAAACAGAGAACATTAAAGTAAAAACAACTGTCTTGGGGTCCGAGAATAGCTAGGTTTGAGTCCGGGTTGGAATGAACATTAAAGTAATAACTTAAACACGGCCGCTTAAAAACAGTAGATTAAGATTCTAAACACAAATGCTGAGCATTTTGACTCAATCAACAACATTATTGTGTAATCATTCAAGCTATGCAACTAATTAATCTTATAAAAAGCAAAAGATTGGTCCAGGGATGGAAACATTTCAGCTCCTTACCTACGATTGCAGCTGCGCCCAACCTATGATTTGGGGCTTTCAATTGGTGTAAGCTGTAAAGAGCGACCTTTGGCTGAGGAGTTTTATCGAACACCATGTCTGCAGTTCATCCTAAGGTAATGTTTCCTAAACCGATATTACCGACCCAGTCACAGCCTCATACTCACCTTTGTATGGGTTTATGATAAAGCTTCAGATTTTTTTGTAGAAGGTACGATGAATCGTTTAGTTAGTTGGTGTCTTCATCCATAATGACATAGCAATTGCAAAAAATTAAATTTTAATAAAAGTTAATAAAAGTTAGTAAGAACAATATGTTACAGGCCGGGTTGGGGTGGGGCGGGGCATGGAATAATCTTGAGGTGAAAGTGTGGTAAAGTTAGGAATGATAGAATTAGATTTGAGCACTGTCGAGAGCATTTAGGGTAGCATAGATAGGAGATAAAATTGGATAAATCCGTTTGAGATGGTTTGAGTACGTCCAACATAATCCAATAACGGCTGGTAAGGAAATATTTGGCTATGAAAGTTGATAGCCCACCAAAGAGAAGGGGTAGGCTAAAGAGGATGTTGTTGGAGATGGTAAAAATAGGTATTAAGAAGTATAACTTATCTGAAGAATTGGCTCAAAATTAAGCAGAATGGAGAAACAAAATTCCATTAGTCGACCCCAACATAGTTGGGACATGACATTGATGAATGATGATGATGATGATAGTTTTACATATGACATTAGAAACCGAATGGATCTTAATGCATGCATTCAACAAAATATAATTATATATATTAAAGCAAACAGGGAGGAAGGCTGTGAGGGGTGCCATGTCATCACCCACATGTGTTTTCCTTTAGAAAAATACTTATAAAATCACACAGTCCTCTCATCCTCTTAGTAGAATTGAATAACTGCTGAATAGGGCCCCCCATATCTCAATAGTTGTGAAACATTATCACTCCATCTATATTTTCCTAACTTTTCTATTGATCATCTCTATCCCTAAAATCTCTACGATTTGGGTAATCATTTTGTGGATAGGATTGAATAATGGATGAAATTTCAAATGATCTCACTTTAATGGTAAAAATTGCCTTAAAAAAAAGCGAGGTCAAAGGATTAAATATGAAATGTAAACGAGAGCCACTTCTCAAATTAAAAGGGTCCCATCCAAACCCTTTTAAATTTCCTTGCTAGGGGTTTGCAATTGCATCAACTTGGCGGGACCAGGCGAGTTGGGTTTGCAACAAGTTGAAGGGTGTGGTGGTAACTATCAATCAAATCATAGCAAGAGACAATTGGGTTGGAAGTTCTCAACAAATCTCTTAAACCCTTGGAAGCATATCAACATCAGAAATTGCTACTATGAAACTAATCACGTCACACTAGAGATCAGGGTGGGACATGTACAAGAGAGTGAAACCATTTGGAAAATCATATACAAGTAGTCCATCACTTATAGGTTTCTGCTTTCTGCTGGTAAGTTATTCATTTTTAATTTTTTGGATTCTTCGTTTTAATGTTTCTTCACAATTCATGCAAGATTCTCTGACACCCATGTTTTAGTTTTCAGGAACATTCGATAAAATATATTAGTATCTGATTTGGTTAGGGACTGTAGATTGAATAACTGATTTTATATATATATATATATATATAAACAACTACTCCGTGGCTCTTTCAAATATTTCAACCATTAGTCCCCAAATCTATCAAGAACCGTTGGATCGATCTCAAGAATTTTATGGCCCAGTGATGGATGGACGTTCGTTATGCTGATGTTGTGAGACCATGATTTTGTGTAGTCTACTCTCACAATAAGGAACGAAGATATCAAAAAAAGAAGCTTGGATTGGATATCAAGCTGAGGAGCCCACCAAGCAATGTCGCCAAATTAGTAACCTTCCACACTCTCAAAGGTGCACTTTAGGTTAATATTTATGTACAATCCAAGCCGTTTAAGTTATGTACCCCACTCTCAATCAAAAATGGATTGAAAAAGGAGGGGAGTGGATGGGGCCGACGGGGGCCGAAATATATGTGAGGCTAAGGTCGGTTAATTTTGTTTGTGGGGGCCTAATATTCATCCCAGGACAGACCTAAAACTGAGGCACTGGTCCAGAGATACCCTATTTTGTATTAAGATGTTGGGTGATGCCAAGCAACGCCCACGCCACCCACCAACACACACGCAAAGCTACACTAATTAATACAAAATCCAATAAATGTTTGCCACTACATATTCGAACAAATTTTGAGTTTATAAGTAGAAATTAAGGGTCAAAGAAGTCTAATCAAAATCATCGCAACTAATTATTATGTAAGAATCAAAATTCAATCCAAGGTGGGTACAATACAACTGAGATTGTACATAAGATCTCAAATAATGTTTGTGCACTTTATTAGTTTTTTTTTTCTAAGACTTGAAAATCATATTATTATCCATTATATTGGGCATTTTCATTCCTTTGAATTTTTTGGATTTTTTTTCTCAAAGAGATTATAATCACAATTTGTGAATTTCATCGGGGTTTTTATATATATATTTTTTTTCCAAGGAGAGCAAGATCTTGTTTTTATTAATTTGTTAGGTTTTCTTTCCCAAATCCACTAGCATATGGTTTTTCTTTTTGTTTCTATGGATTTTCTTTTAAAAAATAAAGATATCATTTTTGGTGGATTTTATAATCCATCATAATATAATTCCTTTCATCTATTCTTTATAATATATTATTTTAGATTTACTTTTCATTGATTATATTTAAAAACTCTTAAATTTTTACATATCTTCAATTTCGGCTTGGGCTTAACACGGGGCTTTGCTGCTAGTCATCACTTAATTCGAAGGGGTACCTTGAACCATCGAACTCGATGATGAAGCTTAATGGTAATAGTCTTTCCCTTGCATCATTAGAACAGTTTGGATAAAGACCTTTTATCACATATATTCAAGATGAGTAATTGTGATCAAGTGGTCTCTCTACTTTCTCTCTCCTAAACTTTACTTAATGGGTGAATAGTGACGGAATGTCACAGCTATGTATTGGTTGGGAGAGCCATGAATTTATAGGAGATTTTGGTATCACTTCATCAAAGAGAACCAAAAGGATTACTCTGCCTTTCCTCTATTGATTTAATTATGTTGAATGCAAAATGCAATCAGGATTCATTGAATCCAAGTTAATTTTCTCAAAACCAATGAATGATCAATAGCCACATCTCTAAGTTTTCTAAAACAGTGAATGTGACCACATTGATGTGGAATATTCCAACATATGCGTCCCAATTGTTTGACTTTTAAGTAAATTATTATTCTTTAGTATAGCAAAGGCACCCCTCAATTTTTCTGACCCTACGTTATCCCTTGACCAGTGGTCAAAGAGATTCGAGCATCCATTCAACCTTAATAAAGACCAAGAGGATGGGTGAAATGAAGAAAGAAAATCCCCACAAAATAAAATTTAGCTTGGTTTAAATATCACATTCTATCGTTAGTTAGATTTATCCTATTAAGATTATTGACCACACAATTAGAATTTATGAAATTGGGTTTAGGGGTTATAACTCCATTTACGTTTTCTTTTCCTATCCCTCGTGTGTTTTTATATTTCCATTTCTCATTCCAAAATTCTCTCTTTCTTGATGGCAGCAAAGAAGACTTCCTATTTTTTTTTTATCAACCGTTTAATCACGAAAAATCAACGGAGAAGAAAACTGCAATTCAAGGCTAGCTGAAAGGTAGCAAGACTTTTTCTTTGGCTAGGTTGGCTCACCGGCAGGAGTGATGTTGTCAACCTGAAGACTCAGGGATTGATCCAATTCCTAGGAATATATGTGATACTAAGGTGCTAACACCACTCATTTGAAGAAAACATGCGTCCTCCAGGCCTTGAAGAAAGTTGAATGCTAATAATAATAATAATGATGATTATAATACTCAAGAAGGAAAAATGAGCACAAAAATATGCGAACCCTTTTAATCAAGGGTTTAAATAAGAAGCCTTTTAACTGAAGTTGAACGAATCCACTAGAAATATATATATATATATATTTTTTCATTGGCAACTTTACTATAAATATGATTAAATGGAAAGCAACATTGTCATCTTAAAAAAAATAGATTAACAGTAATATATCATATTCTTAATCCCTTGACCATCAACAAGTGTATTTAACATCATCATCGTGGTAATCATCAAAATCTTATCCCAACTATGTTGACGACGCATATGTTTTTTTAAGGCTGCAGGATGGCCACAAAAAACTTAGGGACTACTTTGTAAATATACAAAAAGAGATGGGTGCTTTTGTAAAATTGTGGATTTTTAGCAAAGTCGGTGCCCATCCCATTAGTGAGATAAAAATGCGTGTGGAGATCGACTGAATGCAAAAGCACGTTGGATTGAAGAGAAAACTCTCCAGTCAAAGTCAAAGTCAATATATATTTGACATTTTGACTTTGACCAACGCATACAAAAGCCGTTAACTTCATCACCTACGGCAGCTATACTCTCTTCTTTATTCATTGTTCATCTCTATTCATGCTAAAATGCAGTTTCAGGCTTCTAAACACTTGAAATTGCTCCTGTTTTTCTTCCTTCTATTGCATTTTCAAAGCTCTGTTACAGCTGAAGATCCAACCTTCACTGTCTGCGGGTCCTCGAATTACAGTTCCGGCAGCCAATACGAAACCAATCTCAATACCATCCTCCCTACTTTATCTAGCAATGGGGTGATAAGGCGCGATAGCTTCTACAATACTACATATGGCGATGACGCCAACACGGTCTATGGCTACTCACAATGCATGTCTGCAGCTTCTGAAGATGTTTGCAGGCAGTGCCTCATCAATTCAACAGCTGAGATCATCAGGCGCTGTCCCAATAAAACAGAAGCAACCATCAGATACTACAATTGTATCTTGCGCTATTCTGATGAACGCTTCTTCTCTGAACTTGACACCGCTATAAGGATCGTCGCCTATCCGTTAGCCAAAGTGTCCAACACTTCTGTTTTCAATACACAATTGGGAGGTCTAATGGATGGTCTTTCATCTGCGGCGGCATCGACGACATCCAAGTATGCGCAGAATGTGACAAGATATAGTGATTTTATAAATATATATGGACTGGCTCAGTGCACTAGAGACTTATCGGATGGTGACTGCTACAATTGTTTGAGAAATATGATCAACGACATTCCAAATTGTTGTGATGAAAGAAGTGGAGGAAATGTTTATAGTGTGAGCTGTAACATAAGATACGAGATATATACTTTCTTTGATCCGTTGCCGCCACCGCCACCGCCACCGCTGCGGCCTGCAGTTGCAGCTTCTCCAACTCCTACTGGAGAAAGCCCTGAAATGAAGCCTACACAAAGAACAGGTGATTCAAGTTCCAGCAGTCCAGCACTCATAGTAGTAGTACATGTAGCAGGGTAAATGGTACAGAGCATGATAGTATAATTCCGTGCCTATTGCATAATAGAAATCTCCAAGCTTGAGCGTGTAGCTCTGGGTGCATCACTTTATAAATTAGGATAGCTTACCATACTTTTTTTTGGGGCTTATATGACTATTGAACCACACCATTTTTCTCCTTTAAATTATTTATGTATAGTAATAGCTAGCAATTTGAAGGCCCCATCTTCCTAATTAGAATGAATTTATAGGAACTCGTAGTAAATGAGGATTAATAGAAAGAGAATTAAAGACATGAGGAGTGAAAGATCTAAGGTGGATCATAAGTCCCTAGGATTCAATTTACTAGATTTATTTTGTAGCTCTTTGTGGATCATATTCTTTATACCTCCAATTTCAAGCCCTTTCATAGAAAGGCACTGCTTTCAAATCCTCTGAATTCAATACCGATTAAACTAACGGAGAAAAGGACCCAACCTGTTTTCAGAATGCATCTATACTTAAAAGCTTGTCTGTGGCCAATGCAGGAAACAGAGTCACATCAAAAGCAATAATCATTATCATCCCTATTGTCGTTCTATTGTTCGCACTTTCAACAATGTGTGCTTGGCTGCTGATTAGAAGAAAGAAGAAGAAAAATCAAAGAAACTCAGGTATGTAGTACATAACACTTAAACGTGTTCTTTCAAACTAAAAATGTAGCTGGAGAGTCTGGCCTTCTTCCATAGTAATTAGTTCATGTAGAAGATTATTCATTGCCATATTATTGCTGTCAGCTATCCAATTGTGTGTCAAGGATTGATCCGTACATTGGTGGACTCATACTCGTAAAGCAACTAGACCAGATCCATATTAAGAGTCTGTGGCAAAGTTTAGATCCAACAGAATGGGTTGAGAGCATAAATGTCATGTAACCAAAGAACATGATAGATGGACACCTCTCATACCACAGTAATGACAATTGGATATATAATCCATAACAATGGACAGGGCTTAACCGTTATTAGTTTCCTATGATTGAGTCTAGACCATTTCTTAGAACCAATTATGTAATGACTGCCTTTAATTCAGGTATTGCAGATTGACCAAAACCTATTGACAGTCATAGCTGAGAATTAATCAGTGATGGATATCAATCTTGTAACTACCACATTCTTTCTGAACAGGACAACTCAACCATAAGACCAATAAATTGATAAGCCATATCTTAAAGGGTCATTGTTAATACTTTGAAAGGTCACAACCATCAGATTCTTCCCGATGCTTAAGAAAAGTATAGAGAAGTATTTATGAATGAGTGAACAGTCAGCTGTCATTAACAATTGAATCATCCATCAACATCAGAATAGCTAATGATGATTTAATGACTTTGTCAACATATGTTTTCTTTTGATTTTCTTGATTTTTAATCATTTGCAACGGATTTCATTAGAACAAAAAACAAATAGGAACAATTTAGTCTGGTGATCCATAACCAGGAGGCCAACTCTTAGTTTTGATTTCCAAATTAAAATGATCTTTTACCTAAAGCCAAGTTTTATGCCCTCATAATTGAACAATACACATAACGTCTTTCAAAGGTTATAAAGAATCAAATTTCATCTCTTATTCTCTAGTAGACGAAAGATCGTATTATTTGTTAAAATCTCTATTCTTGTGAAGAAACTGGATATGAAGAGGAGACAGAGATCACTATCGATGAATCATTCTCATTTAATTTGAGTATGCTTATAGCTGCCACAAATAACTTCTCTACTGACAACAAACTTGGAGAAGGTGGATTTGGTCCTGTTTATAAGGTAATATTCAATATCCTTCCATAGAAGGAAACTAATTTAGAATACTAAATTTATTTCCAATAATCATTGTTAACTTCTTAAATGAAAGTAGTTTGTTTTCCATGAACATTTTGACAGGGCAAGCTATCAGATGGAAGGGAAATAGCAGTGAAAAGGTTATCAAAAAGATCAGGGCAGGGACTAGAAGAATTGCGAAATGAGGTAGCACTGGTAGCTAAACTGCAACATAGGAACCTTGTAAGGCTATGGGGTTGGTGCATAGATGAACAAGAGAAGATGCTTGTGTATGAATATGTGGCTAACACTAGCTTGGATAAATTTCTATTTGGTCGGTGCTTCTTCTGATCAATATTTTCTTTCGCTCATGTTAATTCTTGTCTTTCCATTGCCTTCAATTTAATATAAGCAAGGAATCTGTTGAAGGTTTTCCGTATCCTAGCTATTTTTAGTTATACCATTCAAATAATCCATCGAACAAGTGAAGACAGATATGAGATTGCAAGTGTTAAAATAACTGTAGGATTGATTTTCAGAAACAGCAAGGTCACTCCTCAGCAGGGAGCAGCCTGGCCTATAAAACACGAATGAGGGTCAATTTGTTACATGCTTATGGAGAGCTCGGACATCTCAAAAAACCATCCAATTAAAAGTTCTTACACAACTTGTTACAATAAAATGTTATAAATTAGTCAAAGTAGCTACTATAATTATGTCATTATTTTTCAAGGTTCATAAATTGAACTTACAGGATTCTTAGACAATTCACCATGAGGTGTTCCTCAAATGCAGAGAAAGAACCTATTTGTTGGACCCTTTCGTTATTATGCTTTCTAACTAACATTTTTATTCATGGCAGATTCAATCAAACGTGTTCAATTGGATTGGGGAAGGCGATACAAAATCATTGTTGGAATTGCTCGAGGGCTTCTATATCTTCATGAAGAATCTAGGCTGCGCATCATTCACCGAGACTTAAAAGCTAGTAACATTTTGTTGGATGAAAGTATGAACCCTAAAATTGCAGACTTTGGTTTAGCAAGGCATTTTAGTGTAGACCAAACTCAAGACAATACAAGTCACGTCGCCGGGACATTGTAAGTTGACAACTTTATTCTCAAATCTATGGAATACTTTTAGTATTTTGTACTTCTATCCGAAGTATGATAGAAGAGTAGGCCAATTAAGATAATAGCGAATAACCTTTTCTTCCCTCCTTCCCCGACTTAAGAGTGGCTTATTTTGTACTCAAGGCTCGCTTTGGATCTGATATCGCCGATCGATAGTGCGTCTTCTTTTCTTCTGCGATTTCGTTCAGATTTCCTTTCACAACTCTTCTTTCTCGTAGTCTTTCTCAACCAATTAAACCTATTGTATTGCACTTATTGGTTGAGAGAAAGTACGAGCACTAACAATCACAACCAGTTTTAATTCGAATGAGGAGAATACTATAGATACTGAGTTGGAGCGGGACAGTTTTCTCCAACTCCATTTTTTGAGTCATTTCATTTCATCAAATTGACCCCTTTGAGGCTTTGACTTTGAAATACACATTCTTTTGGGTGAAAGGATGCCAAAGGAGAGGAACAATAGATAAAGTAATTACACATTGATAATTAATGATTCTGCAATTAAGGACATGATCAAATCTAACAGACTTCAACTGGTTAATGATGGCAGTGGATATATGGCACCGGAGTACGTTATTCATGGACAATATTCAATCCAGTCAGACGTATTTAGCTTTGGCGTTCTAGTTTTGGAAATCATAACTGGTCGAAAAAATCTTTCATTCAGTGAGAATGAAGATACGACAAACCTTTTGAGCTATGTAAGTATATCTCTACAAAATTTGATTCTGGATCTTGATTCTTACGTGAATCTCCTCCATATGATTTATTATGTTGATGGACTCTTGACAGGCGTGGCAGCATTGGAACGAAGGAACATCTTTAGAGATAATTGATCAATCTATTGCAGATCATCACTCAACAAATGAGATATTGAGATGCCTTCATATGGGATTACTTTGTGTCCAAGATGACGCAACTCAAAGACTCACCATGTCATCTGTTGTTCTCATGCTCAATAGTAACTCTGTGACATTTCCAGTTCCTTCACCACCTGCATTTTATGTAGGGAATAGTATGATGGGATCTCATGCAAGAGCAAGAGATCCTTTATCTGAAACTGAGTCGAACCTCTCTGTGGACAAATCAAAACCTTGTTCAGTGAATGAGGGTTCCATCACCGAATTGGACCCTAGATAAGGATCATAACCCTTTATAGATCAGTGTAGTAAGATCAAGTTATGCTACTCAATTACTTCAGGATAAAAAAAGAAGACTTATTTGTGCTTCTGTGTGGACGTATACCATATTTACAGTGTTTTCTATTTACTTGAATGTAGTATTTACCTACTCATTAGTATTCAGAAACATTTTATTGGTAATTAGTTTTATCTCCTCTTTTAGCTTTTTCATTAACTTGCGTCTGCTTAAGCTTTCCTTTATAGTGTATGTAACATTAATTAAAGTTACATGGTTAAGCTTTCCTCTTTTAGCTTTTTCATAAACAGCTGACAAACAATGAGGGAAGTAGTAAAATTGGATATGTAGAAGTGACACCTAGCCAAGGATTTTGCTTAGGATGGAGGAAAAAAATCATTTATCTAAAACCAACAAATAGCTAGTTGGGACTAGAATTTGATTAGAATTGTATGATGAGTTGTTGGTCAATAATGTAGATAGGATAGATCTTGCTAATGAGAAAATGGGGTTTTCGAGCCAAGTCACAGATAAGTTTTTGGGGGACCTTCGTCAGTTTTACTATCTCATGGTTCTTTACGGCCCGTTTGTTTTCATTAAAATTATATAGAAATTGGATACATAGGAATACCTAGTTAAATGAACTCTACCAAAGGATTATTAAGGAGATAAGAGGCGGCGGATATAAGGTGGAGATGTACATAGAGTTGGTACATGGATTTATTGATGATGATTAATGATGCCAACTCTCTCATTCAACACAAATGCTCTAGTGTGCTCTTTGAGAACACACTGCATTCTCAATTAAAACAAAATTATATGTGATGAGTCAGGCCCAAATGACCCAACCCATGAGGATGAGCCAGGTCAGAATAGCCCAATGAGCCAAGGTCCAAATCAGTGGAAGCTCGATTGATCCGTTCAGGTCCGGGTCCATATCCACATACCTTGGCCAAGTCAGGGCAGCCACGTCGCTTCGGAAGCTGTCCCGCTTTTACCAGGTCCTGCGGAGAATATCTCACATGCCTCGTCCAGCGCGAGGGCAGTTCGAAGGCTCCAATCAAGCTGGGCAAACGTTGTTGAAGAGTCGTCCCCATCTGTTAGGGGAGGACGATAACTAGGAGAGCCCTCTCATCACTTGAGGGGCAATTAATATCTTCCCATTTTTCTACTCTTGTATTCTCATAGCCTGTAATCCCTACTCATTGGAGAAGTAAAATACCAAAGGCAACCTCTGCCTTTATGAAGTGGATGTAGGTCACACAGACCAAACAACTATAAATTCCCCTTTTTCTCTCTCATTTATTTACCTCATTTATTACTGCATTTATTACTTGACCGGTGGTGTCCGAAACCCAATTTTGGCATCATCAATATGCATGACATATATGGGTGCCATTTAAATTATCCATCAGGTGGGCTAATCTACGAAAATTACTACATGATAATAATTTTCAAAATGACATATTGATTGTTCATATAAATCAGATGGGAGGGTGGAAATGGTGGACTGACTCTTACTTGGCACAAAGGGTGGAGTTGGTGGGTACTGATACTCACTGTACATTTGCTATATCGCTTAGCACAATTTTTGGTGGCCTGTTTTTGCCCAGGCCGTGGAAGGAGAGGCAGTCACAGACAGCATTGGTGGAGAGTTTTCAAAACAGTTTTTATTCCATATTACTCCATCGGATATAGAGATGGGAGGGTGGGGAGGGCTGACCTGGTGGTATAAGGACTTGGTGAAATCTGGTTTTTTGGCGCAATAGATGGTGGTCCATGGTATCTGGTTTTCATAATGTTTAATGTTGTTGATGTTTAGTAAAATGTTTTTATAGTGCTTTCATAGCATTTTTTTTGGTAAAATATTTCAGTGGGTTTTAGTGTTTAAAATGTTGTTTAACTAGATGTTGTTTCCTGGGATGGGAAATTTTTGTTATCAATTGTAACTCTGCAGATGTTGATGTTGTTATCAGTGTTTAACACTTTTAACTAGTTATTGTTTCCTGGGTTGATGTTGTTATCATTGTTTAACACTTTAACTAATGTTGTTTTTGTTTTCCTCGCCCAAAATCTCTAAAATCTAGGGTTTTCGTTTTCCCAAGTTTAGGGTCGGTATCTAAATTCCTTAGAATTTCATATCTGTTTGGTAATTGATGGAGAATTCAGGAGCTGAATCGCAGCTAGTAGTACTTCTAAAGCTTGCCCATGTCCCCAAACCTTGCTATTCCTTCAAAGGCATTCACTCCCCCATGACCATGAGGACCTTACTAAGAAATAAAAAGGAGTCGTTACAATGCAATGGATGGTTTGCATCTTATCTATTGTTTGCAAATACCGATATGGGCAATTTCCCATCCTAAGAAACAACATCAAGTTAAACACTGATAACAACATTCCAGAAAACAACATCTAGTAAAAAAAAAAGCATTTAATAAATCAGATTGTTCATATAAATAGATCTGAGAGGCTGACCACTGTGGATAACTCTGCGTTGTTTGACCCGGTCCATATTGTACCCAAAAGAGATTTCTGTGAGTTTTCATCGGTAGAGAGGCATAGAAGCTGAGAATATGTGGAGAGAAAAGGAAGAGGTGAGAGAAAAGTATCTATCAAAGCCCATGTGACTAGAAAGAAGAGAGGTTGGGGTCTTGACTTGTGTCCACAAGGACCATAAAAAGTTTGTATTATTACATGGAAAGTCCACATGGCCTGAGGCTTGTGCCCCGGCCGTGGCACGGTCCCCACAAGCTCGGGCCATGTAGCACGATTGATTATTAAATGAGGTAGAGATGGAGATGGGTAAGGTTGGAAACGAAAGGTTGAAATAGGGTAGAGAGTTGTGAGTTGTGACTCAATGAGAGACATTACTATTTTTTTTTTATTAAGGAGAGATTGTTAATTCAATGACATTTATCACATTTATAATGTTAAAGAGGGGAGCTCCTCTGACCACCTTGGCCAACACCTGGGCATGGGGGAGTCAAAAGAGCTCATCAACGGCCTTACTTGATCCAAGGCGAAATTTTTTTTAAATAAGTGTACACAAGATCCAATGGTTCAATTCATTCGAATGTATACCAAATCTCAGGACAACTATTATTGGTTTGTTCCCTGTTTTATGGTATATTCAAATGTATCAAAATATGGGCTCTACCACGTGTGTTCCACAGCACCTACGTTCAATTAAGGGACTCTTGTTAAAGAGCCATTACTGTTTTCAAAAATATTTTTTTTAGATTTTTTAAAATTAATTTTTATTAAGGAGATATTGGTAACTCAACGGCATTTATAATATTAAAGAGGCATCATTATTTTTAAAATGAATCATCAGCTCTCCACTACGGCTATTCAGTTCGGCACCAAAGCCAGACCTTCAGCCGAGATAAGAGGTAACAGCTGTCCTCTCGAGGATGTCCAGCTGGAACTGACAGAGCCATCCTCGCCACCCCTTATCCCTGACAGCGTGGCACCCAGTAGCCACGTCCCATCAAAGCATGGCCTCAAGCCAGGCCCGATGGGACTAGGCCCAAAAGTCAGAGGGAGTAAGGCCCGATTAGACCTGCATTTAATGCGCGATGGCTGATCAGACTGCCATTTAATGAAGTATGGGCTGAGTGGACGAGGCCACTCGAGTGGCAAAACTCATCATCGATCTCGCCCATGCACGTCAACCCCCTCTCATATAAATAGAAACTACAACTCCAATCTAAGGTATGCACACCATAACCAGAGAGCTGTTACTCTGTCTCTCTTCTCCCTCATCTCTGTCCTACAGCTCAGATCATTCACTGACTTAGGCATCGGAGAGCCTTGTGCTGCCCACAGCCAGGGTCCTCTGACTTACTTCTTCTCTTTCCTTTCCAAGTCTAGTCGGAGCCACGTCAACCTTCATCGAGATTTCTCTAAGACAGGGGTCTTAATCCCTGATTCAAAGCCCGTAATTTTTAGGCACTTACAATTGGCGCCGTCTGTGGGAAAGTAATAACCCAAACCCAAGATCTTTCCAATCGCCATGGCTTCGAGAAACAAGAGAGGTGGAGAGCATCCGAAGTCCCTTCCTCCAAGGCCACTAGTTCTCCCTGGACCATTGCCGTATGTATCACATCCAGAAGGACCCGACGTAAGAGGGGAGGCCGCAGACGTGGAAAGATACCACACCGAGTCTGCGTCGTCCCCATTAGAGCTGGCGAGCCCACCGCGGCGAAATGCTCCCATGCAGGAGCGCCTTTCGAAGGGTAAAGCCCCGGTGGTGGAGGGATTGCACCGGTCCGACCGCCGCACCAATTACGAAGACGACAGAGGCAACCCCGCTCAAGCAGCAATCAGGGCTAAGAACATGGTCATCCAGGAAAAGGACGACCTGATCTGCCAGCTTAAACATCAGCTTCAAGAGAAGGAGACAGCCCTCGTCGGCGGCGACCTCAAAGGCAGGAAGGATCCTGTTACCGGCAGAGACTTGAGGGATCACCTGAACGAGAAAAGTTGTGAACGGAGTCGCGCTGAGAGCTCCTGCAATAACCACCTTGAGAGGAGGTCGACGCCGAGATCAGAGATTGGTGATCAGAAGGCGCTGATTGACCAACTGGTCAAACAGGCAATCCAGAGCAATATGAAGGAGGCCGGGCTCGCTCGGAACCAGCCAGATGTCCCCGACTTTGCCGGCCTCGACTCGTCCCCCTTCTCCCGAGAAATAAACGAGTACCCCCTCCCGAAGAAGCTCAGCGTTCCGAGGTTCGTCCTATATGACGGGACCTCGGACCCGGCAGCGCATCTCCGACACTTTACCCAAAAGCTGTCCATTTAGGGGGACGTTGGACACCTCAACTGCAGAGTTTTTTCTTCCAGCCTGGGAGACCTCCCCCTCAAGTGGTTATGCGCACTCCCTGAAGTATCGATCGCGAGTTGGCGCCAGTTGAGCGATTCCTTCTTGGGAAAATTCCAGGCGCACAGAGTTATCCAGAAGACTGACAACGATATCATGGCCCTCAGAATGAGGTGAGCGTCACCCAGTTCGCGAAGAGGTTCTGGACGGTGTACAGCCAAGTCGACAACTCCTCTGAAGATGTGGCGATCAGATCTTTCCAGCAGCTCTCCTACCAGGGTGTGAGCTCTGGAAGAAGCTCGTCCGGAACCCTGTGCCCTCCGTGATAGCCCTGATGGCCAAGGTGAACAAGTATATCGAGCAAGAGGAAGACGAGGTGCTGGCCAATGAGAGTTTCAGTGTCACCAAGAGCCGGTCTCGGCAGGAGAGCCAATCGCGGCAGGAGGAGCGACCGCGACAGGAGCACCGGTCTCGGCGGGAGGATCGGCCCTCCAGAAGGGACAAGAAGACATTCCACAGAGAAGAGACGAGCCGAGACCACCATTCGGGCGGCCCGGCATCAGCCCAGACTCACGCCTCGGGGGGAGGCAAGAGATACAAATCGTCCTACGCCTCGCGTGAGACAGTCTACACGGTCTTCAGAGAGCCGATCCACCAGATACTGGACAAGATCCAGGAGAGGCCCTACTTTAAGTGGCCGCAGCCCATGCAGAGCGACCCCTCCAGGAGAAACCAAAATAAGTTTTGCGCTTACCACAAGCAAAATGGGCATCAAACTAAGGATTGCTTCACCCTCAAATCCTATCTTGAGAGGCTCGTCAAGGACGGGCACCTAAAGGAGTACATCAAGGAAGCTAACAGCAGAGGCAACGAGCGACCTCGACGCCGAGCGGAGGAGGATCCAGACAGCGAGGAGTCAGAGAGAATCATAAATGTCATCCACCTTGCCCCCGCTAAGAAGGGGGGCAACCAGGCCCGTGCCGAGGCCAGGGGGGCCTCCCATGGGAAACAGGTGATGACAGTCGAGATCGGACCTGCCTCCAAGAAGGCACGGAAGGAGACGCCGAAGATCTGGTTCTCAGATGAGGACCTTGAAGGAGTCCAGCTCCCCCACAACTACCCATTAATTATGACCCTGAAGCTGAAAAGCTGCAAGGTGCAGAGGATTCTCGTCGACCCAGGCAGTTCATCCGAGATCCTCTACTTCGACTGCTTTACAAAGATGGGGCTCACCGAGGAAAATCTCCAAGAAGCGCGAACTCCCCTGATAGGGTTCGGCGCAAAACCCGTATACCCAAAGGGAAGAGTCACCCTCAGAGTCCAAGTCAAAGGTGTCTCCGTGATGGCTGAGTTCCTCATTGTGGATGCACCGTCCCCCTACAATGCTATAGTGGGGAGGACTTGGTTGCATCAGATAGAAGATGTTCCCTCCTCCTACCATCAAAAGCTCAAGTTCCCCTTGGAGAAGGACGGGAAGCTCGGGGTGGTCACAGTCAAGGGCGACCAACAGATGGCCAAGTGGTGCATGATGGCCGTCGTGCCTGGCGAGGAGGAGCCGAAGCAAGTACACATGGCCGAACTTGAGGCCGAACTGGATAGAGTTGGCCGCGATCCAGAAGAGAAGAGCATTGAAGATCTTACTGAGGTCAGGATCGACCCCAATGACCCTGAGAGGTACTTCCTGCTCGGGAGTTAACTCACCGAGCTTGAGAGGTCCGAGCTGCTTAGCTTCCTGTTGCAAAACAGAGAGGTCTTTGCTTGGACCCCACAAGAGATGCCTGGCGTAGACCCCGAGGTCATGGGCCACAAGCTGAATGTGGACCCCCAATTCAAGCCTGTGGTGCAAAAGGCGCGCAGGTCGGGAATAGAGCAGTCGGTGGCCGTGATTGAAGAAGTGGGGAAATTGCTGGAAGCAATCGCCATTAGGGAGGTCCAGTACCCGACATGGTTGGCGAACAACGTGGTGGTGAAAAAGAAGACAGGGAAGTGGAGGGTCTGCGTCGATTTCACTGACCTTAACAAGGCATGCCCCAAAGACTGCTTTCCACTCCCAAAGATTTACCAGATGATCGATGCCACCGCCGGCCACGACAGGATGAGCTTCCTTGAGGCCTACCGTGGCTAGCACCAGATACCCATGTATGGGCCAGACAAGGAGAAAACGACATTTATCACTCCCAGGGGGACCTACTGCTACAAGGTAATACGTTTCGGATTGAAGAATGCAGGAGCGACCTACCAGAGGTTGGTCACCAAGATGTTCCGAGACCGGCTCGGCAGAACGGTGGAAGTCTACATCGACGACATGGTCGTCAAGTCCAAACAGTCCCAAGACCACCTGACTGACCTCGGCCGGGCGTTTAATGTTCTCCGAATGTTCAGATTAAAGCTGAACGCCTCCAAGTGCGCCTTCGGGGTCGGTTCCGGCAAGTTCTTAGGAAGCCTAGTCACTAGACGGGGCATCGAGGCAAACCCAGGTCAAATTTCGGCAATCCTGGGCATCCAAAGCCCGTCGACGACGAAGCAGGTCCAGAGGCTCACTGGTATGGCTGCCGCACGCAACCGCTTCATCAGCAGGTCCTCCAACAAGTGCTGTCCCTTCTTTCAGCTACTGAAGAAGAACTTGAAGTTCGAATGGACCTCGGAATGCGACTCGGCTCTCCAAAAGCTCAAAGCTTACCTAGCCTCACCTCCATTGCTGTCACCCCGAAGAAAGGAGAAGCGTTGTACTTGTACTTGGCGGTCTCGGGATCATGCTGTAAGCTCGGTCCTAGTCAGAGAAGAAGACGGGCAATAGAAGCCCATTTACTACACGAGCAAGATCATCCTCGACGCCGAGACCAGATACCTGCAGATGGAGAAGCTCGCACTGGCCCTCGTCAGTGCTTCTCGTAAACTCTCGCACTACTTCCAGACCCACACGATAGTGGTGGTTACAGAACACCAACTCAAGCCTGTCTTCCGAAAAGCAGATTTCTCCGGACGAGTCTCGAGATGGGCAGTGGAGTTGGGACAGTACGACATCCAGTACCAACCGAGGACAGTGATCAAAGCGTAAATCTTGGCCGACTTTATCATGGAGTTTGATTCCCTGAATTCGGCGCCGAGCCCACTCGACGCCGAACTGGGGGGCAAAGGGCATGAGAATGGAGTCTCGGGGACTGATTACGAGCAATCTCGGAATACATTCCGTGATTCGGCTTGGAAGGTCTTCGTTGATGGATCCTCTACCTCCAGGAGGGCTAGTGCCGGCATAGTTCTTCAATCTCCAGAAGGACTAGTCATCGAGTAGGCCCTGACACTCGACTTCAAAGCATAAAACAACGAGGCGGAGTACGAGGCGATGATAGCAGGGCTGAATAGCGCCAAGATCCTTGGTGCTCAACAACTGGTGGTCGTCAGTGACTCGCAGTTGGTGACAAGCCAGCTCACCGGAGATTACCAGGCTCGCGACGATAGAATGACGGCCTACTTGACCCTCACCAAGAAGCTCCTCTCTCAATTCTCGGAAGCAGAAGTCAGGCAGGTTGGCAGGGATTCTAACTCACACGCCGACGCGCTCACCAATCTAGCCTCCGCCGTCGAAGCTGGAAGGAAAAGGACTGTGGAAGTAGGATCATTGGCATCGTCGAGCATAGAGCTTCGCCCACCTCGGCAAGTTATGAGCGTTGATCTCGGCCCCAGTTGGATGGACCCTATCATCTCATACCTCAAGGACGACCAACTCCCTGAAGACAAAGCTCAAGCTCACAAGATCAGGCTGAGAGCGCCCCGGTTCTGGCTCTCTCGAGAAGGAAAGCTCTACAGGAAGTCGTTCACGGGACTGGACATCAACCTGCACAGGATTTAAGCCCGCTCTCCAGCCCATGGCCCTTTGCCCAATGGGGCTGGACATCGTGGGACCTCTCCACCGAGCTCCAGGGAATAAGAGGTGGCTGATAGTGGCCACTGATTACTTCACCAAGTGGATAGAGGCAGAAGCATTGTCTTCCATCACCGAGCGAGACTCCAAAAGCTTCGTATGGAAAACATTATCACGAGGTTCGACATCCCGCGAATCTTGGCCTCGGACAACGGGACCCAATTCGACTCCAGCCTCTTCAAAAACTTTTTCCAGGAGCTCGGTATCAGGAATCATTATTCGACTCCAGCCTATCCCCAGAGCAACGGCCAAGCCGAGATCTCCAACAAAGTTTTCCTGACGGACTTAAAAAGAGACTCGACGGAGCCAAAGGGAGGTGGGTGGAAGAGCTTCCTAGTGTCCTATGGGCGTACAGGACTACCCCGAGGCGCTCCACTTCGGAAACACCGTTATCCTTGGCGTATGGGATGGAAGCGGTGATCCCGCTCGAGATCGGCCTTCCAACCTTGAGATCCGAACTTTTTGATCAAGGACAGAATGAGAAGAACCTGACCCTAGAGTTGGACCTGGCCGAAGAGCGCAGAGAAGCAGCGGCCATCCGCTTGGCTGCCTGTCAGCAACGGCTGGCGAAAGATTACAACCAGAAAGTCCGGGAAAGGAAATTCTCCATTGGCGAACCGGTCCTGAAGAAGGCACTACCAGCGGACAAAAATCCGAACCAAGGCAAGCTGGCGCCGAACTGGCGCGGCCCGTTCAAAGTAGTCTCGACTGCCGGTCGGTTCACATATAAACTCGAGGATATGGATGGAAAGCAACTGCCGTGACCATGGAACGCCTCGCACCTCAAAAAGTTTTAGTTTTGAAATGTACTCAGATTGCGCAAATCAATAAAGACGATTTCTTCTCAGAGATTTCTTTTCCTTTTCTAAGTCAAAGACCACAACAATAACACCACTCTGTAGCTCGGCAGCAGTGTGCAGGGTCATCCTAGCTTCGGAAATAAAATCGGCAAATGAATGACTTCGCCCTCTCCAGCTCGGCAGAAATAACTCCATTTTGTGCGATGAGCGCATCTCGGCCCTCGTGCCAGATAGCCAGCGCGGCCCCTGGTGAAGAGCCAGAGGGATCTCCATTTCGTGCGATAAGCGCATCTCGGCCTTCGTGCCAGATAGCCAGCGCGGCCCTCGGTGAAGAGTCAGAGGGATCTCCATTTCGTGCGATAAGCGCATCTCGGCCTCGTGCCAGATAGCCAGCACGGCCCCTGGTGAAGAGCCAGAGGGATTGCTACATTTCGTGCGATAAGCGCATCTCGGCCCTAGTGCCAGATAGCCAGTACGGCCCCTGGTGAAGAGCCAGAGGGATTGCTCCATTTCGTATAATAAGCGCACCTCGGCCCTCGTGCCAAATGGCCAGCACGACCCCTGCTGGAGAGCCAGAGGGATCGCCCTGTTTTGTGCGATAAGCGCACCTCGACACTCTCATGACAAATTACTGGCGCGCTACTTGCGTACCAACTGGTGGATAGCAACCCTAGCAATATAATCCCGGGCTAGTCTGGGGGCAGCTCGACACCTACCCCTACCGAACTCTCATACTTGTGCAGAATATTGGGAAAACGAAGTACCTACCCCTACCGAACTCATACACTTGTGCAAAATTTTGGGAAAGCAAAAACATGCAAAACAAGATAAATGACCCAGTCATTAGCCAAAGAAAACCTGAATTGTATTGAATTTCCATTCATTACATAAAACAGCAGGTACAAACGAAAACATAGAAGCAGGAAAGATACATCATTGGCAAATGAAATTACAAGCAAAATAAACAGAGTCTTTCCAAGGTCACGCAGGGTCAGAGGAATGAGGAGCGGCAGCAGTTCTGATGTCAGCCCCAGACTGGTCGGCATCTGCCTCCCGAGCTGCTCTCTCGCTAGCAGTCACGGGAGGGGCGGGGTTCGGCACTGGAGCTGGGTACGGAGGTGGATCCTTGAAGGACGGATTCCCCTCTGAGATCCATGCCTCCCTCATAGCGGAGCACCATCCCTTCGCCCAGGCTTTATCCCTCACCACGAGCACCCTGGCCTTATAGTGCGCCGTTACTTGTGCCTTGGTGTCCTCGAAGACAGCATCGCACTCAGATTCGAGCCTGGCCTCGGCTTCATTCGCCCTCTTCGTTTCGGCTTGGAGCTTGGCCTCAAATTCCTCCTTCATCCTTTGCATAGAAGCCTCTAGCTCGGCCAGCTTCCTCCTCTCGGCCTCCGACTCGCCCCTCGCCTGCTCAAGCCCAGCCTCGTACTCTCCTTCGGCCCTCACTAATTTCTGGGTAACGGCGTCTAGGGCTTCCTCGAGGCCGTTATTCTCCACTTTCAGCTCGACGGCCTCGACGCCGTACTTGTATAGTCTATCGGCCGCGACCATAGACTTCTGCACCGTCTGTTAAAGAAACAAGGCATTCAGGAGGAAAGTCAGAACAGTCACTGATATTAAACAACTTGACAAAAAGTATAGAGGTTCAGATGGACTTACCGCGAAGCACGACTGCAGCAGCGACAGTATCAACTTCAGATCGCTGTACCCGTCCAGTTGAGCCATATCTCGAGGAAGGGCACAGGCTCACCCAAGCGCCTCGAGGACGAGGGGATCAACCTTGCGGAGAACGCAATCGTCCATCGTCATCGGCCTCCCCGGTTTAAGCACGAAGCTCGGCTCCCATGGGCGTGGGCCAGCAGATGGCGAAGCCGCAGCCGAACTGGGACCTGCCTCGGTTCTCGGCCTTTTTTGCGGCCGAATTTCCTCCTGCCCGGCCTCAGTTGGAAGGGGCAAGGATCTCTACCGCTGCTGCGGGAGAAGCTGCCCGAGCCCCCGGAGGAGGAATCTCGAGGGGGTCCGGATTCATGGGCACCTGGAGAGCTTGGGCGTCCTCAACACCAAGTGCCAAAGCCTCGAGGTCCTCGAAGGATATACGTCTGACGCGCCGCATCTCTGAGCTCGGCGAGGGAGACCGGGCGATCCGACGCGACCTTCTTCTTAAGGCCTCGCGTGGCCTCGACCCTGACGTGGAAGCCTGGGCACTGGACGCGGCTCTGATTGCGATGTCGGACGTCGCCCGCGAAGGCCCCTCCTCTTCGGTCCGGGCTCTAGGATCGGCTTGTTCTCTCTCGACCTGAGGCTCGGCTCCGCCCGGACCTACTTCTCGGAACGGTTCGGTTGTACCCTTTTATGTATCCACGGTACTTCAGCTGGTACCCTAGCAACGACCAGGCTGCCCTGCCTTCATGACCGTTGTACCGCTTAACCTGTCTGAGCCAGGTTTCATTCCTCGCCCAGATATACCGAGCAACCCGTTTCCTCTCCTTAACAGCTGCATAGCAATCAGAGGCATCAGTACGACAGGACGGGAAAGGAAAATGCATATGGAAAATATACAAAGAAAGGGAGATGGTATGTACTTGGAATGGTCCCGAAGTGGCGAGGAACCCGGTAGGCTCAATCGGTGTCGGCTATACCGAACTCCCAGTTACCCGAGACGTACAGAAGATTGTCCCCGGCATATTTACTTGAGTCCTCCAGGTAGCGAACTAAGCCCTCCCGACGTGGCTTGGCCCGGAGATAGAAGGCATCTCTAGACTTGCATATGTCGTAAACGTCCTCAATATCAAAGACACCGAGGTCGATGCCTAGGACCTCGTTCAGCTTGGCCGTGCCCATCACGATCTTGAAGACGTTGGGCAGTAGCTGACAGGGGCAGAGGCACCACTGACTAAGGCACCTCCTCAAAAGGGGATGAAAGGGGAAACGAACCCCGCCTTCAGTCACGGCCACCAGAGGAAAAGGCATCCAGCCTCCCGAAAAGTCACAGAGATTGATACCATTAGGATCAACCCCCCTGACTTGGACATCGGTGGGGATTTTGAATGTTGACCTAAACCCCTCAATCGCCACCTCACCCTCTAACCAATGACTGTAAATACCCATCTCTACCCGACTCTAAAAGCAAGAAGAAACCCTAGACCCAAAAACCTACGGGAAAGGGCAGGGGAAGATGAACTTACTAAGGTAGAACTGGAGTGCAGACTAGCAAGAGCTCGACCTCGGCAGCACCCCTCTTCTCAGGCAGAGTCCTCTCGCAGCGATTTCGTCTTCTCCAATTCAGAGTGACAATAGGGAAAAAAGAGGACCTTGATGACCCTATAAATAGGGGAAGGAATCCCCTCCTCATAAACCCTAAAGGCGCGTTCCAGACACTCTCTGGGGCTCCGCGCACATCATTTCAAACGTTGAATGCGTCCCTGACAAAGCGGCGCATGCGCCATCGAGGCGAGTTGACAACTGATCAGGAGATGACACGTAGAGCCGTCGGTATGTCTTCGGCATTAATTAGCAGGCGTCATTTATTACCCCCGTCATTTAAAGCGACGACGGAAGAAGGCCAAATGCCAGCAATCGAGACCAAGGTGAACTCCATCTCCGAAGGGTTTCCTGTCTTATAGCTTCCGACCTCACCAAGCTATCGAGCTCGGTAAGGCCAGAAGCTAGGGGCAATTATGTGGGGATGTTTCCTGAAGCGTCGAGGTTATGCTTACTCCAACGCTTATGCGCCTTAATAGCGCCCCGATCTCGGCGAACGTTGCCCATCTGTTATCCGAACTCAAGACCATCTCTGGTCTCGGGCGCCCCGACCTCAGCACGAGGTCTCCACTTTGGCTATTCAGTTCGGCACCAAAGCCAGACCTTCTACCGAGATATGCGGTAACAGCTGTCCTCTCGAGGATGTCCAGCTGGAACTGACAGAGCCATCCTGGGCACCCCTTATCCCTGACAGCGTAGCACCCAGTAGCCACGTCCCATCAAAGCATGGCCTCAAGCCAGGCCCGATGGGACTAGGCCCAAAAGTCAGAGGGAGTAAGGCCCGATTAGACCTGCATTTAATGCGCGATGGGCTGATCGGACTGCCATTTAATGAAGTATGGGTTGAGTGGACAAGGCCACTCGAGTGGCAAAACTCATCATTGATCTCGCCCATGCACGTCAACCCCCTCTCCTATAAATAGAAACTCCAACTCCAATCTAAGGTATGCACACCATAACTAGGGAGCTGTTACTCTGTCTCTCTTCTCCCTCATCTCTGTCCTACTGCTCAGATCATTCACTGACTTAGGCATCGGAGAGCCTTGTGCTGCCTACAGCCAGGGTCCTCTGACTTGCTTCTTCTCTTTCCTATCTAGGTCTAGTCGGAGCCACGTCAACCTCTATCGAGATTTCTCTAAGACAGGGTCCTAATTCCTGATTCAAAGCCCATAATTTTTAGGCACTTCCAGGTTGTATCTAAATCCCTAACCTCAAGATACAAAGCAACAGATTAGAAAAAGGAATTGACACCCCGTCTTCATCTTTGTAATTACTTTTTTGTGATTGTGCAGATTTAATTTGATTGTGCGGATTTATGTGTTTGTGCATTGATCACAGCTAATTACTTGATTCAACTATGCCACTTAATAATGATATCAGAGCGAGGTTGAGATCGCTCAGGTACGTTCATGATCGGCGGTGTTCGCGATCTATCCACGGATCGAGCGTCGGATTCTGAGGCGGTGGGAACGGAAGGAGAGGGTTTCAGAAAGGGCCACCGACGGTTTTCTACCCAACTCTGGGTTCAGCAGGAATTTGCAGAAACAACGAACCCATTTTCATTATGCAGGAGATCAGTGAATAGGAGGTGGGCTCAGATCAACACAGAGAAACCCCAAAAAAGGGTGCAAGGTTTCCCTCAAAGGACTGGCCGGTCGAAGTCGCCGAAGACCGCCAGCGTCGCCTGCTGCTACAAATGGACGGAGCTTCAACAGTAGGCCTGTCAATGGGACGCGTTGAAACGGATAAAAAGCCCGGCCCGGCCCGTCCCAAGCCCGAAAATACAGGGCTTTTAAAAAAATTTGAACCCAGTGGGCTGGGCTTGGACAATACATTTCAAAGCCCGGCCAAAATGGGACTGGGACTGGGTAGAAACAATCCAGCCCGTTCAGGCCCGGCCCGGCCCGCTACAAAGTCATTTAGCACAGGAGGGAGGATGACCCACATAGGACTTCTTTGAAACCAGATACGGTAGAAGCATTAGTTTGTGCACAAGATTGATTTAGTCATGACCCAACTAGTGATGGTGATTTAGACAATGATGGGAATGCACTAACTGATGTTTTAGACATATTAAAAGAAAAATAATTTATGTTGATTTCTTTCATACATTAATTGACTCATATAGGATAATCATTCTCATTCATTTTATTGATTTTCTGATTTTTCACTTTCACAGGTTAAAAAAAAAATCAACCGATCTTGCATTACTTTAACTTGACTCATATAGGATACTCATTCTCATTTTTTTCTTTTGATTTTTTTATTTTCTACTTTCACAGGGAAAAAAAAAAGGTTTTAACTGTTCCGACATTACTTGACGCATATAGCCTATATAGGATACTCATTCAATTCTATTGATTTTCTGATTTTCTACTGTCACAGGAAAAAAAAAGTTTTTAACTCTGCCATGTTGCTTGTTGCATTACATTGCCAGTCCCAAGTCCGGAAAAAAGGAGGAGGGTTTAAAGTTTGGTTCACACCGGGTGTCTGGAGACAGTAAGAATAATTAGAAAATGTTTTCCTTATGTCCAGGATAGGGCTAAGCCCAGGCCCGGCCCTGTCCCATCCCAGGCCCGTACAGGATGGGATTAGATGTAGGCCCGTTCAATTTAGGGCCGGGATTGGGCAACACCTGGCAAGCCCGTCCTATTTTTGGGACGGGATTAGACAACCCAAGACCAGGCCCGGCCCGCCCCATTGACATGCCTATTCAACAGTCGCTTATTCTATTTAGCAGCCGCTGCTCATTGCCGGAGGACGAGACTCGGTTGCAAAGGAGTGGGTTTTGATGATCCGTACCTGCACGATGGTCCTCCACCTCCGACGCTATCCGATCGCATTCACTGACATCTGCCGGACGTCGTCGACCAGCAGTAGGTGCCCTGATCAGTCAGTCTCCTACGGCCCTGACTCTTCGAAGCCTTGCATCACCCCTCTGTTTGGTTCTGTTCTGAATCAGGCTGGGCTGGAGCAAGTCAGGTCTGACCTGTGTGAAGACCGGCCCAGCTGCACAGCACATGAAGCCAGTTGAAAGAGAGCTGCAACAGGTAAGCAGACCGTACAAGTGCAACAGGAAGCAGCAACAGAACTGAAGCAGTGAAAAGCAGGCCCCTGAATTGAGTTTTACCCCATTGCAATGTCTTGATTGTTTTGCACTTTCGAGGATCATCCCAACTCCAAATTGCGATCTGTGTTTTTTGTGCACACTCGTAGCGACTATATCAACGTAGTGAAGGGAAGTGATCGACAGTTTGACGGGCGTATAGAAGAAGCAATTATAGTCTTTGAAAATGCGGAAAAGATCAAGGTTGTCAAAGCACCTAAAATGAATTGAATAGAATTGTTATGCAGCTGTCTAACCTTGAGGTCAAGATCGAAGAAGAAGAAGACGAGGCAAAGACAAGGCACTGCTATTCTTGTCTTCATTGCCCCCATGTACGAGGCAAGAGGAGAAGAATCAGAATTGGACCACATGAGGGTGGCATAAAGTTCCGATTGAGGACCTTTTGGGGTTATTTTCCGTCACCATACATATATTCTTGGATTCTTGATTTCGATTGTGATTGTCTCATGTGCTATTGTAGAGATTTGTTTGATACTTTTTCATCTTGTGACGGTGAATCTATTTTTCATGGCCAACAATGTGGAATGCAAGAGCATTGGAAAAGGAACGGTGAAAATCAAAATGTTTGATGAAATTGTAAGGACCCATTCGAATGTGATGCTTGTTCTGGAATTAAAAATGAATTTAGTTTCTTCAGGTACTTTAGACTCCAAGGGTTGCACGTGCATTGTAGCGGGTAGAGTCACGAAGGTGGTTAAGGAGCCATGGTCATTATGAATGATGAATTTATCAAAAGTGTCTACAAATTAGATGGAAGTACAATCACAAACGGAGGTGAAGCATATTCTCTAGGAAAAAGAATGAGTCATTTGAGATGGAGCTAGATGGGAGAAAAACAAAAGATGGTGAAAAAAACATTTATGTGGAGGCATCTAGCAGGTGGACCGAAACTACAGGAAAGATGAAATGAACACCGAAGAAAAGGAAAAGAACGAGAAATCCACAAAGCCTCGTGCCCGAGGAAATGTGCGAATGAAAGGAAGGTTTGATTTTCCTTGACATTTGGACGTGGGGATTCATCGTGTTGCAGGAAAGCGTGCAAGGATTGTAGTAGGTGGTCCGGGCTACTTTGGGAAGTTGATAGGAAGGTGTTCAAGAAATCGATGAAGGAGAAGTTCAAGCCACGTTTGGATTTGATCGTTGCACTACATCATTGAGATTGTGGGAGCACCCTGGGGTGGGGCTGCAGTAGACGCGCACGATTATAGCGGATGCCACATGCGAGAGCACACGTTTGAGCGTAGTATGGGGCGTAATGAAGACTACTGGATATCTTGAAGGTAGCTCATGGATTGACGGAATCCAAGCAAAGGTAGAGATTGTTGGATTTATCTTGTATTACGGGGTAAACCGTATTAATGTATGGGTTAGCCATTTAGGATCTGAGGGCATTTTGGTCATTTGTTCATGTTATATATATATGGGATCTGTTCACCCGAGATGTAGCTTAGTTTAAAACTAAGCTGCACCGTGCCAATTAATCGTGTGCTATAATTTCATCAGATGTTCTTGTGGCCCGCCCAATTCTCATTTCCCTCTCCTCTCCATCCCTAATCAGTCCCTCTCTCTTTCAGAACCCAGCGATTCTCTCTCTCTCTCTCTCCCAGCGTCTCTCTCTCCCTCTCTTCCAGCGGTTCTCTCTCTCCCAGCGTCTCTCTCTCACTTCCAGCGGTTCTCTCTCTTCCGGCGGCTCTCTCTCTCTCCCAGCGGCTCTCTCTCTCTCCCAGCGTCTCTCTCTCTCTCTCTCTCTCTCTCTCTCTCTCTCTCTCTCTTCCAGCGGTTCTATCTCTCTCCCTCCCATCGTCTCTCTCTCTGGAAGCCCGGTTTTCACTCTTGCCTACCTTGAATCAGCGAGGCAGCGACGAAATCGGAAGACTGGCCTTCTGCAAATTGCCTCAGGTGACTCTGGACTGAGCACGGCCATTGTTCTCTCTTCTAAGCTCTGTAAATCGCCCATGTTAATTATCTGATTGCAATGTGCAGTGACTTGCTACTGCCCAGTTCAATCGCAGCGAAGCATTCGTCTGGGTTAGTCTGGACTGTTACTCTTCTTTATGTTTGGATTTCTTGAAATGGTTTGATCAAATTTTAGAAGTGGTTTGTTCCTCGTCTACTTGATTGGATTTGTTGAAAATGGTTTAATCATATGTTACAGCTGCTCTGCTACCCTTCTTCTTGTTTGGATTTGTTGAAATGGTTTTTGCATTTTTTTTGTCAATTTCTTGATGTTAGAAATATGGGAAATATTCATTTACTGTAAAAAAATTGATTCAAAACTATGTGAACAGTTCGGTATTGCTTACACATGTCTTCGTCAGCGTCGTCTCAACTACGAAAATTAGAATGGGTGCCAAAGTGCCCATGTGGGTATGGGTATATGATTTTAAAGATGTCCCGAACAGCCCATAATCCAGGTCGAAGATTTTATAAATGTCCTGATTTACACGTAAGTATCTATAGATTCTAACTTCCTAAATTAATGTATATTTCTGCTCTAAAATTAATGTTGCATTTGATATGAATTTCTGTGTAGGGAGAAAGAGGTTGTGGGTTGTTGATTTGGAAGGATGATGTAGAGGCCGATTATACACAATGGAAATCTTGGACGTGCGCAAAACGAAAGTAGAATGGCAGAAACGAGAACGTCAATTGAAGAGCTGAAGCATGAGATTAAGCATGAAATCCAACTTTTGAAAAAGAGTGTAGAAGCTCATCATTGCCAGCAACAACGCCCGCATTACCGTAGCTATATAATAATAATTTTTCTACTATTTGTTGCATATGCATGGGGCTCAGCCATGTGTTCAACGATGTGTAAATATTTCCCACGCATGTACTATTTGGGTTGAAATATAATTTTTAAATTCTAGTGTGTTTTCATATTCTTGATTGCCATTTCAGTTCTCATTTTGTTCTCATTTTGGATACAACTGTAGACTGAAAAAGTGTGCGATTGGAAAAATGACCAAACTCAGTCATTTTGTTCCGAAAAAATGCTAATATCAAGTGTCCCATGTGGTCTTTAAGTCCTCAAAAGTTTAGAGAGAAACTCACATGGGAAGTGGGGTAATCAGCCCCCTAAATAGGGGTACCCGGTCTAGTTTTTCATGTTTCAGCAGACCTAAACCAATTTCGTTCAACAAGTGTGCGATTGGAAAACTGACCAAACGCAGTCCTTTTGTTCCAAAAAATTGCAAATATCAAGTGTCCCATGTGGTCTTTAAGTCCTCAAAATTTCAGAGAGAAACTCACATGGCAAGTGGGGTAATCAGCCCCCTAAACAGGGGTAGCCGGTCTAGTTTTTCATGTTTCAGCAGACCTTATCCAATTTCGTTCAAAAAGTTTGCGATTGGAAAACTGACCAAACGCAGTCCTTTTGTTCCGAAAAATTGGAGATATCAAGTGTCCCATGTGTTCTTTAAGTCCTCAAAATTTCAGAGAGAAACTCACATGGGAAGTGGGGTAATCAGCCCCCTAAACAGGGGTACCCGATCTAGTTTTTCATGTTTCAGCAGACCTGAACCAATTTTGTTCAAAAAGTGTGCGATTGGAAAACTGACCAAACGCAGTCCTTTTGTTTCGAAAAATTGCAGATATCAAGTGTCCCATGTGGTCTTTAAGTCCTCCAAATTTCCGAGAGAAACTCACATGGGAAGTGGGGTAATCAGCCCCCTAAACAGGGGTACCCGGTCTAATTTTCAGAACCCAGCAGACCTGGAAGTGGGGTAATCAGCCCTTTAAACAGGGGTACCCGGTCTAGTTTTCAAAACCCAGCAGCCCTGAACCAATTTCATTCAAAAAGTATGCGATTGGAAAACTGATCAAACTCAGTCCTTTCGTTCCAAAAATTGCAGATATCGAGTGTCCCATGTGGTCTTTAAGTCCTCAAAATTTCAGAGAGAAACTCACATAGGAAGTGGGGTAATCAGCCCCCTAAACAGGGGTACCCGGTCTAGTTTTTCATGTTTCAGCAGACCTGAACCAATTTCGTTCAAAAAGTTTGCGATTGGGAAACTGATCAAACTCAGTCCTTTTGTTCCCAAAAATTGCAGATATCAAGTGTCCTATGTGGTCTTTAAGTCCTCAAAATTTCAGAAAGAAACTCACATGAGAAGTGGGGTAATCAGCCCTTCAAACAGGGGTACCCGGTCTAACATAAAACAACATAAATCAAATCTAACATCCATTTCACAACAAAAAGACATTAACCCACATCCATTCCATTAAATTGTACATAACAAAACTCACAACATAAAACAAGAGAAATGAAATCTCACATCCATTCCATCATCATGTTCATACAATTTGTGACTATGTTGAGCCCACAACATAAAACAAGAGAAATGAAATCTCACATCCATTCCATCATCATGTTCATACAACTTGTGACTATGTTGAGCCCACAACATAAAACAAGAGAAATGAAATCTCACATCCATTCCATCATTCTGTTCATACCATCTGTGACTATGTTGAGCCCACAACATAAAACAATAAAAAACAAAACTCACATCCATTTCTTCAAAAATTACTAACCCACATCCATTATATCAAAGGCATCACACACCATTCATTGCAAACCTCAGCAAAGTACTACCAATAACACATCACCAAACTGTCAGACACCATTGTTGATGGAACTCATCGTTGCACTTTCTCTGCATAAATGGAATAACATACTCAGAAAATTGAATCATGATCTATAAGACAATTTATGGGTAAATACCTTATCCTTTGTGTATCATATGATTTCTTCATCAGAGCTTTCACTACTACCACAGTTAGAATCAAGTGACTGGCTTGGCTCAACTGGAATTGACCTGCAATATTTTGTTATAAGTAATAGTTTTACATGCAACACGGGGTATAAAAAAAAACAACTTATTTTAAATTGTTTACCTGTTCAACAATGCCGGATCGGACAGTTCCGCTTGTCATGTGATACACCTCGCTTGTTGCAGCCCCTACAAAGACGTCCTTTCGTTGCCTTTTCCTTCGAAGATTTAAGTCTCTTCGCGCGTCCTTTCGACACAACATGCGCTGGCTCATGATATTCAATCAGATTACTGTCCACAACTCCTTTCCCATTAGCGATGCTTGTATCTTCTGTGTTGCTTAACGTAAGCTGACTTATCTTCATTTCCAATCCCGCATGACCACTAACCAAAATGTCGAAACCTTCAGTAGAATTACTAGCTTTGTCAATAAGACCTGCAAAAATACATGACAGGTGACTATGTCGAGCCAAGCATTGATTAACACCGGCAGAGTCACCCGATTCAAGAACGTCTACAAAAACATCTTTATTAACACCCTTCGTCCATCGCTTCAAAATGTAACGCTCGGGTAAACACAGTATAGATAAATGCTTCAAGACGGACAATACATGACAACAAGGGATGCCAACAAATTCAAACTTTCTGCAGGAACAATATGCATGCAACTCGTCTTTTTTCCATAAAACCTCTCTTTCAATTTCATTTTCGTCAAAATAATTTTTCACAACAAACTTACAGCTCATATCATCCTCGTATACAAGCTTCTCGCCAAAGGATGTGGTGGTGAGTAACTCTTCTGGAAACTTATAAAATATGTTTCTTGTATACACTTCAGCCATCTGCCTTTCCATTGGTGAACGTGTCTTCATTTTGGGCCTCCCATTGCTATTCTCAAAATCCTTTTTCTTTTCAAGATATCGTAAACGTTCAACTCCGGCGTCAAAACGCAAGATGAAATCAAGCAGAGAATTCTTGAACTCTACATACTGCTTCACAAATGCATTCATACTTTCACTTCTTTGAGTTGTTGACATGCCAGCAAAGAAATCTTTCTTCAAATATGCCGGAACCCACATATGACGAATCTTAAATATATCCGCCAACCAAGCATTATCAACAAGCTTATTTTTTGTTATGATTTGATTCCAAATATTTTCAAACTGACAAGGATTGTCAGAGTTATGAACACATTCTTTGATCTTATCTATTAAACCCTCATTATGAACATGAACCCCTCCTAAATTCAAAGGCAACTTATCCAAAATGTGCCATAAGCAATACCGATGAATAGTATTTGGCACAACATTCTTTATAGCTTTTGTCATTGCCAGATCTTGATCCGTTATGGTTCCCTTTGGTGGACTAAATGACATTGCTTCAAGCCATGTGTTAAACAACCACTCAAATGACTCCGTTTTTTCATTGGGTAGAAACCCACATCCAAATAAGATCGTTTGCCCATGGTGATTGCAACCTACAAATGTGGCAAAAATAAGTTCATAACAATTTGTCTTATAGGTTGTATCAAATGTCACCACATCACCAAACACTTTGTAAGCCGAACGGAATGCCCCATTTACCTAGAAAATATATGTTATCTTTTTCTGTGCATCCCGCTCAATGGTATATGTGAAATCATTTCCCATCTCTTTTCGATTTTCAAAAAGTTGAAATAACAACTGCCCATCTAGCCCCCTTTTCTTTTCCTTTTCATCCCTACGGTGATTCCTTGCATCCGTATCTGTAAATCCGATTTTGTCAAGTCCCTCCGATTGCGATGCAAACACTTGCATTTGTTGTTTGCTTCGCACATTTGCTGAATCATATGTATTTATAATCTGTCGCTTTGATGCTGGCACTTCACGATGTGACCTCAACATAAATCTCTTACTAGGAGTAGCGGGGGCATGAGAGTGTTGAGGAACAAACTTGGATACCACATAACCACCTGACTTTTCTATTTTCACTAGCATCTGTGCCTTACAATTGAATCTTGTTTCCATTCGACGTCATTGAACAACTTCCTTATCAATTGTGGATTTATCATCTGTTTTACCCTGCTTTGAACAGACAAATCGCTTCCATACAACCTCCCCATCTTTGCCTCTATTAGTAGATTCTTTTCTTACACTAAAACCAGCGAGCTTTCCATAACCATTGTAAAAGTTATATGCCTGATCTAAATCATCAAAATGCATGCCCACCTTTGGTGTCATGTTTTCATCAACAGATGGATAGTGGACAACTGCAACAGTTGAGGAGGAGGTCATATCCATATCCAACCTAGACACAAATAATGACAATTGGTCATGAGTAACATGAATAACAAGAAAAATTCCTCGTAGAGTTCAAGAGAACCTTAATTTCTCAGACAGAACTAAGGATAATATAATACACCATAGGGTCCGGGTTGTGTCATGGATCTACAGAGATGCTTCATGCCTACTGTCAAGATACATAGAAAGGGCTTAGGGCTCATTTGGATATAGAGAAACAGTAGGATAGAAAGGGAAAAGAAGGTGCACGACACAAATTTGATATAAAAACAGTTCTCTCCACATCAAAGAGGATCACCTATAATAAAATTAAACCATCGAAAAATAATGCCAATTGTGAAGCCATTTTGAGTTCGTGCAGCATCTAACGCATGCATCAAGATGGACCCTTCATAGAAATGTCCATAGGGGCAGATTATTAGTAGAGACTTTATCCACCATTGTCTCTGATAGGGCCACTGGACCTAAAAAACCCCTTATGTTTAGTAATGGGATGTCTGTAGCTTTGATGTAGAGATAACAGATGGAGACTGCACAATTTTCTCCTCATCCAAACTGAGCAACGACAGAAAATGGAGATTCTCACTTGCAAAATAAGACAGATCTTCAGGGGAAGCGAGAGTGAAGGCCGGTCTTCCGATTTAACCGAGATGAATGCTTCGCTGCGATTACACTGGGCAGTAGCAAGTCACTGCACATTGTAATCAGAGAATTAACATGGGCAATTTACAGAGCTTAGAAGAGAGAACAATGGCCGTGCTCAGTCCAGATTCACCTGAGGCGATTTGCAGAAGGCCGGTCTTCCGATTTCATCGCTGCCTCACTGATTCAGGGTAGGCGAGAGTGAAAACCGGGCTTCCAGAGAGAGAGAGACGATGGGAGAGAGAGAGAGAACCGCTGGAAGAGAGAGAGAGAGAGAGCCGCTGGGAGAGAGAGAACCACTGGGAGAGAGAGCCGCTGGGAGAGAGAGAGACGCTGGGAGAGAGAGAGAACCACTGGGAGAGAGAGAAAGCCGCTGGGAGAGAGAGACGCTGGGAGAGAGAGAGCCGCTGGAAGAGAGAGAGAGAGAGAACCGCTGGGAGAGAGAGAGAGAGAATCGTTGGGTTCTGAAAGAGAGGGACTGATTAGGCCGGTCTTCCGATTTCGTCGCTGCCTCACTGATTCAGGGTAGGCGAGAGTGAAAACCGGGCTTCCAGAGAGAGAGACGCTGGGAGAGAGAGAGAGAACCGCTGGGAGAGAGAGAGAGAGAGAGAACCACTGGGAGAGAGAGAGATAGAGAGAGAGAACCGCTGGGAGAGAGAGAGCCGCTGGGAGAGAGAGAGAGACGCTGGGAGAGAGAGAGAATCGCTGGGTTCTGAAAGAGAGGGACTGATTAGGGATGGTGAGGAGAGGGAAATGAAAATTGGGCGGGCCACAAGAACATCTGATGAAATTGCAGCACACGATTAATTGGCACGGTGCAGCTTAGTTTTAAACTAAGCTGCAGCTCGGGTGAACCATGATCTTTCTCCATGGACTTAGGCGGTTTTGCCGAACCACTTACATGATTATGTCTTCATCTTTGTGATTGTTTTATGGTGAGATTTATGTGCTCGTGCATCCCTCGATCGCAGGTAGCCGTTCGATTCCACTGTGCCACCTAACAAAATACATGGAACATTTTCTCGTGAACATGGGAAAATGAATATCAGTTTTCATATGAAAATGCAACTAGGAGTACCTTGGGCATTTCTTCTGAAAATTTATGCATATACCTCTCAGGTTTTTGACATTTAAATAAATTTTTATTCTGTACAATAACAAAGGGACCTATCAATTTTTTTTATCCTGACAAAGTCCCCCGACCATTGATCAAAGAGATTCCAACAACCATTTAACTTCTATAGTCCCACAAAACTAACTTTAATGTGCTTTAATTATCAAATTCTATCTTTAGTTAGATATATCCTATTTAAATTATTGACCTCTCAATTAAAATTTACATGAAATTGCCTAAGAGGGTTACAGCTTACAACCCCTTTCACATTTTTTTTTCCTCTCCCTCGACTGTTTTTACATTTCCATTTTGCATCCCCAAATCTTCTCTTCCTTGATGGCAAGAAAGAAGACTTATTCATTTTCTTTGATCAACCGTATTTATCACTAAAAAAATCAACACTAAAGAAAACTGAGATTCAAGGCTGAAAGTTTGCATGATTTTTCTCTTTCTTTGAAGAGAATATAATAAAAAAAAATGTGACCCCCTTGAAGGGTTTCCTTGAAGAAAATTGACAGATGATAGATAACCCAAGAAAAAAAATGAGCAAGAAAATAGAAGAGGCAAACTACAAAAGCCTTTCAACAAGAGTTGAGTCAGTTGAGTCCATTCGGTTCAAACCATGATCAAACTAAAAATAGAATTACATGGAAAGCAACATTCTCATCTTAAAATATAGATTACAGTTACATGGTCACCCTAATCCCCTGACCAGGATCAAGAAGTCCCCAAAAAACTTAAGGGCTGCTTTGTAAATACACAAAAACAGAGGGATAAATTTGCAAATTTTTGAATTTTTATCAAAGTGGGTGTCCATTTCATTCATATTCATGACACAAAAGTCGGCATGGAAGCGTGTGGGGACTGAAGACCAAAAGCATTTTGGACAGAGACACTGCTCGAGAAACTTCTACCACTCCAGTCAAAGTCAGATATTTGACTTTCTTTGTGTTTGACTAATGCATATAAAAACCTTCATCTTCATCACCTACAGGCTACAGCATCTAAACTATCTTCTTCATTCTAAAATGCAGTTTCAGGATTCTAAACGCTTGGAATTGCTCCTATTCTTTGTCCTTTTATTGCATATTCAAAGCTCTGTTACAGCTGAAGCAGGGCCGGCCTTGGCCAGGGGCTGGAAGTGCGATCGCCCCGGGCCCTTTTTTCAGGGGGCCCAAAAATTCCAAGTTTTCAACTTAAAACTGAAAAAAAAAACTGTAAGGGGTTAAAACATAATTTTTTGTTAACTTGAAAGGTAAAACTAAAAACTAAAAACCTTAACCCATATCTCATCCCATTTTCGTTGACAGGAAGGAAGGAAGAACGACAGGAAGGATCAAGGAAGAAGAAGAAGAACATTTTCGTTGACAAGGAAGGAAAAACGACAGGAAGGAAGAAGAAAAAGAAGAGAAGAAAAAGAAGAGGAGGAGTACCTGATATGATCTGGTCATTCAAGTTTGGCCGTTTGCTCACTCAACCCAGCTGCTGCCAGCCTGCCAGGTACTGCTTCTCTCAACCCAGCTGCTCTGTTTTTTCTTTTTTTTCTTCTCCTTCTTCAAGCTTCTGCCGATCATCTCTCTGCTTTTCGGTTCCAGCCTCCAGGGCTGCTTTTATTCACCAGGCACCAGGGCTGCTTTCTCAGTTTCTCTTTTCTCTCTGCTCAGTTTCTCTTTTCTCTCTGCTTTTATTGCTTTTATTCTCTGTTGTGGGAAGAGAAGATTTTGCCTCTTTGTGGTGCTCTGGTGCTCTGGACAAAGTGTTGTCTCAACTTATTTCTGTCTGGAGACTCTGGACGCACTTTCTTTTTATTTATTCCATTGAATCCCAACAACTTATTTGTTTTTCTTTCCTTTTGACCGGTCTTGCTTTTTTTCCTTCCCTTTTGAGTTTGGACTGGTCTGGGTAATGGGTATGCTGGACTTTTAATATGAGTACTTTTTTTCAAGTACTGTCAGCTGGTTTGGGTTTTTGGACTGCTCTGGGGTTTGCTGGCTTCTTTTTGTGTTTATATGAATTGTTGTCTGCTCTTGTAGATGGTGATGCTGCTGTTTTGCTTTTACCATTCATGATGCAAAGAGAGTTCAAGTAGGTTGATGTTATTTGCTTTGGCTATTGAGGATGCAAAGAATTTTTTATTTTGCTGGTTGTTGAAGATGAAGTAGGATGGGTATGTTTGCTTTGGCTATTGAGGATGCAAAGAAATTTTTATTTTGTTGGTTGCTTATTGTTATATGAAAAAGAACTATTGAATTGTTACAACTTACAAGTATTTGTCTTGTTTATACATTATAGCCTTTTATTTTGAATGTTTATATATTGAAGTTTGAATTTATATGCTTTGAATGTTAAATTTTTAGTTAATTTTGACAAATTAGATATTGGTTGAAAAATGAATAAGGCCATCACTAAGTTTATATATATAGAGGTCTAATTTTTACTCTTGCCCTAGGCCCTGAAAAATTCAGAACCGGCCCTGAGCTGAAGAACCAACCTTCACAGCCTGCGGGTCCTTGAATTTCACTTCCGGCAGCCAATACGAAACCAATCTCAATACCATCCTCCCAACTTTATCTATCAATGGGGTGATAAGGCACGATAGCTTCTACAACAACAGCTATGGAGATGATGCCAACGCGGTCTATGGCTACTCACAATGCATGTCTGGAGCTTCTGAAGATGTTTGCAGGCAGTGCCTCATCAATTCAACAGCCGAGATCATCAGGCGTTGTCCCAATAAAACAGAAGCAACCATCAGATACTTCAATTGCATCTTGCGCTATTCCAATCAACGCTTCTTCTCTGCACTTGACACCCGCATTCAATGGGCTGGTTATAGGACCCAGGATGCGGCCAATGCTACGCTTTTGAATACACAAGTGGGAAGCCTCATGGACGATCTTTCGACGACGGCGGCATCGGAAATGTCCAAGTATGCGGTGAAGATAACGAGTTATACGAACTTTGAAAAGTTATATGGAATGGCTCAGTGCACTAGAGATTTATCAGAGAGCAACTGCTACAACTGCTTGAGAATGATGATCCAAAACGTTCCAAGTTGTTGTAATGGGAAAACAGGAGGAAATGTTTATAGTGTCAGCTGTAACATACGATACGATACGTATATCTTCTTTCCTCTGCCTCCTCCTCCGCCTCCACCTGTAGCTGATGATTCTCCAACTCCTTCTCCGGGGAGCGCTTCTATAGACCCTACACAAGGAACAGGTGTTTCAGGTATGACCACTCATATTAGTATATGTAATAGGGTGAATGTCAATAAGCATAATAACATAGTTCTCTACCTACTAGTCCAGACCAGTCTATCTTGGTTAACTTGCAATTGTGATTCTCTCATACAAAAACATGCATAACAGTACTCTTCAAGCTTGGGTACGTAGCTATGGGTGTGTGGGACTAACCCTCCTGCTTATCACTTGCTGATTCTGGATGGATTACCATAATTTCTTTCCAGCTTGGGTGACTATTGAATCACATCAATTTTTTTCTTTAATCTAGTTTAATTATAGTAACATCTACTAATTTAAAGGGTCCATATCTCTACCTAGGATGAAATTGGTAGGGATTCATAGTAAATGGGATTCCTTCGGAGGAATTATTAAAGAAGCGAGGAGTGAGATCTAAGGTGAAGCATTACTTTCTATGTTTCAAACAAAGATGATGGATGGGTACTCCTTTACAAGAGTGAAGGACTATTTGATGGCTCTTTGTGGATCTTATTCTTTAGAAGTACACTTTTAGTCCCTTTGCTAGAAATGAATCGCTTCAGAATCTTAGGAAATCAATATGTCTAAAGAGAAGGGATGAAAAGGGCCAAAGTGTTTTCAAAATGCATCTGGAACTGTAAATCTTGTCTGATGTTGATGCAGGAAACAAGGACACATGGAAAACGATTATCATTATCACCTCTATTGTTGTTATATTGGCTGTACTTTCAACAATATGCTCGTGCCTGCTGATCAGAAAGAAGAAGAAAAGTCGAAGAAAATCAGGTGTGTTGTATAACACTTAAAAACATGTATTTTGAATTAAAACTGTCACTGGAGCCTGGAGAGGCTGGTCTTCTTCCGCAATAATTAATCTATGTAGAAGGTGATTCATTGCCATATATTGCTGTGAGCTATATCCAATTGTGCATCAAGGATAGGTCTGTAAATAGTTGGGGTCAGACTCCCCCGACCCATCTTAAGAGTCTGCATAGAAGTTTAGATCCAACAGATTGGATTGAGAGCATCAACCAGATGTGACCAAATAACATGATAGATGGACGCCTCTCATACCTTAATAATGACACTTTGATACCTAGTTCATAACAATGGACAGGACTCAAACATTATTATAATAACCAGAGTCTCAAATGGATCCAAGGATATTGAGTCATGACCATATCTTGGAACCAATTATGTAAGATTGTGCCTTTCTTTAGGTATAGCTGGAAAAAAAAAATTATACACAACCTTAACAGAGAATTAATCAATGATGAATATCTATCTTGTAACCATCGTATTCTATTGAACGGGATAACTCAACCATTAGATAATCTGTATCTAGAAGGGTCATTGTTTATTCTTTGGAAGGTCACAAACATCAGATTCTTCCTAATGCTCAAGTACAGAGTAGCATGTATGAGTTATGTGAATAGTCAGCTGTCATTGAAAACAGAATCATCCACAGTCAACTGAACAGCTGATGTACTCATGTTTTAATGACTCAATTGGACATACTTTTGTTTTTTTCTTCTCGATGTCTACTCATTTGTGATGGTTTTCACTAGCACAATGCACAAATAGAGACAGTTTAGTTTGGCGATACTAATCAGGGGGCCAACTCTTAGTTTCGATATCCAAATCGGAATTATCTTCTACCTAAAGCACATTACATGACCTCATAATCGAAGAATGCACATAATGTCTTTCAAATGTTAAAAGACCCAGGATTTTAAAGAATCAAATTTCATCTCTTAGTCTCTGCTTGACCAAAGATCTTATTGTTGTAAATACTTCTATCCTTATGAAGAAACCAGATATGAAGAGGAGACAGAGATCACACTTCCTGAATCTGTCTTATTTAATTTGAATGCACTTAGAGCTGCCACAAATAACTTCTCTACTGACAACAAACTTGGAGAAGGTGGATTTGGCCCCGTTTATAAGGTAACAATCCATTAATCCTATATGTCCTTAATTCCAAGGAAAATAATACTGTCATTTGAATTCTAAATTTTTCTTCAATATTCATTGCCTGCTTCTTAAATTAATGTGGTATTCCCCTTAACTTTTTGACAGGGCAAGCTATCAGATGGAAGGGAAATAGCAGTGAAACGTCTATCGAAAAGATCAGCGCAAGGAATAGAAGAATTGCGAAATGAGGTGGCATTGGTAGCTAAACTTCAGCATAGGAACCTTGTAAGGCTATGGGGATGGTGCATAGAAGAACAAGAGAAGATGCTTGTCTATGAATCTGTGGCTAACACTAGTTTGGATAAATTTCTATTTGGTTGGTGCTTCTTTCCATCAGTATTTTCTACGGTTATTGTTTATCTCTGTCTTTCTATCGCCTTAAATTTAATTTAAGAAAGAGATCTATTGAAGGTTTTCCATATTGTAGTTGTTTTTGGTTATAGCTTTCAAATAATGCATCGAACAAGTGAAGACAGACTTAAGATTGCAAGTGTTAAAATGACTTGTATTCTTTGCCAAGACTTTAAATGTATATTGCTTATGTTTTCAGTTATTTGAATATCAGCTTTTCCTTATTATATTTTAAGTATATTATAAGAGTCATTTTTCAAGAACAGGTAGGTCACCCAGCATGGAACAGCCTGGCCTATAGAACATGAATAAGGGTCAATTTTGGCGAATATCAACAAATGGAGGTACAGTGAGTATGAAGGGTTTAGATAGATGATGGGTCAGGTAGGCCCTCCAGACTAAGATGTTGCATGCTTAGGGACAGCCCAGCCATCCCTAAAAACTATGCTATTAAAAGGTCTTAGACAAGTGATTACGATCAGATGCTATAAATTCGTTCGAGTGGCTACTATAATTATGTCATTATTTTTCACGCTTCAACAAATTGACAATTACAAGATTCTTAGACAATCACCATGAGGTCTTCCTCAAATGTAGATAAAGAACCTAGTTGTGAACCTTTTTCTATAATGTTTTCTTACTAACACATCTTGTCATGGCAGATCCAATCAAACGTGTTCAATTGGATTGGGCGAGGCGATACAAAATCATTGTTGGAATTGCTCGAGGGCTTCTATATCTTCATGAAGATTCTAGACTTCGTATCATTCATCGAGATTTAAAAGCTAGTAACATTTTGTTGGATGGAAATATGAACCCTAAAATCGCAGACTTTGGTTTAGCAAGGCTTTTTAGTGTAGACCAAACTCAAGACAATACGAGTCGCATCGCCGGGACATAGTAAGTTGACAAGATTAATCTCGAATCTATAGATTGCTTGAAGTGTTATCTGTTATTCTATTAGACCTATTATGTTTCAATTACTGGTTCAGTGAAAGGATGGAGAGTTAGAGACTGTTTTCTCAACCAGATATTTTTTTTTTGGATGAGGAGAATACTATAGAAATTGGAGTTCATGTGGGACTGTTTTCTCCAACTCCATTTTTTCAGTACTTTCTTTTCATCGAAATGATCCATTTGACTGTGTAATACACTTCTTTTTTAGTAAAATGCTGGCCAAAGGAGAGGCAACAATAGACAAAATAATTACACATTTATAATAAGTGCTTCTGCAATTAAGGACATGATCAAATCTAACAAACTTCAACCGCTTAATGATGGCAGTGGATACATGGCACCGGAGTACATTCTTCATGGGCAATTTTCAATCCAATCAGATGTATTTAGCTTCGGCGTTCTGGTTTTAGAAATTCTAACAGGTCGAAAAAATATACCGTTTAGCGAGGATGGACATACAACAAATCTCTTGAGCTATGTAAGTATGTTGCTGCAAAATTTGATTCTGGATCTAGATTCTTAATGTGAATCTGCTACATATGATTTACTATGTTTATGGACTTTTGACAGGCATGGAAGCATTGGAATGAAGGAACATCTTTAGAGATAATTGATCAATCTATTGCATATCCTCACTCAACAAATGAGATGTTGAGATGCCTACATATGGGATTACTTTGTGTCCAAGATGATGCAATTGAAAGACCCACCATGTCGTCAGTTGTTCTCATGCTCAATAGCTACTCTGTGACATTTCCAGTTCCTTCACCACCAGCATTTTTTGTCGGGTCGAATTCAATGAATTAGCTTGTTGCTTTCAACAAGCTTTGGAATTTTTGTTCTAATAAGCTTGTCAGAGAAACTGTTTCACTAATTGTTTTGTAGGTATAATTCAGTAATAATGAATAAACCTTTTGTGATCGCTGGATCTAATTTATGCTAGCATCAGTTCTCTTCTTGTTTACATGGTTATGAACTTATGCTTTATTCATCCATGGATGAACTGTATCAAATTTTGACAATTATCTTGTGCTAGATGAGAAGATGGTGGACATAAGTTGTGACGTTTTGGTATTATATATATATTATATTATTTATTTTATTATTTTTTAATTGATTGTATATTAATTAAATACGCGATTAGTCTAAGTGGGGACCACGTTAGGCTTAGGTTTGGTGAGTTAGGCTTGTTGGATAGGTGTCCTAACCCATAGTTAACCCATGCCCAATTTAGTGGTATAATTCTTTTCTAATACAAACTCTTATCTTTTTAGAAAACAAACTCTATTATTTTTTAGACTTTAAGTCAGATTACAATTCCTACTCTTATTTCCTATTTATACACCACACTCTTTTATTTTCACACACAATTCTCTCTTTTTCAATTTTTCTCTGGGATTGCACCTTGGGGTTTTGGGCAATAGGAATTTTAGACCGTCTCCATCAACTGCGGACATCAGGCAAGTACTTAACCATAATTTGTAGATCTAATACTTGTGTTCTTTCTTGATTTGCTTATTAATGCATGTAGAAATCCTTCGATGCCTTGATAATTATTTTACTGATTGGAATCGGAGACTGGAGAAGATTTTATTGGTTTTTCTTATTATTATTATTATTTTTGTATCCACCGTTGACCCCACCCAATCTACCAACGATGACCGGACTGTCATAGGTTTTCGGAGCAAAACCATGAGACCTGTTACTATGTATTGATCAGTGTGGCCCACTATCCTCGCACCTTGGGTGTGTAGCGAGAAACCCATTGTTTCTGGAACTGGGTTTTGAGTTTTGTCATGAATAGTTGGGGGGTGGGGGGGTTTTGTTCTTGATATGCATGCAGAGAGAAAGATCTCTTTGTTTAAGACTTTTTATAAGTTTGAGTGTGACAACACAACATGAGTCTTTTTGTAAGATGAAAAAGAAGTGTAACCCGGACTTGTTTTGGAAAACGGATTCCCATGTGACACAATTTTATAACTTGTCAGACCTTTCCCATGCAACCCATTAGTTTTTAGAAATTTAAAGGAAAGGTTCTGTGTTGTTGGTTTTCTACTTGTATATGAATTAGAAAGAATGGTTTTGTGTGGAATGAAAGTAGGAAACTATTGGACCCATAGGAATAGGAATAGGAATGACTTGTGATGATGTCATCTCATGTAACATGAGTACAGGACATGATGTGGTAGGATTATAGGAGAGAGAATGGTGATGATGTCATCCCATGTGACCATAGGTTTCATAAATTAAAAATAAAGGTCCTAGTTTATTTATAAAACCAACTTAGACCTTTTGGTTTATTTTGAATGTGAAAAATGTTTTGGATGGGATCCTCATATTTTTCTAAAATTATAAATTAAGATTGTGATTTATTATTATTATTTATAAATTAAATATTAAATGATATCTTTGGTTTTTAATGTGTTAAAATTCTATTTTTATACTTTATTAATTGGATCTTTGGACCAAGTAAATACCGTCCGGGCATACGGTATATACTAACGTGGGGTTTAGTACCTGGTATGACCTCGGAGAAATCCTAATGGATTCGAGATCAACCCATCTTTATTGGAAAACCCTTAATTGGGTCTATGCACCATTGATTGAGAAAGGATGTGTTGGTCTTTTATCTATTTAGAGATTCTTGTGGTTGTTGAGTACAGGACCTTATGTTTGACCTTAGGATTGGCTTGTGATTATTCCTTAACCATCGGGTTTGCATATATGATTGTGATTGATGTTGGTCTATTAGCTGCATGCCCTATGTGGATTGGATATGGACTGTGATGTGGCTTGGTATTTGATTGAGATATTGTGGAGGTTTATTCGAATGATTTATTTGTATTCGATTGTGGATTATTGTGCAGCCAGCCCTTCACTTTGACTTAGATTTCTGTGTCAGAGCTTTACAAGAACATTAGGTCTATTCTACTATGATATGTATATATATGTATTTCGATTGGGTCATATTCGAACGACTGCAGTTGTAATTGGACGGTTGATCACCGATGTGTACGGACACTGTAATATCCGAATTTCGAACCGGTTTATCCGGCCTACGATTACGAACCGGTTTATGACCGCCGGCCTTCGAACGGATTTTCCCGCTTTATAGTTAGGGCTGACCACCCAAAGCAGTGGCATTACTTCTGTGTGATTATTGTATTGCTCTATTGTGTAGATTGGATTTAGGATATTCGTTCTTCGTCATTGATACATTGTTATTCTCTTATGATCATTACCTGTCATTACTCACTTTGTTCTTGTATTTTATTTATGAATTATGCTTTCGTACTTGCTGTTTACTTTGTTTATTTGTGCATAGGTACGAATCCCTACCCTACCAAGGAGACGGTGGAGGGTCAAACGTTTCAAGCGTTTGAGCCAATTGATGAACCTGAGTGGAGAGCCGATGATGGCTAAAGAGCCGTCTGAGTCTGCGCCGGAGTGACTTTTATCATAGATACTATTTTAGTAGCAAACTATTCATAACGAACCTAATTTTATTTAGTTATTTTGTTTAAGATATTTTGGAAACTTTAACCTTAAATATTCAGTTAGTTATGTGTTGGTTTGATTTTGAATATTGATACCAATTGATTTAATGCTTCCGCAAATGTTTTATTATGACCTACCATGTTTCGAAATTTTTGTGGGTCCATATTTGGGAGCTTGTGTTGCATTAAACACAGGAAATTGAATATTTATTCTTATTTTTAACGTTTTCCCCTGGTTGTATTTTGGGGACGTGACATAAGTAGCTGTCATTGACCTCTCCAAACAAGGGTCTCTGCCTTTAAATTGTGAAAAGAATGCATTACCATCAAACTATCTTCTGCTAGGATCATTATGAATAACTTTGAAAGTAATTTTGTGCTAGTATTATCAACAATATCCTAGTTGCTCCCATTGAAAACTCCTTTTTGTGGCCTCTTATCCTTTTTGTTTCGGAAACTACTCTGAATCCGTTGTTGTTTCATCATGAGCCCTCACAGTCACACAAAAGAAAGTATCTTTGGATCTTTTTTATCTGGATTATTGTATGTAGGGGATGCAACAATTTTGTCATTCAATAGTCTGTATGTCTGGTGTGGCTATGGGTGGTAATTAGGATACCCGCAAAGCAAAACCTTCCATGGATGAAAGAGTAAGGCCCTGGAAATGCTCTAGCAGACTAGCCATCCTTTTATGTGGGGAATTAGACCAAGGCCTGTAAGTCCATCTGCAGGCTCCACTTATAAAACCAAAGCCACTCAAGATAAATGTCCCTCTGGATATTGGTTCTGGGTGAAATTTCACTCCAGTTAGAGTTGGGGCCAACATCGGATTTGACTACATTTAAAACACATGACTAAAATGTACAAAATAAAAGCAGCGAGACACGTAAAATTTTATTAGACGGGTCCAACTCTGACTGCAGCGAGAATTCAGCCAAAGACAATACATGGCGAACATGTACTTGATTCTAAGTGATTTGGATTTTCCAGGTTAAACTCCACTGATAGATTTATATGCCTGGATGCAAATTTCTCTAATTCCCAGAACCAGAGGATCAACAGAACAAAATCAAGAATTTTGGATATTACTCCTAACAGGAATCAGATAGACACTAGTCCTAACATAATTGTCAGGCTCCCTAGAATCTCATTTAGATGTACAAAATTTTGTGGTGAGTTCATCCTAACAAGCTCTGTATAAGGAGAAGCATCCTTTGCACTAAACATTATGTGTAAGCAGAAAGAAAAGGGACTGATATTGATCCTCATATATCAATTAAGAAAAAATTCAGAAAAAAACAAAAAAGAAGAAGAAAGAAAGAAAGAAGAAGAAGAAAGTATACTTTGCAAAAAGAGCATAAGAGTATGTCTTAGTTGTGCTGAGTCACATTCTCTCAGCCGACTATAATAACAAAAATAAGAGAATATTTAGTTCCAAGATGGTAGCTCAGCTTACAAGAGATATGAAAGTCCTCTTGGGGTCCAAGCGTAACTAGGTTCGAGCCCAGGTTGGAATTAAAAAGCACCTTCTGCGGTAAAGAAAGACCATAAATTTGATACCCCATGAGGGTAATAAACAGAGAACATTAAAGTAAAAACAACTGTCTTGGGGTCCGAGAATAGCTAGGTTTGAGTCCGGGTTGGAATGAACATTAAAGTAATAACTTAAACACGGCCGCTTAAAAACAGTAGATTAAGATTCTAAACACAAATGCTGAGCATTTTGACTCAATCAACAACATTATTGTGTAATCATTCAAGCTATGCAACTAATTAATCTTATAAAAAGCAAAAGATTGGTCCAGGGATGGAAACATTTCAGCTCCTTACCTACGATTGCAGCTGCGCCCAACCTATGATTTGGGGTTTTCAATTGGTGTAAGCTGTAAAGAGCGACCTTTGGCTGAGGAGTTTTATCGAACACCATGTCTGCAGTTCATCCTAAGGTAATGTTTCCTAAACCGATATTACCGACCCAGTCACAGCCTCATACTCACCTTTGTATGGGTTTATGATAAAGCTTCAGATTTTTTTGTAGAAGGTACGATGAATCGTTTAGTTAGTTGGTGTCTTCATCCATAATGACATAGCAATTGCAAAAAATTAAATTTTAATAAAAGTTAATAAAAGTTAGTAAGAACAATATGTTACAGGCCGGGTTGGGGTGGGGCGGGGCATGGAATAATCTTGAGGTGAAAGTGTGGTAAAGTTAGGAATGATAGAATTAGATTTGAGCACTGTCGAGAGCATTTAGGGTAGCATAGATAGGAGATAAAATTAGATAAATCCGTTTGAGATGGTTTGAGTACGTCCAACATAATCCAATAACGGCCGGTAAGGAAACATTTGGCTATGAAAGTTGATAGCCCACCAAAGAGAAGGGGTATGCTAAAGAGGATGCTGATGGAGATGGTAAAAATAGGTATTAAGAAGTATAACTTATCTGAAGAATTGGCTCAAAATTAAGCAGAATGGAGAAACAAAATTTCATTAGTCGACCCCAACATAGTTGGGACATGACATTGATGATGATGATAGTTTTACATATGACATTAGAAACCGAATGGATCTTAATGCATGCATTCAACAAAATATAATTATATATATTAAAGTAAACGGGGAGGAGGGCTGTGAGAGGTGCCATGTCATCACCCACATGAGTTTTCCTTTAGAAAAATACTTATAAAATCACACAGTCCTCTCATCCTCTTAGTAGAATTGAATAACTGCTGAATAGGGCCCCCCATATCTCAATAGTTGTGAAACCTTATCACTCCATCTATATTTTCCTAACTTTTCTATTGATCATCTCTATCCATAAAATCTCTACGATTTGGGTAATCATTTTGTGGATAGGATTGAATAATTGATGAAATTTCAAATGATCTCACTTTAATGGTAAAAATTGCCTTAAAAAAAAGTGAGGTCAAAGGATTAAATATGAAATGTAAACGAGAGCCACTTCTCAAATTAAAAGGGTCCCATCCAAACCCTTTTAAATTTCCTTGCTAGGGGTTTGCAATTGCATCAACTTGGCGGGACCAGGCGGGTTGGGTTTGCAACAAGTTGAAGGGTGTGGTGGTAACTTTCAATCAAATCATAGCAAGAGACAATTGGGTTGGAAGTTCTCAACAAATCTCTTAAACCCTTGGAAGCATATCAACATCAGAAATTGCTACTATAAAACTAATCACGTCACACTAGAGATCAGGGTGGGACATGTACAAGAGAGTGAAACCATTTGGAAAATCATATACAAGTAGTCCATCACTTATAGGTTTCTGCTTTCTGCTGGTAAGTTATTCATTTTTAATTTTTTGGATTCTTCGTTTTAATGTTTCTTCACAATTCATGCAAGATTCTCTGACACCCATGTTTTAGTTTTCAGGAACATTCGATAAAATATATTAGTATCTGATTTGGTCTGGGACTGTAGATTGAATAACTAATATATATATATATATATAAACAACTACTCCGTGGCTCTTTCAAATATTTCAACCATTAGTCCCCAAATCTATCAAGAACCGTTGGATCGATCTCGAGAATTTTATGGCCTAGTGATGGATGGACGTTCGTTATGCTGATGTTGTGAGACCATGATTTTGTGTAGTCTACTCTCACAATAAGGAACGAAGATATAAAAAAAAGAAGCTTGGATTGGATGTCAAGCTGAGGAGCCCACCAAGCAATGTCGCCAAATTAGTAACCTTCCACACTCTCAAAGGTGCACTTTAGGTTAATATTTATGTACAACCCAAGCCGTTAAGTTATGTACCCCACTCTCAATCAAAAATGGATTGAAAAAGGAGGGGAGTGGATGGGGCCGACGGGGGCCGAAATATATGTGAGGCTAAGGTCGGTTAATTTTGTTTGTGGGGGCCTAATATTCATCCCAGGACAGACCTAAAACTGAGGCACTGGTCCAGAGATACCCTATTTTGTATTAAGATGTTGGGTGATGCCAAGCAACGCCCACGCCACCCACCAACACACACGCAAAGCTACACTAATTAATACAAAATCCAATAAATGTTTGCCACTACATATTCGAACAAATTTTGAGTTTATAAGTAGAAATTAAGGGTCAAAGAAGTCTAATCAAAATCATCGCAACTAATTATTATGTAAGAATCAAAATTCAATCCAAGGTGGGTACAATACAACTGAGATTGTACATAAGATCTCAAATAATGTTTGTGCACTTTATTAGTTTTTTTTTTCTAAGACTTGAAAATCATATTATTATCCATTATATTGGGCATTTTCATTCCTTTGAATTTTTTGGATTTTTTTTCTCAAAGAGATTATAATCACAATTTGTGAATTTCATCGGGGTTTTTATATATATATATTTTTTTCCAAGGAGAGCAAGATCTTGTTTTTATTAATTTGTTAGGTTTTCTTTCCCAAATCCACTAGCATATGGTTTTTCTTTTTGTTTCTATGGATTTTCTTTTAAAAAATAAAGATATCATTTTTGGTGGATTTTATAATCCATCATAATATAATTCCTTTCATCTATTCTTTATAATATATTATTTTAGATTTACTTTTCATTGATTATATTTAAAAACTCTTAAATTTTTACATATCTTCAATTTCGGCTTGGGCTTAACACGGGGCTTTGCTGCTAGTCATCACTTAATTCGAAGGGGTACCTTGAACCATCGAACTCGATGATGAAGCTTAATGGTAATAGTCTTTCCCTTGCATCATTAGAACAGTTTGGATAAAGACCTTTTATCACATATATTCAAGATGAGTAATTGTGATCAAGTGGTCTCTCTACTTTCTCTCTCCTAAACTTTACTTAATGGGTGAATAGTGACGGAATGTCACAGCTATGTATTGGTTGGGAGAGCCATGAATTTATAGGAGATTTTGGTATCACTTCATCAAAGAGAACCAAAAGGATTACTCTGCCTTTCCTCTATTGATTTAATTATGTTGAATGCAAAATGCAATCAGGATTCATTGAATCCAAGTTAATTTTCTCAAACCAATGAATGATCAATAGCCACATCTCTAAGTTTTCTAAAACAGTGAATGTGACCACATTGATGTGGAATATTCCAACATATGCGTCCCAATTGTTTGACTTTTAAGTAAATTATTATTCTTTAGTATAGCAAAGGCACCCCTCAATTTTTCTGACCCTACGTTATCCCTTGACCAGTGGTCAAAGAGATTCGAGCATCCATTCAACCTTAATAAAGACCAAGAGGATGGGTGAAATGAAGAAAGAAAATCCCCACAAAATAAAATTTAGCTTGGTTTAAATATCACATTCTATCGTTAGTTAGATTTATCCTATTAAGATTATTGACCACACAATTAGAATTTATGAAATTGGGTTTAGGGGTTATAACTCCATTTACGTTTTCTTTTCCTATCCCTCGTGTGTTTTTATATTTCCATTTCTCATTCCAAAATTCTCTCTTTCTTGATGGCAGCAAAGAAGACTTCCTATTTTTTTTTATCAACCGTTTAATCACGAAAAATCAACGGAGAAGAAAACTGCAATTCAAGGCTAGCTGAAAGGTAGCAAGACTTTTTCTTTGGCTAGGTTGGCTCACCGGCAGGAGTGATGTTGTCAACCTGAAGACTCAGGGATTGATCCAATTCCTAGGAATATATGTGATACTAAGGTGCTAACACCACTCATTTGAAGAAACATGCGTCCTCCGGGCCTTGAAGAAAGTTGAATGCTAATAATAATAATAATGATGATTATAATACTCAAGAAGGAAAAATGAGCACAAAAATATGCGAAACCCTTTTTAATCAAGGGTGTTAAATAAGAAGCCTTTTAACTGAAGTTGAACGAATCCACTAGAAATATATATATATATATTTTTTCATTGGCAACTTTACTATAAATATGATTAAATGGAAAAGCAACATTGTCATCTTAAAAAAATAGATTAACAGTAATATATCATATTCTTAATCCCTTGACCATCAACAAGTGTATTTAACATCATCATCGTGGTAATCATCAAAATCTTATCCCAACTATGTTGACGACGCATATGTTTTTTTAAGGCTGCAGGATGGCCACAAAAAACTTAGGGACTACTTTGTAAATATACAAAAAGAGATGGGTGCTTTTGTAAAATTGTGGATTTTAGCAAAGTCGGTGCCCATCCCATTAGTGAGATAAAAATGCGTGTGGAGATCGACTGAATGCAAAAGCACGTTGGATTGAAGAGAAAACTCTCCAGTCAAAGTCAAAGATCAATATATATTTGACATTTTGACTTTGACCAACGCATACAAAAGCCGTTAACTTCATCACCTACGGCAGCTATACTCTCTTCTTTATTCATTGTTCATTCTCTATTCATGCTAAAATGCAGTTTCAGGCTTCTAAACACTTGAAATTGCTCCTGTTTTTCATCCTTCTATTGCATTTTCAAAGCTCTGTTACAGCTGAAGATCCAACCTTCACTGTCTGCGGGTCCTCGAATTACAGTTCCGGCAGCCAATACGAAACCAATCTCAATACCATCCTCCCTACTTTATCTAGCAATGGGGTGATAAGGCGCGATAGCTTCTACAATACTACATATGGCGATGACGCCAACACGGTCTATGGCTACTCACAATGCATGTCTGCAGCTTCTGAAGATGTTTGCAGGCAGTGCCTCATCAATTCAACAGCTGAGATCATCAGGCGCTGTCCCAATAAAACAGAAGCAACCATCAGATACTACAATTGTATCTTGCGCTATTCTGATGAACGCTTCTTCTCTGAACTTGACACCGCTATAAGGATCGTCGCCTATCCGTTAGCCAAAGTGTCCAACACTTCTGTTTTCAATACACAATTGGGAGGTCTAATGGATGGTCTTTCATCTGCGGCGGCATCGACGACATCCAAGTATGCGCAGAATGTGACAGATATAGTGATTTTATAAATATATATGGACTGGCTCAGTGCACTAGAGACTTATTGGATGGTGACTGCTACAATTGTTTGAGAAATATGATCAACGACATTCCAAATTGTTGTGATGAAAGAAGTGGAGGAAATGTTTATAGTGTGAGCTGTAACATAAGATACGAGATATATAGTTTCTTTCATCCATTGCCGCCACCGCCACCGCCACCGCCACCGCCAAGCCCTGAAATGAAGCCTACACAAAGAACAGGTGATTCAAGTTCCAGCAGTCCAGCACTCATAGTAGTAGTACATGTGGCAGGGTAAATGGTACAGAGCATAGTAGTATAATTCTGTGCCTATTGCATAATAGAAATCTCCAAGCTTGAGTGTGTAGCTCTGGGTGCATCACTTAATAAATTAGGATAGCTTACCATACTTTTTTTTGGGGCTTGTATGACTATTGAACCACACCATTTTTCTCCTTTAACTTATTTATGTATAGTAATAGCTAGCAATTTGAAGGCCCCATCTTCCTAATTAGAATGAATTTATAGGAACTCGTAGTAAATGAGGATTAATAGAAAGAGAATTAAAGACATGAGGAGTGAAAGATCTAAGGTGGATCATAAGTTCCTAGGATTCAATTTACTAGATTTATTTTGTAGCTCTTTGTGGATCATATTCTTTATACCTCCAATTTCAAGCCCTTTCATAGAAAGGCACTGCTTTCAAATCCTCTGAATTCAATACCGATTAAACTAAAGGAGAAAAGGACCCAACGTGTTTTCAGAATGCATCTATACTTAAAAGCTTGTCTGTGGCCAATGCAGGAAACAGAGTCACATCAAAAGCAATAATCATTATCATCCCTATTGTCGTTCTATTGTTCGTACTTTCAACAATGTGTGCTTGGCTGCTGATTAGAAGAAAGAAGAAGAAAAATCAAAGAAACTCAGGTATGTAGTACATAACACTTATTTGTTCTTTCAAACAAAAAATGTAGCTGGAGAGTCTGGCCTTCTTCCATAGTAATTAGTTCATGTAGAAGATTATTCATTGCCATATTATTGCTGTCAGCTATCCAATTGTGTGTCAAGGATTGGTCCGTACATTGGTGGAGTCATACTCGTAAAGCAACTAGACCAGATCCATATTAAGAGTCCGTGGCAAAGTTTAGATCCAACAGAATGGGTTGAGAGCATAAATGTCATGTAACCAAAGCACATGATAGATGGACACCTCTCATACCACAGTAATGACAATTGGATATATAATCCATAACAATGGACAGGGCTTAACCGTTATTAATTATAACCAGAGCCTCAAATGGATCCTATGATTGAGTCTAGACCATTTCTTAGAACCAATTATGTAATGAATGCCTTTAATTCAGGTATTGCAGATTGACCAAAACCTATTGACAGTCATAGCTGAGAATTAATCAGTGATGGATATCAATCTTGTAACTACCACATTCTTTCTGAACAGGACAACTCAACCATAACCAAACCAAACCAAACCAAGCCTTTTCCCACTAGGTGGGGTCGGCTATATGGATTTGACGACGCCAATCAAATCTGTTTAGGGCCATGTCCTCCGTTAGATCCATGTAGGCAAGATCATGTTTAATAGTTTCTTTCCAACTTCTCTTGGATCTCCCTCTCCCTCTCCTACTCTTGGCAACTCCATGCTTTCACACCTTTTAACAGGTGCCTCTGTTGGACGCCTTCTAACATGGCCGAACCATCTCAGTCGATTTTCTCCTCATTTATCTCCAATCGGTACTATTCCTACTATGCCCTAATCTCCTCATTCCGAATCCTATCTCTCCTTGTGATCCCGCACATCCATCTTAGCATTCTCATCTCCGCAACTTCCATCTTCTTGACATGATTATGCTTTACTGCCCAACACTCTGATCCATATAACAACGCTGGCCGTACCGCCACCTTATAATACTTTCCTTTAACCTTGAGGGGGACTTTCCGATCACACAAGACCCCCGAAGCACTCCTCCATTTGGTCCACCCGGCTTGAATCCTGTGACTTACATCAGTATCAATCCCTCCATCCTGTTGCACCATAGATCCAAGGTACCTAAAGTTTTCTTTTTCTACTATCTTTTGTGTGCCCAAACTTACTTCTATGTTACCAGGTGTCCTACTTTGACTAAACTTGCATTCCATATATTCCGTTTGCATCGACTTAGCCTAAACCCTTTTGTCTCTAATGTTTTCCGCCACAATTCAAGTTTAGCATTCACTCCTTCTCTCGTCTCATCCACTAAAACAATGTCATCTGCAAATAACATACACCACGGCACCTCATCCTGGATATGTCTTGTAATCTCATCCATAACTAGGGCAAACAAGTACGGGCTTAACGCTGAGCCTTGGTGTAGACCAATCGTGATAGGACAACTCAACCATAAGACCAATAAATTGATAAGCCATATCTTAAAGGGTCATTGTTAATACTTTGAAAGGTCACAACCATCAGATTCTTCCCGATGCTTAAGAAAAGTATAGAGAAGTATTTATGAATGAGTGAACAGTCAGCTGTCATTAACAACTGAATCATCCATCAACATCAGAATAGCTAATGATGATTTAATGACTTTGTCAACATATGTTCTCTTTTGATTTTCTTGATTTTTAATCATTTGCAACGGATTTCATTAGAACAAAAACAAATAGGAACAATTTAGTCTGGTGATCCATAACCAGGAGGCCAACTCTTAGTTTTGATTTCCAAATTAAAATGATCTTTTACCTAAAGCCAAGTTTTATGCCCTCATAATTGAACAATACACATAACGTCTTTCAAAGGTTATAAAGAATCAAATTTCATCTCTTATTCTCTAGTAGACGAAAGATCGTATTATTTGTTAAAATCTCTATTCTTGTGAAGAAACTGGATATGAAGAGGAGACAGAGATCACTATCGATGAATCATTCTCATTTAATTTGAGTACGCTTATAGCTGCCACAAATAACTTCTCTACTGACAACAAACTTGGAGAAGGTGGATTTGGTCCTGTTTATAAGGTAATATTCAATATCCTTCCATACAAGGAAACTAATTTAGAATACTAAATTTATTTCCAATAATCATTGTTAACTTCTTAAATGAAAGTGGTTTGTTTTCCATGAACATTTTGACAGGGCAAGCTATCAGATGGAAGGGAAATAGCAGTGAAAAGGTTATCAAAAAGATCAGGGCAGGGACTAGAAGAATTGCGAAATGAGGTAGCATTGGTAGCTAAACTGCAACATAGGAACCTTGTAAGGCTATGGGGTTGGTGCATAGAAGAACAAGAGAAGATGCTCGTCTATGAATATGTGGCTAACACAAGTTTGGATAAATTTCTATTTGGTTGGTGCTTCTTCCCATCAATATTTTCTTCGGCTAATGTTAAACTTTTGCCTTTCCATTGCCTTCAATTTGATTCAAGCAAGGAATCTATTGAAGGTTTTTCATATTTTAGTTATTTTTATTTATACCTTTCAAATAATGCATCGAACAAGTGAACACAGATATAAGATTGCAAGTGTTAGAATAACTTGTATTCTTTCCCAAGACTGTTTAAATGCATACTGCCCAAGTTCACAATTACTTAAACATCAACTTTCATTGTTATTTATTAAGTATATTAATATGAGTCATTTTCCTGAACAGCTAGGTCATTCCTTAGCATGGCACAGCCTAGCCTATAGAAACAAATGAGGGTCAAAATCGGGTGAGTCCCAACTAATGGAGGTACAATGAGCGTGAGGGGCTTAGATTTATAATGGGTTAGGTAGACCCTCCAGACAAAGCCGTTCAATGCTTAGTGACAGTCCGGCCATCCCAAAAAATTATGTTATTAAAAGGTTTTAGACAACTAATTACAATCAGGTTATAATTCAATAGCTACTATAATTATGTCATATTACTTTCACGCTTCAACTAATTGACACTTACAAACAGTTTTTAGACAATTGGCTATGAGGTGTTCTCAAATGTTGAAAAAACAAAAAACTAATTGTTGAACCCTTTTTTTATTATGTATTCTGGTTAATCCATTTAGTCATGGCAGATCCAATCAAACGTGTTCAACTGGATTGGCAAAGGCGGTACAAAATCATTGTTGGAATTGCTCGAGGGCTTCTATATCTTCATGAAGATTCTAGGCTTCGCATCATTCATCGAGATTTAAAAGCTAGTAATATTTTGTTGGATGGAAATATGAACTCTAAAATTGCAGACTTCGGTATGGCAAGGCTTTTTAGTGTAGACCAAACTCAAGACAATACAAATCGCATTGCCGGGACTTAGTAAGTTGACAGCTTTAATCTCGAATGTATGGATAAACAAGTATTCTATTGTCTTCTATTAGACCATTAATGTTGCACTTATTAATTGAGAGAAAGGTTGGGCCCTAACAATCACTACCAGATTTTCTTTGGAAGAGGAGAATACTTGAGGAATTGGAGTTTCTCCAACTCCATTGTTTTCAATCCTTTCATTTCATCAAAATAACTCTTTGACTTTTGGGTGAAAGGATATGCAATGGAGAGGAACAATAGGCAAAGTACTTAGACATTAATAATTAATTCTTCTGCAATTCAGGACATGATAAAATCTAACAAACTTCAATTGTTAATGATGCAGTGGATATATGGCACCAGAGTATATTATTCATGGGCAATTTTCAATCCAATCAGACGTATTTAGCTTTGGTGTTCTGGTTTTGGAGATTGTCACAGGAAGAAAAAATCTACCATTCAGTGAGGATGAACATACGACAAACCTTTTGAGCTATGTAAGTATATCTATACTAAATTTGATTCTGGAGCTAGATTCTTAGTGTGAACCTCCTCCATATGATTTAATATGTTGGACTTTTGACAGGCATGGAAGCATTGGAATCAAGGAACATCTTTGGATATAATTGATCAATCTATTGTAGATCATCACTCAACAAATGAGATGTTGAGATGCCTTCATATGGGATTACTTTGTGTTCAAGATGACGCAACTAAAAGACCCTCAATGTCGTCAGTTGTTCTCATGCTGAATAGCTACTCTGTGACATTTCCAGTTCCTTCACCACCTGCATTTTTTGTTGGATCGAATTCAATGAATTAGCTTGTTGCTTTCAACAAGCTTCGTTCGGTTTTTTTTTTTTTTTCTAATAAGCTAGCCATAGCTATTGTTTCAGTAATAATTTTGTGGGTATAATTCAGTAATAATGAATAAACCTTTTGTGATCTCCAGAACTATTTCATGCTAGCATCAATTTTCTTCTGTTTTACATGGTTATGAACTTATGCCTGATTCATCCATGGCTGATCCGTATAAAAATATGACCATTATCATGTGCTAAATGAAAAGATAGTAGAGATAAGTAGCTGGTCTTGACCTCTTCAAATAGAAGTCTCTGCCTTTAAATTGTGAAAAGAAACTCAAACTATCTTCTGCTACTATCATTATGAATCACTTAGAAAGCTTTTTTGTGCTAGTATTACCATCAATCTCCTACCAGAACAATAAACTAAAAGCCAAGTCTGTCTTATCTTATGATCAAGAAGTGATAAAAGAAAAATGCCCTCTGCAGTCTGCACTTGGTCTGACTGGAAAGATGAAATGAAAAGGAAAGGAAACGATAGGTTTCACTTCTTTTCTACTGCCTTGCCATGACAAGCACAAAAAGATCTTCTTGTATGCCTGATGTGGCTATGTTGATGAGCACAACTTTCCCAGCTATTTGATAATCTTTTTTTCTTCTTGTTTTCTTTTCTTTTTTCTTTTTTTCAAATGGTCATCATGGGTGGTAACTAGGATGCCTGCAAAAGCAAAACCTTCCCTGGATAAAAGAGTAAAGGCCAGTTGCTCTAGCAAACCAGCCATCCCTTTATGCAGGGAGTTAGACAATTGCCTGTAAATCCATCAGCAGGCTCCACTCATAGAACCTAAACCACTTGAAGTAAATGTCCCTCTAAATATCAACTCCGGGTGAAAATCTCACTCAAATCATAATTGGACGCAACATCAGATTGATTACACGTAAAAGACACGAATAAAATGCACAAAATAGAGGGAGTGAAATCACTTGTAATTTTGTTTTTACAAGGTGAGCCTGACTCTGACTGCAGTGAGATTTCAGCCAAAGCCAATACACAGGAAACATGTACTCTGAGCAATTTGGATTTTACGGGTTAAGCTTTACTGACAGATTTATATGCCTGGGTGTAAGATTTCTCTAATTCCCAGAAACAGAGGACCGAGAGAACAAAGTAGAATATTGGATATTACTCCTAATGGGAATCAAATTGCCAATTGATTCATGTTATACACAGTACACACTAGTCCTGACATGAAGTGGTAGGCTCCCAAAAACCTGATTCTTTATTTTTTTTTCTTGAAAAGGATAATTGTATTAAGCAATAACAGAGGAAAACATACAGAAACTGAAAAAGCCAAAATGAAATCCTAGACACCAAGGAGCTACTGAGCTACTGAGCTACAGACTAACAACCAAAGGACTCAGATCAAAACATCCAGAACCCAAAAATCTGATTCAGATGTAGAGAATTGGGTAGTGAATTCATCCTAACAAGCTCTGTATAAGGAGAAGCATCCTTTGCGTTAAATTTTATATATAAGTAAAGAGAAACAGAACTGATATTTTATGTTCATGTACTAAATAAGAAAAGTATGAAAAAGAAAAAGAAGAAGAGTTAGGTGCTTTGCAAAAAGAACACAAGAGTAGGTTTTTATTGGCACTGAGTCACATACTCTCAGCCAAATATGATATCAAATATAAAGTACCTAGCTCAAAGATGGTAACCCAGATGGTAAGAGACATCAAAGTCCTCGTGGGTTCGGATGTAATTAGGTTAGATTAAAATTAAAAATACATAGAAAAATCTGGAAATGCTCAGTTTAATAGCTTAATTATTAAATGTCCTGGGGTTCCAAAAGCCCAATAAGGTTTCAGCCTTGGTTGGATAGAACATGGTAGAAGGACGAAAATTACATCCAATAGGGTCACTTTTAGTAAATTAAGATTATATATATAGACAATAGAAAATGCTAATAATGTTGGATCAGCTAACAACTGATTAGCACAACAATTCAAGTCATGCAACTAAATAATGTCATGAAAGAATAAAGAAGATCCAAGGGTAGAAACATGTCAGTTCCTTACCTGTGATTGCAGATGGGCAGAACCAATGTTTTGGGGCATTCAATTGGTTGAAGAATTTCATGGAACACCATGTCTACAGTTATTCTATGGTACTGTTTCCTTGACCAACATTTTTTTTTTTTTTTCGTTGCTGTGGCTCAGTGGCCAGGAGGAAGGAGTGCAAACCTCACCCCAGAGATCGATCCCTATGGAGGGATAGGAGTAAGAGGCCTTACCAACAGGCCATCTCTATATTCCCTTCCTTGACCAACATTACTGATATGGTCTTACAAGTCACACAAGTCATAGCTTCTCGGGCTCTGTCGAAACTGTATTCGGATTCTAGAAAGTGGACTTACTGGACTCGTAAATTCTCCATGGCAGTCAGGTGGAATTTGGAAATCTGTGAGGGCCCACCTTTTGAAACTAGATATATTAAAATCATTGCCCCCCAATACTATTCACTTAATCAATGAGGATTTCTAAGGGGGGGGATTATGGCACTATAGACTTGGGAAACACCACAGAATCCTATCATTTACACTATATGCAATCCAACAATTCCACAAATTTCTCATGATCCAGGAAGAATTGAGGCTCGAAATTTCATCCCCCGCTGTTTTTCGTTCGTTCTTTCTTTTTTGGGGGGCTTTCTAGAGATGATGAGTAGTTCAGATAGTGCAAATGGGCCCCACATGAGGCAAAAATCTTAAATCTTAGGGTGTGAACTTTTTCATAAATATCTCAAAACTCATGATGAATCTAGGGCTGAATTTTGACCCCTTAAAGCCATGTTTGGCATTTTGAAGATGATGAACGGTTCAGGTTGTGATCCAGGGGTCAAGAGGAATAAAAAAATATAGAAAATGAACTGCTAATAAATCTCAGTTTTTGTACTAGGGCATGCACACGGTTTGGAGTTTTTCACAATTTTCTTTTGACCCATGATGATTCAAGGATTCATATTTGTCACTGTAGCCATTTTTTGCAAGAGGATGAACGGTTTGGATTTCGCAAATGGCGCCCCAGAAGTCCACCAATGGTCATCCAAAGGTTTGGACATTTTTGTAAATATTTCAAAATTTATGATGAGTTAGTAGTAGATATTTCAAACACTTATAGATGAATTGTTCAGATCTTGACCGAGGGATTCACAAAAGACTAAAATATTAAATAAACTGGTGACGTCTAGAAACATCACCCAAAGCACTGTAGCTCTGCATTTCTTCAGTCGCATTTCTTCAGTTGGTTAGGTTTGGAAAATGGGACGTGGGGAGGTCAGATCGCAAAAATAATTGGAAACAAATAAAATATAATTCCTCTCTATCATTTTCCTTGGTATACCAAACATAGATTTTTCTTTGGGCACATTTGGATAATGTCCTCTCATAGGAATCTTCTCTGGTTTTCCACGTTTGGATGAAGAGAGGAAAAGTAAAAGAGGATTTCTCAAATCCTCTAAACTCAAAAAACTCCTCTTTTCCACTGATTCCTCGGTCTCCGCCTCCCCCATCGGATTTTGAAAATCCACAAAAGCAAAGAAGTGCCTAAGTTATAAAGAGTAACACCTCCTTGGTGTTTTCCAAACATGAATGCAATGATTCCTCCCATTAGGAATTCTCAGAGACGATAGCATGGTTCCAAGGGAATGAAGTCCTCTCTATTTACCAAACGTGCCCTTGAAGTGAGAAAAATTGTGAGGAATCCTCGGACAGACCCTTGAAGTGAGAAAAATTGTGAGGAATCCTCGGACAGAAAAGTCTCAAAATGAGCCCTGGCATGTTTGGGTAATGTAATAGAAAAGGAATCCTCTCTAATTTTCCTTACTTCGAGGAAAACCCAGATTTAGGTGATGAGAGGAAAAGTGAGAGGACTTTCCAAATCCTTCAAGCACCAAAGTTACAAAAAGTGACTTCTCTTATGTGTTTCCAACCCTAAAATGCATGAATCCTCATCTAAAAAATCCTTGGAGAGGATCGCATGCTTCATGGGGGAATGAAGGAATCCTTCGGATAAAATATATATATATATATATATAATTTTTTTTTTGCTAGAAAGGATTCCTCTCTTTTTCCCAAACTTGTTATGAACTTGCTGTAGGCTTGATGTCATGTAGTTTTGAATTCAAAAGTGAGAACCCTCACAGGCTTATGTTGGCAAAGAAGGAGAAATCTTAACATTCTGATTGATCTCTTCTTAGAACCCCTTCTTACTGTCGAAGGAGAGCAGAACAGATTTTTCTTTTATCAAATTGAGAGTCCATTCATCTAGCTTACAACATCAACCCAGCCCAAGGAATACGCATTACGCGTGAAAAACACTGCAAGAGACAACTCTAAGATGTAATTTCTCCAGTCCAAGTCCAGTTATTTGACTTGGACTAATGCTTACCAAATGCTTATCAATACCACCTCCAGTATTACTGATATAAAAATGTAAATTCACCTCCACTATCTATACTCTCTTCTTCATCATAAACAATTCATGGTAAAATGCAGCTTCACGCATCTGAACACATGCAATTGTTCCTAATTTTTATCCTTTTATCCCATGTTCAAAGCTTTGTTATAACAGAAGGTCCAATCTTCAGTGTCTGCGGGCCATCGAATTACACTGCCGGTGGTGAATATGAAACCAATCTCAATACCATTCTCCCTTCTTTATCTAGCAATGGGGTGATAAGGCGCGACAGCTTCTACAATACTACCTCTGGAGATGACCCCAACAAGGTCTATGGCTTCTCACAATGCATGTCTGGAGCTTCTGAAGATGACTGCCGGCAGTGCCTCATCAATTCAACGGCTGAGATCATCCGCCGCTGTCCCAACAAAACAGAAGCAACCATCAGATACTACAATTGCATCTTGCGCTATTCTGATAAACCCTTCTTCTCTGAACTTGACACCACCATACAAATTTCTCTTTATCCTCTACAGAATGCGTCCAATGTTACGCTTTTCAATACACAAGCGGGAAGCCTAATGAACGGTCTTACCACAGCAGCGGCATCGTCAGCATCCAAGTATGCAGTGAATTTTACAAAGTATGACTCCTTTCAAAGGATATATGGACTGGCTCAGTGCACTAGAGATTTATCAGAAAGCAACTGCAACAATTGTTTGAGAAGGATGATGGATAATATTCCGAGCTGTTGTGATGGAAGAACAGGAGGAAATGTTTATAGTGTAAGCTGTAACATACGATACGATACGTTTATCTTCTTTGCTCTTCCTCCTCCTCCACCTCCGCAAGTAGCTCATGATTTTCCAACTCCTGCGGGCGGCCCTACTATAAACCCTAAACAAGGAAGAGGTAATTCAGGAGCCAGCACTCATTTTAGTACATGTAATAGGGTTAGTGTTACAGAGCATAATAGTTTAAGTATATGCCTACACCAGACCAATCTATCTTGGTTGACTGTATATGTGATTCTCTTATACAAAGACATGCATAATAGTATTCTGCAAGCTTGGGTTGGTAGCCCTGGGTGTATGGCACTGACCCTCCCACTTATCACTTACTGATTCAGGATAGATTACCATCAAAAAATTTTTTGGCTTAGTTAACTATTGAGTCACATCAACTTTTTTCTTTTATCTATTTCGGTTATAGTAGTATCTAGGAATTTGAAGGCCCCATTAATCTATTTAGTGTGAAAATCTTACGAATCCATAGTAATTGGGGTTTTATATAAGAAATATTAAAGTGAGCGAGTGAAGTATCTAAGGTGGGGTATTACTTTATACGCTTCAATTGACAAGGGCGATGAATGTCTAATTATTTCCTGTCAAGAGGGAGATTATTTGGTTGTTCTTTGTGGATCTCATTCTGTAAGTCTTCACTCTTAGCCCCTTTAATAGAAACGAAGTTAGGAATCCTGGGAAGTCAATATGAATTAAGCAAATGGACAAAAGGGCAAAAGTGTTTTCAAAATGCATCTTCAGTTGAAAGTTTGTTTGTGGTTGATGCAGGAAATAACGACACATCAAAGAAGATTATAATTGTCATCTCTATTGTTGTTATATTGATTATAGTTTCAATAATATGTGCGTGGCTGCTGATCAGAAAGAAAAAGAAAAATCAAAGAAAATCAGGTATGTAGTATTACACTTAATTATGTTGTTCCATGGTACTTAATTTATGTAAAAGGTGGTTCATTGCCATATATTATTGTTAGCTATCCACTTATGTGGCAAGGATGGGTCTGTAAATATGTGGGGTCAGACTCGTAACCAACTAGAACTATAAACAATAGATTGGATTAAGAGCATCAGCCTGAATGTAACCAAATAACATGAAAGATAGACACCTCTCATACCTCAATATTTATTGGATAACAAATTCATAGCAATGGATGGGGCTCAAACATTAATAAATATAACCAGAGCCTCAAATCGATCCAAGGATTTAGTCCAGACCATATCTTGAAACCAATTATGTAAGATTATGCCTTTGTTCAGGTACAGCTGGACTGACCAAAACCCATTTACAACTGTAACTGAGAATTAATCAATGATGTATATCAATCTTGTAACCATCATATTCTTTCTGAAGAGGACAGCTGAACCATTAGACCAAACCATATCGATCTAAAAGGGTCATTGTTAATACTAGGAAGGTCATAACCATCATATTCTTCCCAATGCTTATATAGAAGCATTTATGAATGAGTTCTTGAACAGTCAGCTTTAATTAACAACTTAATCATCCATGAACACTGAACACCTGATGCACACATGAATTAATGATTTTGTTTGACAATCTTTCTTTTAATTTTCTTGATTTTTAATCATTTGTGATGGATTTCACTAGAACAATACACAGATTGGATCAGTTCAGTCTGGAAATGCATGATAAGGAGGCCAACTCTTGGTTTCAGTGTCCAAATCGAAATTATCTTTCGCCTAATCCAAGTTATATGCCCTTATAATTGAACAATGCCCATAATGTATTTCAAATGTTAAAAGACCCATCATTTTAAAGAATCACAATTCATCTCTTAGTCTATACTAGACCAAAGATCTTATTGTTGTTAAAAATTCTCTTCTTATGAAGAAACTAGGCGTGCAGGGGAGACAGAGACCACAATATCTGAATCTTTCTCATTTAATTCAAGTATGCTTAGAGCTGCCACAAATAACTTCTCTACTGACAACAAACTTGGGGAAGGTGGATTTGGTCCTGTTTATAAGGTAATATTCAATTAATCATATATATCCTTCCATTCAAAGAAACTAATACTGCCTTTTAAATTCTAAATTTATTTTCAATAATCATTCTTTACTACTTAAATGAATATGATTTGTTTTCCCTGAACTTTTTGACAGGGCAAGCTATCAGATGGAAGGGAAATAGCAGTGAAAAGGCTATCAAGAAGATCAGCGAAAGGACTACAAGAATTGAGAAATGAGGTGGAATTGGTAGCTAAACTTGAGCATAGGAACCTTGTAAGGCTATTGGGTTGGTGCATAGAAGAACAAGAGAAGATGCTTGTCTATGAATATTTGGCTAACACTAGTTTGAATAAATTTCTATTTGGTCAGTGCTTCTTTCCATCAATATTTTCTTTGGTTAATGTTTACTTTGTCTTTCTATCACCTTCAGTTTAATTTAAGCAAGGAATCTATAGAAGGTTTCCCATATACTAGTTATTTTTAGTTCTAGCTTTCAAATAATGCATCAAACAAGTGGAGACAGATATAAGATTGCAAGTGTTAAAATAACTTGTATTCCTCACCACGACTCTTCAAATGCATATTTCTTTAGTTCGCAATTATTTGAATATCAACTTTTCCATCTAACATATTAAGGATATCAATAGGAGTCATTTTCAGGAACAGCTAGGCCATTCCTTACCATGGCACGGCCTTGGCATACAGAACACAAACGAGGCTCAAATTAGGGTGAGCACCACCAATAAGGGGTACAGTTAGTGCAAGGGTTTTAGATTGATGACAGGTCAAGTAGGCCCTCCAGACCAAGATGTCCCGTGCTTAGGGGCAGATTGACCCCCCCTTCTCTCACCCCCCCCCCCCCCCCCCCCCCCCCCCACCAAACCAACCACCAGAAAAAATGCTATTCAAGTATTAAGAAAGTTTTAGACAACTAATTACAATCACATATTATAAATTAGCTTCAGCAGCTATTATAATTGTCATATTCTTTTTCGTGCTTCAACATGTTGACACTGCCAAGACTTTTTAGACAATTGGCCAGGAGGTGTTCCTCAAATGAAGGGAAAAAAAAAAAAACAAATTGTTCGACCCATTTTTAGTATATATTCTGACTAACTCATATTTATCATGGCAGATCCAATCAAACGTGTTCAACTGGATTGGGAAAGGAGATACAAAATCATTCTTGGAATTGCTCGAGGGCTTCTATATCTTCATGAAGATTCTAGGCATTGCATCACTCATCGAAATTTAAAAGCTAGTAACATCTTGCTGGATGGAAATATGAACCCCAAAATCGCAGACTTTGGTTTAGCAAGGCTTTTTAGTGTAGACCAAACTCAAGACAACACAAGTCGCATCCTGAGGACAAAGTAAGTTGACAACTTTAATCTCAAATTTGTGTTGTATGTTTTATTTAGAAAAGGTCTCCAAAGATAGAAGAGGGAAGGACTCCAAGAAGAAAAGTCTGAATGGTTTAGAAGAAGAAAGCTAGTAGAAAAGAGTTCTGAATTTCCGTATCTCTTCCAGCAAGGAGTCCGCTCAAGCGCTCTCACCTTCGCTCGAGCGACCGCGAGACAAAACCTCATCCGCTCGAGCGGTTGAAGAGTTCGCTCGAGCGAACAGTGCGCAGAATTTTGGGAAAGTCTCCTTTTTGCACGAAACTGTTTCCTTTTGAGACTCTGTTTTCCCAGTCTGAGTCCTACTTGTGTTCTAAGTATTAGGCACAAAATTGAGGCTATATATAGGGTGTTACTCTCAATCCTATGGATACCACCACTCTCATTAATCTAAGTCAAAGAGATCATTAGAGAGAGTTTATTCTCTAGAGCCATTGAGAGATCGTTCTGAAGGCTGCTCTAGAAGGTTGTTGCTGCTTCTATTTTTCGAAGGAGAAGATTGTTCATCTTGTGCCTGCAAGGTGCGAGGAGATCAAGTAAGGAGAACGGGGCACGTGGAGTTCGTGTCAGTGGATTCTTTGCAAGAATAACTATAGTCCTGAGGTCGAGGTACAGACTGAGGTACAGGAGCTAATGAGTATATCTTGTAACTGTTCGTGAACTCTTGATTTCTGATTCGTGGTTTTTCTCCCTGGATAGGGTTTCCACGCTATATTTTGTGTCTGCTTTCTTGTGGTGTGTGATTGGTAGATAGCTAGTTCTATTGTCTGATTGATTTATTTTCGCTGTGCATTGCCTGATTAATTTGAGAACTAGTAGTATTCCATTCTAGTAGCCCATAAATTTTGGAACCTTCAGAATGAAAGGATGGGCCCTAGTAATGACTACCAAGTTATTTTTCGGATGAGAAGAATACTAGAGAAATTGGTGTTGCTCTCTGGGACCGTTTTCTCCAACTCATTTTCTTCTTCCAATACTTTCACTTCCTTGAAATGACACTTCGACTTTGAAATACACATTGTTTGGGTGAAAGGATGTCCAAAGGAGAGGCAACAAAGGACAAAGCAATTGCACATTGATTTCATGCTTCTTCAATTAAGGACATGATAAAATCTAACAAACTTCAACTTGTTAATGATGGCAGTGGATATATGGCACCGGAGTATGTTATTCATGGACAATTTTCAATCCAATCAGACGTATTTAGCTTTGGCGTCCTGGTTTTGGAAATTGTAACAGGTCGAGAAAATCTACCATTCAGTAAGGATGAACATCTGACAAACCTTTTGAGCTATGTAAGTATATCACTACGAAATTTGATTCTAGATCATGTGCATCTCCTACATATGATTTACTATGTTGATGGACTTTTGACAGGTATGGAAACATTGGAATGGAGGAACATCTTTAGAGATTATTGATCAATCCATTGCAAATCATCACTCAACAAATGAGATATTGAGATGTGTTCATATGGGATTACTTTGTGTCCAAGATGATGCAACTCAAAGACCCACCATGTCATCAGTTGTTCTCATGCTTAATAGCTACTCTATGACTGTAGGAGGGTATCCGAGCTGAGGAGGTAACCGCTTGGGAGTCGCACAGCTGGACCCTCTACAGGGGATAGGCGGGGCCCAGGGCCCCGCGCCTATTGTATACACTCGGGCTGTAGCCTTTGGCTGTAACCCTCATGCTTTTGTCCCAGGCAGGAGCGTATCGTGTACCCAGGGGCCTCCCCAGGTTTCGAACCCGAGACCTCCTGTATAAAGGATAATCTGGGTGAAACCTGGTACCACTTGAGCTAGTAGCCCAAGTGGTACCAGGTTTCACCCAGATTATCCTTTATACAGGAGGTCTCGGGTTCGAAACCTGGGGAGGCCCCTGGGTACGTGACACGCTCCTGCCTGGGACAAAAGCATGAGGGTTACAGCCAAAGGCTACAGCCCGAGTGTATACAATAGGCGCGGGGCCCTGGGCCCCGCCTATCCCCTGTAGAGGGTCCAGCTGTGCGACTCCCAAGCGGTTACCTCCTCAGCTCGGATACCCTCCTACAAAAAGGCCGGCCTTTTTGTAGGAGGGTATCCGAGCTGAGGAGGTAACCGCTTGGGAGTCGCACAGCTGGACCCTCTACAGGGGATAGGCGGGGCCCAGGGCCCCGCGCCTATTGTATACACTCGGGCTGTAGCCTTTGGCTGTAACCCTCATGCTTTTGTCCCAGGCAGGAGCGTATCGCGTACCCAGGGGCCTCCCCAGGTTTCGAACCCGAGACCTCCTGTATAAAGGATAATCTGGGTGAAACCTGGTACCACTTGATGTGTGGGGAGATTTCCCGAACCACAGGATTAAGTTAATCACAGCCACCAGATCAAGTTAAGCATTCTCACGTGCCACCCTCACGTCATCCACGTGACACCAGGCTCGTCCCGGCCATCAGGACAGGAGGTCCGGCCGAAGTCGGACAGCTCCGGGCCTTAGCGCCGAACTGGCCCACCTCGGGTGCCACCTCGGCAGAAAGCTCCATTTCGGCTAAAGAAGCCGAGACAGAAGCCGAAGCGGGAGAGAATTCACGTGTACCCTTCATCCCCCACGTCATCAGGCACGTGGAGGGATAGGGACACGCGCTGGTGGGACAGACGCGACATCCAGCCGCCCACAATCTTCGCCAGATCCCTGGCAGAGTCCCATCCAGCGGCTGAAGCCACATCAGGGCAGGGCCCGAGGGCGGATCCGCTGGTACTCCTACCGCCAAAGGCGCCCAACAGGATCTGGCCCAACAAGATGTGCATTAAATGCGATGTGGGCTGACCCGATGGGCATTTAATGCATAGTGGGCTGGATTGGACCACAATTAATGCAATGTGGGCTGATCATGACTTCTAAGTCAAATCGTGGGACCCACACCACAATATCTTCCGAAGATACGATCTACCCTCTATAAATAGAGACCCATGCCACCATCTAAGGTACGCCATTTTTCCATACCAGAGTCGTTACTCTGTCTCTCTTCCTCCTCTCCTTCCATTGTTCCAGTTCATATACTGACTTTGGCATCGGAGAGCCTTGCGCCACTCAGGCCAGGGTCCTCTGACTGTTTGTTCTTCCCTTCCAGGCTTCCGGGCGGCATCCAGATATTCCAGACACCATCATCTTCTCGGATAAGTCCTATAAGGCACCCTCTTATTGTGGGTCATTATTTTCTGCACCTACAATTGGCGCCGTCTGTGGGAAAGAAATATCCCAGCCATCCAAACCTCTCAAAACCTTCCCAATCTTCCTAACCTCATCCTTTCAGAAGCCATGCCTCCGAAAGCTAAGAAGGGCGTAGAATCTTCAGGAGCAGCGCTCGCGCTGCCACCACCGCCAACGGAAGTCCCTCCTCAGGGGCAGTCCCGCGCGGTGCAAGACACGACTCCAGCGGAAGTCCCTCCTCAGGGGCAGTCCCGCGCGGTGCAAGGGACGGCTGCAGGCGAGGGCCGCCTGGGCTCCCAACTCTTTGTCGAGATCCCTTTCCAAGAGGGAGTCGAGACCTCACTCTCAGCGGACGAGGTCCCGCCACCCCGGACGCGATGATCATCAGCATCAGCGTCCTCGGAAGGACAAGGCCGTGGCCGTGGGAGAAACGCGCCACGCTCAACCCCCCAAAGAGGCTCCCGAGGCAGCCCTCCTCCAGAAGCAACTCCGGAAGCAAGAGCGGATGATTCGCAAGCTCCAGCAGCAGCTGAAGGCAGTGCAAACTGCCTCCTTGAGGGAGGTCTCTGAGCCCCAAGGGAAAAAGAAGGGCGCTCCCAGCAAGGCGACCCAGCCTCCTCGTGAGGACCTCAGACATCATCTGGACCAGAAACGGGGCCAGATTCGTGACGAAGGCTCGAGCAACAGCCGGAGTCACCATAGTCGCGATGGCCGAACTCATAGCCATCACAGTCCGAGCCACCCCAAGCGAAAGTCCAGAGCTCAGACTCCAGAGGAGGACGACGAGCAGGAGTGGTTCGACAAACGTGTCAGGCGAGCTCTCCAGCACAACCTGGACATGCGGGACCAGAAGCAGCTCTGCGGCCACACTGATCTTGGGGGCTCTCCCTTCACGAAGGAAATCGAGCGCACCCCCTTGCCCAGGAAGTTCTCCGTCCCGCGGTTCGTCCCCTACGACGGACTGTCCGATCCATCCGCACACCTCCGACACTTCTCCCAGAAGATGTCTATCTGGGGAAATGAGGGCCACCTAAACTGTAAGATCTTCTCCTCCAGTTTGGGCGACCTCCCCCTGAAGTGGTTTTGCTCTCTCCCAGAGCAGTCGATTCCCAGTTGGAAGGAGCTCCAGCTCTCCTTCCTGAAGAAGTTCCAAGCATACACCGTCGTCCCCAAGAAGGAAGGGGACCTTATCGCCCTGAAAATGAAGGAGGGTGAAACTATCGCCAAGTTCACCCACCGGTTCTGGGCGATTTACAGCCAGATCGAGGGCGCAAGGGAGGGGATATCCGTCTACGCCTTCCAGCACGCCCTGATCCCCGGCAGCGACCTGCGGAAGGACTTGGCCGGGGACACCCCGGAGTCCATGTCAGAGTTAATGTCCCGGGTGAAGCGCTTCATCGCCCGGGAAGAAGATGAGATCCGAGCTAAGGATCGGGACGGGCATCCAGAGCCCGAGCAGAAGAATAGCCAGCCTCGGCAAAGAGGCGGGAGGCCCTCCCAGAAGCAGGAGTCCAAGCGGGACTGGGCCTCCAGTTCGACGAAGCCTTCGTCGTCCAGGTCTGGGGGCAATTGGAAGCCCAGACCTCCCTCCAGCGCCAGCCAGAGCGTCAATGTCGTCTTCAAGGAGCCGATCTACCGCATCCTGGCCAAAATCAAGTCCGAGCCGTTCTTCAAGTACCCTCCGCCCATGAAGAGTGAACCTACCGAAGGCTCCCGGAGCAAGCTCTACTGCGCCTTCCATAAGGGCAACGGGCACAGGACTGGAGAGTGCAGGAATTTACAGGGGTATCTAGAGAAGCTGGCCGAACAGGGCCACCTCCAAGAGTTCGTCAAGGCCGGTGATGCCGGCGGCAGCGAGGGCCGGGCTCCCCAGAACGCAGCCCAGGCTCCAGACAGCGAGGACTCAGAGAAGATCATCAACGTGATCCATCTGGCGTCCTCAGCTCCCGCTTCCTCGTCCCGGGGAAGCTCTCAGACCCGTGCCGAAGCCAGGCGGGCTTCGCACGAGAAAGAAGTGATGAAAGCCGACCTCGCCCCGGCATCCAAGAAAGCCCGCCGCGACAAACCAGCCATCTCGTTCTCGGACCGAGATCTAGAGGGAGTCCAGGTTCCTCACAACGACCCCCTGCTCCTCACCATGAAGTTGAGAGACTTCACCGTAAAGAGGATCCTCGTCGACTCCGGCAGCTCCTCCGAGGTCCTCTATTACGACTGCTTCAAACGGATGAAACTCTCCGAAGCAGACCTCACGGAGGTTCGTGCACCTCTGCTAGGGTTGTCCGCGACACCAGTCTACCCAAAGGGTAGAATCACCTTGGACACCCAAGTTGGCGGAGCCTCCGTGACAGCCGACTTTCTGGTTGTGGATGCCCCATCCCCCTACAATGTCATTCTGGGCAGGACGTGGCTCCACAAGCTAGAGGCAGTTCCTTCTTCCTACCACCAAAAGCTGAAATTCGTCCATGAGAACGAAGAAGGCAAGATGGAGGTAGTCACAGTGAAGGGAGACCAGCAGCAGGCCAGGCAGTGCGTGTTAGCCGCAGTTCCAGCAGTAAAGGAGCCAGTGCGCGTTAACCTGGCCGAATTCGAAAAGGGCCTCGATGAGATCGGCAGGGACCCTGAGAAGAAGAGCATCGAGGACCTAGCCGAGGTCAGGCTAGACCCGGCAGACCCAGACCGTTTCTTCCTGATCGGCACCCAGCTGTCGGACGAAGAAAGGGCCGAACTCTCTCGGTTCTTGATGCAGAATGTGGACGTCTTCGCTTGGAACCCAAGTGAGATGCCCGGGGTCGACCCTGAGGTCATGTGCCACAAGCTCAACGTCGACCCCGACCACAAGCCAGTAGTGCAGAAGGCCCGCAGAACCGGGCTGCAGCAGACAGACGCGGTCGTGGAAGAGGTCGACAACCTGCTAAAAGCAGGGGCCATCCGGGAAGTCCAGTACCCGGTATGGCTGGCCAACACGGTGGTCGTCAAGAAGAAAACTGGAAAGTGGAGGGTGTGCGTAGACTTCACCGACCTGAACAGGGCTTGCCCTAAGGACAGTTTCCCCCTCCCGAAGATCGACCAACTGATTGACGCCACCGCTGGTCATGACCGAATGAGCTTCCTCGACGCCTACCGGGGCTACCATCAGATCCCTCTCTATGGGCCCGACGAGGAGAAAACATCGTTCATCACCCCCCGCGGCACTTACTGCTATAGAGTAATGCCCTTCGGGCTGAAGAACGCGGGGGCGACCTATCAGCGCCTCGTCACGAAGATGTTCCAGGCCCAGCTCGGCCGAACGGTGGAGGTGTATATCGACGACATGGTCGTCAAATCTGTGCGCTCCGGCGACCACCTGGCGGATCTCGGCCAAGTCTTTGACATCCTCCGCGCCTACAAGCTCAAGCTCAACGCTTCCAAGTGCGCCTTCGGCGTAGCCTCTGGCAAGTTTCTCGGCAGCTTGGTGACGCGGAGAGGGATAGAGGCCAATCCAGACCAGATCACCGCCATCCAGGACATCCAGAGTCCCTCCACCACAAAGGAAGTTCAAAAGCTTACGGGAATGGCCGCCGCACTCAATCGCTTCATCAGCCGCTCATCAGATAAGTGCAGGCCTTTTTTCCAGCTTTTGAGGAAAAATTTGAAGTTCCAATGGACCCCCGAGTGCGACCAGGCATTGGCCGCACTCAAAACTTATTTGATGTCACCCCCATTACTCTCTACCCCGACTCGGGGAGAGATCCTGTATTTATACCTAGCAGTCTCGGATCACGCAGTGAGCTCCGTCCTCATCAGGGAGGACGAGGGAGTTCAAAAGCCGATCTATTACACGAGCAAGACCCTGCTCGATGCCGAGACCAGGTACCTTCTGTTGGAGAAGCTTGCGTTGGCTCTTGTCACCGCCTCCCGCAAGCTCTCCCATTATTTTCAATCCCACACTATTGTGGTGATCACGGAGCACCCACTCCGTTCCTTGTTCAAGAAAGCTGACTTTTCAGGGCGCATATCAAAGTGGGCAGTTGAATTGGGGCAGTATGACATACAGTACCGTCCCCGAACTGCAATCAAAGCCCAGATTCTGGCAGACTTCATAGTCGAATTCGCCTGCCCCAACCAGGCTCAGATCCAGCTCGGCACGGCACTGGGGGGCACAGGGCAAGAGCCGGGGCAAGAGCCAGCGGAAACAGAAGTCCAGCAGTCTCCCACCTCGGCATGGAGGATCTTTGTCGACGGGTCGTCCACCTCCAAGAGAGCTGGCGCCGGCATAGTTCTCCAATCGCCAGAGGGACTGGTCATAGAGCAGGCTTTCACCCTCGACTTCAAAGCGACGAACAATGAGGCAGAGTACGAAGCACTGATCGCAGGGTTGAACAGCGCCCGAGTCCTCGGAGCCCAGCACCTGGAAATCTTCAGCGATTCTCAACTGGTAACTAGCCAGCTCGCTGGAGACTACCAGGCCAGGGACGACAGGATGGCGGCCTACTTAGCCCTGGCAAAAAAGCTACTCTCCCAATTCCAGAAAGCCGAGGTCAGGCAAATCTCCCGAGATACCAACACGCACGCAGATGCGCTTGCAAACCTGGCCTCCGCTGTTGAAGCAGGAAAGAAGAGGACCATCGAGGTCGGGTCAGTATCAAGGTCAAGTCTAGAACTCCAATCATCTCGGCTTGTCCTCTGTGCTGACCTCGGCCCCAGCTGGATGGATCCAATCGTTGCCTACCTGAAGGATGACCAGCTCCCCGAGGATAAGACTGAAGCCCACAAAATCAGGCTCAAGGCAGCCCGCTTTTGGCTCTCTCCAGAAGGCAAACTCTACAGGAAGTCCTTCACAGGCCCATACCTCCAATGCGTCCACCCGTCCAAGGTGGACGACTTCCTGTACGAGATCCATGAAGGAATCTGCGGCAGCCATATAGGAGGCCGCTCGTTGGCCTACAGGGCAATCAGCCCGGGTTACTGGTGGCCCTACATGCAGAAGGACGCCCAGGTCTACGCCAGAAAATGCGAGAAATGCCAGAAGTTCTCCCACTCCCTCCATCAGCCAGCGCAAGATCTGAGCCCCCTCTCCAGTCCATGGCCCTTCGCTCAATGGGGCCTGGACATTGTGGGGCCCCTTCACCGAGCTCCAGGGAACAAAAGATGGCTGATAGTAGCTACGGACTACTTCACCAAATGGATAGAGGCTGAACCGTTGTCTTCCATCACGGACAGGGACTCCAGGAACTTCGTCTGGAAAAACATCCTCACGAGGTTCGGCATCCCCCGGACCCTGATTTCAGATAACGGAACTCAGTTCGACTCCAAATTCTTCAGAGATTTCTGCCAAGAGCATGGCATCAGAAACCATTACTCCACCCCGGCATATCCACAGAGTAATGGCCAGGCAGAAGTCTCCAACAAAGTGATCCTGGACGGCCTGAAGAAGCGACTGGACAAGGCAAAGGGCAGATGGACAGAAGAGCTTCCGAGCGTGCTGTGGGCCTATCGAACAACTCCAAGGAGGTCCACTTCGGCGACACCATTCTCTCTGGCCTACGGTATGGAGGCGGTCATTCCCCTGGAAATCGGCCTTCCTACCCTGAGGACAGAGCTGGTCGACCAAGGCCGAAATGAGACGAACCTGGCAATGGAGCTGGAGCTAGCGGACGAACGACGAGAAGCTGCAGCCCTGAGACTAACCGACTATCAGCAACGGTTAGCCAGGGCATACAATCAGAATGTCAAGGAAAGAAGGTTCACTACGGGAGAGCTCGTTTTAAAGAAGACCCTGCCAGCTGACAGAGAACCAAATGAGGGGAAGCTTGCCCCGAACTGGCACGGCCCGTTCAGAGTAGTTTCACTGGCAGGAAAGTCAGCCTACAAGCTCGAAGGCTTGGATGGCAAGCCATTGCCGAGACCGTGGAATGCATCCCATTTGAAGAAATTCTATTTCTAAGGATGTAATGAATCTCAATCAATGAAAACAGCTTTCACCTTGTCATCGACTTGTCATCTCTCTGACTGATTTCGATGAATTAGGCCCCCCGCCTTGGAAGAGACCTCGAGTCCAGACTCGGTCGATTCCTAAAGCTCCTAGCCTTGGGCTATGGAGAGGCTTCGAGTCCTTACTCAGCCGAGATTAGGCCCCCCGCCTTGGAAGAGACCTCGAGTCCAGACTCGGTCGATTCCTAAAGCTCCTAGCCTTGGGCTATGGAGAGGCTTCGAGTCCTTACTCAGCCGAGATTAGGCCCCCCGCCTTGGAAGAGACCTCGAGTCCAGACTCGGTCGATTCCTAAAGCTCCTAGCCTTGGGCTATGGAGAGGCTTCGAGTCCTTACTCAGCCGAGATTAGGCCCCCCGCCTTGGAAGAGACCTCGAGTCCAGACTCGGTCGATTCCTAAAGCTCCTAGCCTTGGGCTATGGAGAGGCTTCGAGTCCTTACTCAGCCGAGATTAGGCCCCCCGCCTTGGAAGAGACCTCGAGTCCAGACTCGGTCGATTCCTAAAGCTCCTAGCCTTGGGCTATGGAGAGGCTTCGAGTCCTTACTCAGCCGAGATTAGGCCCCCCGCCTTGGAAGAGACCTCGAGTCCAGACTCGGTCGATTCCTAAAGCTCCTAGCCTTGGGCTATGGAGAGGCTTCGAGTCCTTACTCAGCCGAGATTAGGCCCCCCGCCTTGGAAGAGACCTCGAGTCCAGACTCGGTCGATTCCTAAAGCTCCTAGCCTTGGGCTATGGAGAGGCTTCGAGTCCTTACTCAGCCGAGATCGGGCCCTCCGCCCTGGAAGAGACCTCGAGTCCAGACTCGGTCACTTCCTAAAACTCCTAGCCTTGGGCTATAGAGAAGGCCTCGAGTTCAGACACTCGGCCGGATTCCTAATATCTGGGTTTCTACACCCCTCAAAGATCATTGCCGAGCTCACGCTTTAACAGCCATGACCAAGGGAATGATGCCAGCATTCAAACACAAATCCAAGCATTCCGAAATAGCGCAAAGTAATGAGAAAAGGAACTCGAAAGCACTGTACGCAGCTTGGTTAACCAGAAAATGCATTTTCATTTATTGCAAACTGCTTCGTTACAACAACTACAGAACAGAAAGAAGAGTACAGCAAGGAGGATCGCAGTCCTCTGAAAACGGAAAATGAAGCAGAAAATAAAATGATAGAAAGACTCTGATCTTCACTGACTCTTCAGGCGTCACTGACTCTTCAGGCAGAAGGCTCCTGGAGGTTCTGAGCGATCCTGAACTTCACCGGGCTATGCAGCAATGCACTCTGGTTGGTCAGACCAAAGCATCGCACAGCCCCTCCGGCCCCGCTGGGCTCTGCAACACCCTCGGTGGCAGTGGGAGCGACAGAGCTTGAAGAAGCCTCCCGGACCAGCGAGGCCCAATCCCGCCTGCCGTACGACGGGCGCACAGGGCGGTGTCGGACGAGAAGGCGCCACCGTCCCCCTGCAGCGCATCCTCACTCTGCCTGGCCAGGGACGAATGGCCGTGGACCCGCGTTCAGAAAGCGCGTAGTCCACGGGGATTTCCTTCAGAAAGCGCGCAGACCACGACAGCCATCCCCCCTCGGGGATAGCCGTCCAACGGCGCAGGGTTCCCCCCCCGGATCAAGAAGTTTCGGGCACCTCCCAGGCATGATTTCTACTGCCATGTTCATTCCTTCTCCCATGGCGAGCTTGCCTCCCCTATTTATAGGAAGGAGGAGGACTCGGTTTCCGAAGGAAGTTATGAGGGCGAAGTCTCCCACGCGTACTGGGGATGCACGGCTGTTGACCAGCGATCCCTATGGCGCCACGTGGAGACATCCGTCCGATTCCCTCGTCAGCTGCGCCACCTCGTTTGTTGCTATTTATGGTCTCGAGAATACGGAGTGTCAGCACTGACAGTTTGACTCTTTCTACCTCAAGGGCCACGCCACACAGTAAAGGCATTCAATACCATTCGATCCACATCCAGAGGTAAGAAAGAAAGCAGATGCAAAGAGAAAAATATGCAAGTAAAGAAGTCTTTTTCATTAACAATGGAAAGGATTACAAGGCTGAAAGCAAAAGTAAAAGTATTACAAAAAGAGCCACAAGGCAGAGCTACTCCGGTCTCGGCGACTCGACCAGGTCAATCACCGTCTCCAAGGGGCCAGAAGCTTCGGCCAAGACAGGGACCTCGCTTGGAGTGTCGCTGGCAGACGGGGCTTCAGCTGGCACCTCAGCCGAACCAGGAGCGGAAGTCTCACCCTGAGGCACGGCTAAAGCCTCGCTGGCGACTGGGGCATCGCTTGAGACTGGGGCAGCTGGAGCGTCGACGACCGCAGGGGCTTCGACCGGGGCACCGTCAGCTGTAGGTACGGAGCTAGGCTCGGGATCCAGGTCCGAATACTTCGGCAGGTCCTGGTAGACGGGGTGGTCTTCAGGAACCCCCGCACGTCTCAGTGCGGCCAGGCATCCCTCTTCAAACAGGATGGCGGTGATCTCCTCCACCTGCTTCTCGTACAGCTCGGTGGCTCGATCTACCCCATCCTGGAAGGCGGACTGGGCTTCCTTCTCAAGCTCGGCGTTCGCAGCCTTCAACCTCGCCGTTTCAGCACGCAGCCTCGTCCCCTCAGCAGTCGACTCAGCCTTCAACCTGGCCAGCTCGGACTCCAGTTCGGCGGCCTTCTTGTTCCTCGCCCAGAGCTCGCCTTTCATGTGGTCGGCCCGAGACGAGAGTTCGGCGACCTCAGCCAGAGCCGACGCCAGCCGAGCAGATTCTCCAGCACTGGCTGCCTTGAGCTCCTCGAATCCCTTCTGCTGCTCGTCCAGCTCCTTTTTCAACTTCTCCCGCTCGGATTCCAGGCGGGCCATTCTTGCAGCGCTCCTATCCCTCCTTCCCACCACGGTTAGGAGCCTCTGCACGTTCTGCAAAAAGAAACAGAGTCAGGATTCGACCAAGCTACTTGAAGAATGGAGAGAGGAGTTGCAAGCACTTACTCGAATGTTGTCCTGGATCGCCGAAACCATCAGGCTCTCATCCTCGTACCTATCGTGCGTCTCCATATCTCTTGGTAGAGCACAGGCCTTGGCGAGAGCCCCAATCACCTCGGCATTTCCCAGCAACCGGTCTTCGACGCTCAAGGGTTCACCGGTAGAGGTTTCCATCCTCGGCTTCCACGGTGCTGGGGCAGTCCGGGGCCCGGAAGCCGATCCGGACCCTTGTCCCGCCAAGATCAGAGGCTCGCGCGCTGGCCCGACAGCCGACTTGCTGACAAGCGCACCCTTTTCGGCCGGCGCACTCTTTTCCTTCGGCGCGCTCTTCTCGCCTCCCTTCTCGGCAGGGGCTTTGGCCCCAGGAGCTTTGCCCGACTGCAGGTCGGCTCTTGAGCTCTTCTCCACCGCTTTGGACTTCTTCCTGAGCGGGGACCCCTCCTTCGAGCGGTCCGGCGATCGTTGCCGGACTCTCCCAGGAGCAGGAGCAGAGGGAGCGCCCACGCCCACCGGACCCGATGCAGCATGAGTACTGGTAGGCGACGGAGTCCCAGAAGACGCTGACCTCTGCCTAAACTTGGCAGCCAGGTCCCTGACAGCGGCCTCCCTCGAGCTTCCTCCCATGTCCTCCTCTTGGTCCGAGGTATAGGCTTCCACTATCTGCGACAAGTCCGGCAGCCCCGGATCGGAAGTGGACGCTTCGGCTCCAGACGCAGTCCGGTCGGCAACAGGATCGGTCAGGGGGATCCCGCTAAACACCGCAACCGATACGGTCGGACGGTCAGGGTGTGTCTCGTCCGCCCCAGGAACTCCGGTCCTGTGGTAGTGGCCGCGATACCTCGGCTTGTACCCAAGCAGTTTCCAGGCCGACCTGGTTTCGTGCCCCTTGTACCGTTCGACCTTGTTGATGTCTTCGGTGTTCCTCTTCCAACCTTCGCTAGCAGCTCGGCGTCTCCTTGCACCCGCCTCTGCTCGACAGGCAAAGAAAAATGTCAGTTCGGCACCAGTAAGATAAGCAAAACAGTAGAGAAAAGCGGCGATGATTACTTGGGACTTCCCCAGGGCGACGTGGGACCGACAGCCTCCTATCTTCGCCTGGGCCGAACTCCCAGTCCCCCGAGACGCAGAAGAAATCCTCCTCGGCGTTCTTACTTGAATCCTCCAAGGCTAGGACGAAGCCCCTTCGCTGCGGCTTCACACGGAGATAGTATCTTCCCTCCCCAGCCTTGCAGATATCATAAGCGTCCTCGATATCGTGAGGGCCCAGGTTGGTCCCCAAGATCTCGTTCAGCTTCGCTGTGCCCATGATGACCTTGTAGCCATTGGGCATCAGCTGGCCCGGGGCGAGGGACCAAAGGCTAAGGCAAGCCCTAAGCAAGGGGTGCAGTGGGAACCTGACCCCACCCTCGATCACAGAGATCAGAGGGAATGGCATCCAGCCGCCGTAGCAGCGATACAGGGCAGCGTCGGCAAGGTCTGCCGGTTTCAGGAGGACCCCCTCCGGAATTTTGAAGGCAGCCCTAAACTCGGCCAAGCCCTCATCAGAATCTACCCTGAATCTAGGGGTGCCCATGTCTAGAAGGGGTGACTACGAAGAAAAGCCCTAGAAATCGGAAAACCCCCAAGAAAACCAGACGAAAGAGCAGAGCGACTTACGAGGGCAAAGGAGCAGACCAGAGGCAGATCCAGGCGCGTTCTATGGTCGTCGTCCTCGAACAGATCTCTCAAAAACCAGAACAGAGATTGAAAGTAAAGATAGAGGCGAAAGCGAAAAGAGTCAGAAGCAAGAAGAAGAAGGAGGCGGCCCTATTTATAGAAGGGGAAACCCTCATTTGGGTACCGCCTCCGAATTCGAAGAGACACTCCAAAACCCGTGCCCGTCAATCAATGAGACAGCCCATCAATCAATGGGACAACGCAGTCGGCGCGGAAACTACGCGTGTAGCCGTCAGCTCGGTTCCAAAGGCAAACAGGTCAGGGCATTTATTGCTTTGAAGAGTTGAAGCGACACCAAGTAATGATCACAGTATCCCCAGATGGATTCTTCTAGCTTTCAACCCCTAAAGGCTAGCACACTTCAGAGGTCAAAACCTAGGGGGCAATTGTGTGGGGAGATTTCCCGAACCACAGGATTAAGTTAATCACAGCCACCAGATCAAGTTAAGCATTCTCACGTGCCACCCTCACGTCATCCACGTGACACCAGGCTCGTCCCGGCTATCAGGACAGGAGGTCCGGCCGAAGTCGGACAGCTCCGGGCCTTAGCGCCGAACTGGCCCACCTCGGGCGTCATCTCGGCAAGGATCACCACCACGGGTGCCACCTCGGCAGAAAGCTCCATTTCGGCTAAAGAAGCCGAGACAGAAGCCGAAGCGGGAGAGAATTCACGTGTACCCTTCATCCCCCACGTCATCAGGCACGTGGAGGGATAGGGACACGCGCTGGTGGGACAGACGCGACATCCAGCCGCCCACAATCTTCGCCAGATCCCTGGCAGAGTCCCATCCAGCGGCTGAAGCCACATCAGGGCAGGGCCCGAGGGCGGATCCGCTGGTACTCCTACCGCCAAAGGCGCCCAACAGGATCTGGCCCAACAAGATGTGCATTAAATGCGATGTGGGCTGACCCGATGGGCATTTAATGCATAGTGGGCTGGATTGGACCACAATTAATGCAATGTGGGCTGATCATGACTTCTAAGTCAAATCGTGGGACCCACACCACAATATCTTCCGAAGATACGATCTACCCTCTATAAATAGAGACCCATGCCACCATCTAAGGTACGCCATTTTTCCATACCAGAGTCGTTACTCTGTCTCTCTTCCTCCTCTCCTTCCATTGTTCCAGTTCATATACTGACTTTGGCATCGGAGAGCCTTGCGCCACTCAGGCCAGGGTCCTCTGACTGTTTGTTCTTCCCTTCCAGGCTTCCGGGCGGCATCCAGATATTCCAGACACCATCATCTTCTCGGATAAGTCCTATAAGGCACCCTCTTATTGTGGGTCATTATTTTCTGCACCTACAATGACTTTTCCAGTTCCTTCGCCACCTGCAGTTTTTGTCGGATAGAATTTGATGGGCTAGCTTGTTGCTTTGATCAAGCTTGAGACTTTTGTACAAGGTTCAATGAATTGCTTAGTTAGTCGGTGTCACCATTCATAAAGACACGCCAGTTACAAATTTTAAATTTTAAGGAAAGTTAAAAGGTACGAAAAATATAGGTACCTCATTTGATAGAAAATTACTCTAAGTAATGTTGTTATAATAAGCTAGTCACAGCAATTGTTTCACTAATACTTTAGTAGGAATAACTCAGTAACAATGAATGATCCTTTTGTAATCTCCGGATCTGTTTCATGCTATTATCTATTTTCTTCTGTTTTACATGCTTAAGAACTTATGCCTGATTAATCTATGGTTGATCTGTATCAAATTTTGGCCATTGTGTTGTGCTAACTGAAAAGATGGTAGAGATAAGTAGCTACCCTTGATCAAATTCATGACCTCTCCAGATAATTGTCTCTGAATTTATATTTTGAAAAGAATGAATTAACCTTAAACTATCTTCTGCTGGTATCATTAAGAATCACTTCAAAAGTGTTTTTGTCCAAGGATTATCAATATTGTCCTAGTTCCTACTATAGAAAACTCCTTTCTGTGGTCTCTATCTTTTTCATTTGGAAGACTACTTTGAATCTGTTATGGTGGTTTCATAATGATCCCTCACAGGCGCACGAAAGGATCCTTTATATCTTGATGACTGTACGCAGGGAATGCAACAATATTGCCATTCAATGGTTTTATCTGATTTGGATCTTTTTTGTATGTCTGATGTGACTGTGTTGATGAGCACAGCTCTCCTAGCTATTTGAAAGGCTTTCTTCTTCTTTTTTAAATGGTCATAATGGTTGGTAATTAGGATGTCTGCAAAAGTAAAACCTTCCATGGATGCAGCAAACCAGCCATGGTAACGAGTAAGGGCCAGGAACTGCTCTAGTGAACCAGCCATCCTTTTATGCAGGGAATACAACCAAGGCCTGTAAATCCATCAATAGCCCCAACTAATAGAATTAAAAAAAAAACAATTGTCCTTCTGGGTATTTGGCTCTAGGAGAAATCTTGCTCCAATCAACGATGGGCCCAATATCAGATTGATTACATGTAACACACATTAATAAAATGCCAAAATAAAGAGAATGAGATCACATAAAAAAATTTATGTGGGCCCAACTTTGATGGTAGTGAGATTTCAGCCAAAAACAATACACTGGGGGATGTATTCTGAGCAAAGCGATTTGGATCTTACGAGTTAAGCTCCGTTGATGGATCAAGAGAAGAAAATCAGATTGTTGGTTGAATCCACTAATCTGAATATTTTTCACTGTAGGATTAAATTTCAACGTTTTCTTATGTTATATATTTTAGGAAATTCAAAAGCCTCTTGCCAGTGGGGTTCCTACAATATGAAGTGACAAGTTCTTAATATTATCTCACTCATTTTTTTTTTTGGGTAACAGGAATATCTCATTCAATAGAAATGAACAAACACAGACATTTAGAGAACAGAACAAACAAATAGACTACACCCTATGCAAAACAACATTAGGACTATCAATGTAAAGTCTTCTTACTAAAATTATGGGCAATCCCATTGAATGATCTCGGGATATGAGAAAAAATTGTGAATTCAGAATATTTTGGTTAGCCCTTGGATGTCTTGCAAAATAGGGTCGATCAACCAATCACAACTTCCATTAATTATCTAGATGACTCCCAAAGCGTTAGATAAAAAAATAGCTTCTACCTTCCCTCATCGTGAAAAGGAGAAGGCCCGCATTTCCACAAACAAAAGAGAACATTAAACCAAATTGCATAACCAAAGCCCTCATTTCCATCTAAGGATCCAAAGGTAGCATTTGAATAGATGAGGGTTGTGTCCTCTTTCATTCTCAATAAAAACCCATTGTCGTTTTGGTAATTCTAACCCCTTGAGTAAAAAGGATGATGATGGCTTTAAATCTCACACTCATACTTGAATCTCTATTTATACAGGAATGAGTTATTCATAATCAATACTTTGATAAGTAGGATTTTTTATTTTTTATTTGGTCCCCTTTTTGTTAGTAGTCCATGAGATGGATTTTAAAGGGAAAGATGAAAGCATTCATCACATTGGAGCTTTTTATCCTTCAGAGGAATTCCTTCTACAGGACATTTTTAAAACCACCATAAAAGATCACTTGATACAAATAAAGGGAACAATTACTTACAACCATATCAATATTGCATTGTACCATTATATTTTTCAACAAAGGCCGCATTTATATGTACAACTTGTTGGTTGAGGATTTAAAATAGAGAGCTGCCATTTTCTACAATATATCCAATGCAGCTGAAACAATCTTATACTTCGCATGTGGGCAGTTCATCCTGTGGTGATTTCCACAAAGGCTCACAAGTCACAGCTGAGTCTTTCTTGGGCTCTGTTGGGTCCTACTCCTGCTTCTTCTCTTCAACAAACCAAACCAGGTTGGTCTGTCTTTGAAACCATTCACACAGAAGCTACCTACTACTTGCAGGTAAGGATTCATTGAAGAAACGGGTATTGGAAATTGAGGTTGAATGTGAAACAATATTTAAGATTCAAAACTAACTGTATCTTGTATTGAGTTACATTTTTATAACATCTCTTTACAGGATATGGATGAGTCTCTGGAAGTTGGGGATAAATACAAAGTGATCTTTATCAAGTGTTCAAACCTTCAGTAGAAATCTAAAATGATAGAGTTCTAAGATAAGAAGATCATTATCACAACATAGATAGAGTTCTAAGGAAACTTGAAGTTTATCTGTCATGATTTGTACCACGGTAGGCCAGTTGAGACTGGTGGGCCATGCCTAACCAATTGAGACTAGGTTGGCTAACACCCCCCCGCAAGCTGAAGGGCCGATCAATGACATGAAGCTTGTCTTTTAATAACTGAAACCTTGCTGAGCTTAGACCCTTCGTAAATATGTCAGCCAACTGATCTATAGAACTGACAAAGCGAACTTGAATATCGCCACGGATGACCTTCTCCCTTATGAAATGATAATCAACCTCAATGTGTTTTGTGCGAGCATGAAAAACCGGATTAGAAGCCAGGGCAATCGCACTAATATTATCACAGTAGATTGAAGGAGGAATCTTAATATAAATTCCTAAATCTTTCATGAGCATACGAACCCAAAACAATTCAGCAGCAGTAAGAGCCAGAGATCGATACTCAGATTCCGTGCTAGATCTTGACACGATTGGTTGCTTTTTGGCATTCCAAGAGATAAGATTGGGGCCAATAAAAACCGCATAACCACAAGTAGAGCGTCGATCATCGGGATCGCCGGCCCAATCTGCATCTGAGTAAGCAGTGATTGTGAAAGAACCTTTTCGAAAATATAGTCCATGTGTGATTGTCCCTTTAAGAAAACGTAGAATCCGTTTTACCGCCATCCAATGGGTTGAACGTGGGTCATGCATAAATTGACACACCTGGTTCACTGCAAATGCAATATCTGGCCTTGTCAGAGTGACGTATTGAAGAGCACCAACCACTGAACGATATTCTTGAGCATTTGATATTGGATCACCATCATACCTAGAGAGTTTTAATCCAGACTGAACCGGTGACTTAATAGGTTTAGCATCATGCATCTTGGTTCGGTGAAGTATGTCTAACACATACTTAGTCTGTGTAAGGTATAAAGCATAGGGATCACGGTGAACCTCAATGCCAAGGAAATAATGTAGTGCGCCCAAATCTTTCATAGCGAACAACTGACCAAGCTCGCGTAAGAGTTTTGGTAAAGCAGCAACATTATTACTAGTGACTACTATGTCATCAACATAGATTAACAAAATAACAAATTCACCACCAAAATTGCGGACAAATAGTGACGTATCCGCAGAAGAGCCAATAAACCCAAGAGTTTGAAGATAATTTGTAAGACGAAGATACCATGCGCGGGGGGCTTGCTTAAGTCCATAAATTGCCTTCTGGAGCTTACAAACATAAGTTGGGCGGTCTGGATCCACAAATCCTTGAGGTTGTTCCATATATACTTCCTCAGATAATACACCATGTAAAAATGCATTGTGAACATCCAGTTGGTGTATAGGCCAGCCTAGTTGAACAGCAAAAGAAAGAACCAGTCTAATGGTGGTGTGTTTGACTACCGGACTAAATGTGTCACTATAGTCCAAGCCCGGTTGTTGGTGGAACCCCTTGGCTACAAGACGAGCCTTGTATCTTTCTATAGTACCATCTGACCGTTGTTTTATTTTATAGACCCAACGACAACCTACAACATTCCTCCCAGGCTGTAGAGGGACTAGAGTCCATGTACCCTGACGCTGAAGAGCATCAAATTCAAGAGCCATTGCCGTACGCCACTCAACTGATTTTACTGCTTGGGAATAGCATGTAGGTTCTCTTACTGCAAGCACACTTTGAAAAACTTTTGGTAATGGATGTTTGCTGACTGTTAATATTTTTGGTTTAAATATACCATCCATGGACCGCGTGCGCATAGTATGAGGGTGTTGAGAAGGTTGTGATGAGTCTGATAAATGTGCTGATTGAGATGGTAAATTGGACTGTGGCAGAGGGTCAACCGACCCAACAATTTGTTGATGGTGAGTTACAGCACCGGAATCACGCACCTTGGTAGACTTTCCACCTCGATAGCGAAGTATTGAGGAAGGCGATGCAGAGGTCTCATTGAGAGATTGCATCGGAGGCATAGGTGGCAGATGATGTATACCAGCAGCACCTAAAACGTCCAAATTACTTGAAGGTAATGTTTGGCCAGGGCAAGTAATGGATTGTAAGTGCATCAACTGAGATGGATATGGCCCAGTCACCGGTATCGGCTGTGAGATGGAGGTCGGATCTGAAGACAAACTAGAACCCAGCGAGGCTGCTGTAGGTATGGGTAATGTCCGCGAGTGAGCCATGTGCTGCAGGCCAGACGCAGAATCTGTCTGAGAGGTGGCTCTTTGTGCATTAGTAGGTCCAATAGCAGTGGGTCCAGAGGTAGGTATAGGCCAAACACTGCGGTGACCAAGCAATACATTCTCACTTTTGCTAGAAGAAGAATTAGAATCCTGCATATTGTTAGTAATAAAGGGATAGACCATCTCATCAAACACCACATGTCGACTCATGTAAATTCTACTGGTAACAGGGTCCAAACATTTATATCCTTTATGAGCCCGCCCATAGCCAAGAAAAACACAAGGAATGGTGCGAAAAGATATTTTTCCAGAGGTATAAGGGCGAAGATATGGAAAACAAACACACCCAAATGAACGTAAAATCTTATAATCTGGTGATTTATTAAGGAGTTTTTCATAAGGAGACATGTGATTAAGCATAGGAGTAGGCATTCTGTTTATTAGAAAAACAGCTGTTTCAAATGCAACATCCCAAAATGATAAAGGAACGCCTGAATGGGCCAAAAGAGATAGCCCTGTTTCAACAATGTGTCGATGCTTCCTTTCAGCGATCCCATTTTGTTCTGGTGTATGGGGACACGAAATACGATGAGAAATGCCATGTTGAAGTAAGAAATTTTTAAATCAAGTACTAGTAAACTCACCACCACCATCAGATTATAACATTTTAATTTTACGATCAAACATATTTTCAACCAAAGATTTAAAACTGGAAAAGATATCAAACACTTGAGACTTAGTAGTAAGAGGAAAGAACCAGCAATATCGACTATAGTCATCGATGAATGTCACATAAAATCTAGCCCCACTAAGGGACGAAGCAGGAGAATATCCCCAAACATCAGAGTGCACTAGTTCTAAAGGAAATTTAGAAATTGAAGTAGACTTTTGAAAGGGTAACCTGCACCGTTTCCCCATCTGACACGCAGTGCACACAAAGTCGAGCCTGGAAGTTCCATGGATAGAGAGTGATGGAGCAATGTGTTGAAATATCTGTGATGAAGGATGACCCAGGCGGCGATGCCAGAGACTACTAGAATGACGAGTAGTACTGAATGCAGACGGAGTAGTAGGCAGGCTATTCTTGATGCAAGATTGGAGATGAAGAGGATAGAGACCATTACTAGTCCGACCGTGGAAGAGGATCTTCCCCATTTTGTTGTCCTTCACATAAAAACCAGAAGAGGTGAAAACAAAATAGCAATCATTATCTTTTGTGAATTGAGAGACTGAAAGCAAATTTTGAGAAATAGTGGGCACATGCAGGATATCATTGAGAGAAACGATGTTACCATTAGATAAATACTGAGTGGAACCAGTGTGTGAGATTGTCAAACCCTTACCATTTCCAACTTGAAGATTGTCATTACCCGCATATTCTGAATGAATGTTCAGGTTACTAATATCTGGTGTCACATGATTACTAGCACCCGAGTCCGTAAACCAGGTTGTTTCTCCTTGTTTAGCAGCAGCCATGGCTTGAAGTTTTTCTGGTGGTTGCCGTCCTTGGAAGGAAAGATCCAACCTACTGAAACAGTCAAGGGCAGTATGCCCTATGCGATTGCAAATCTGGCATGCTGGAGGAGCTTGCTTCGACTTTTGAGAAGAATGCTGATTGAACGAGCCGCCCCTAAAATTAAAATTACGGGCTCGACCTCTGCCACGATTATTGGATCTCCCACGAGAGCCAGATCGTCCACTGGAAGTAGGCGAGTAGAATGCAGTGGCAGGTGATGCAGTGGCAGGTGTAGAATTATGCAATTCTATTCGTAGTTCAAAGGTGAGAAGCTGCCCAAATAGGTCCTCAAATGTAATCGGCGTTTCTCGATTAGCAATAGAGGTGTGAATCGAGTCATATTCAGGACCAAGACCATTGAGGATTTGGTTACACAGGTCATACTCAGTGACTGGTTGAGCAATAGCTTCAAGGGAATTAGCAATACCTTTCATTTTGTCTAGATAATCAGTGATAGACAAGCCTCCCTTTTTTAGATTTTGAAATTGTTGTTTAAGCTGCAAGACCCGAGACCTGGATTGGATGAGATGAAGTTTCTCCAGCCTTTGCCACACTTCACGAGCCGATTGAAGTCCAACTACACGTTGGAGAACTTGTGTTGTGAGGGTGGCATTAATCTACAGAAGAACAAGGGAATCTTGTTCAATCCACAACTCATAGGCAGGATTTACAGTTGTAGTGGGTTTATTATCATCACCATACAGAAATTGAGGAGGACATGGCGCTGACCCATCAACATACTTGAGTAGTTTATTGGTACGTAAAATTGGTAAAAATTGACTTTTCCAGAGGAGGTAATTATCTCGGTCCAGCTTAATTGAGATGAGACTAGCAATGTTGGAAATGGAGATGGTACCTGAATGAGAACTACTTCCAGAGCTTGCCATTGAAATAGCAGGGACAATCAGCCGTTCACAGTAGAGGTGTTGCAGAAGGAGGTAACTGCAGTAATAGACACCTTGCTAACAGAAGCAAGACTGAGCTGATGTAGACACGTGTCACACGTCCGCACGGTGAGAAGCTACAGCAATATCACCAGATGGGTGCTGATGATGGTGTAAATGACACTTGTTGTAAAAGAGAACAGAGTTCTCTGAACAGCACACCGAGTATGTCTCTTTAAGAAAGAGAGTATATGTCTCTTCAAGAAAGAGAGAATTGGCAGCAAACGACACACTACGAATTACATAAACACGTATTTGACGAGGGAGACAGATATCACCAATCAGAAATGATGAAGAGGATCGTAATTAAAATCTGATACCATGAAACAATATTTAAGATTCAAAACTAACTGTATCTTGTATTGAGTTACATTTTTATAACATCTCTTTACAGGATATGGATGAGTCTCTGGAAGTTGGGGATAAATACAAAGTGATCTTTATCAAGTGTTCAAACCTTCAGTAGAAATCTAAAATGATAGAGTTCTAAGATAAGAAGATCATTATCACAACATAGATAGAGTTCTAAGGAAACTTGAAGTTTATCTGTCATGATTTGTACCACGGTAGGCCAGTTGAGACTGGTGGGCCATGCCTAACCAATTGAGACTAGGTTGGCTAACAGAATGCTCCAAGGTGGCCAATAAAATTCTCCGAGGCCATCCATGAAGGCCCACCTTGGAAATCCATCAAAAGTTTCATTTTCAGCAAATGGAAGAGGCAGGGCAATTTCTTAAACAAGTACAAAATTATGTCTTTACTCAATACAAAAACAGAGAACCGAGGAACAACATTTCAACATGAACTTGACATTCATTCAAATTCAAGATTGTCCATGGTCATTTCAAACAATGTTTGGAGCATATATTTACTATACCAAACTCGGATAAAATTAAAAAAAAATGATAGTAAAGCATATAGTTGTACTCCATTTATTCATATTAATGATGATGATGATTGAAATGCATCCTTAAATGACTCTTAACGAGGATCAGTCTCTGTGATGGTGACCTCATTTACTGACATTGGCATAGAATTGCATGCTGATTTTTCTGTCTCACTCACTCTAGGATTAGAGAGGATTGCATTCCGGCTAAACTCTTTTCGACCTCTTAGAAAAAATGGGGGTGGTGATGATGTTGGGAGGGTGACAGAAAAGCTGTTTAGCATTAAAACGATCGACGACATGATAGGTCTCTCAGAAACATCTTCTTGAACGCACAATAGACCGATGTGGATGCATCTCATCACTTCATTTCTTGAAAAAGTGTCGCCTAATGTTGGATCCATTATCTCCAAAGGTGTTCCTTCCTTCCAAAGTCTCCATGCCTGTGCAAAACTCATTACAAGTACTTTTGAATTCAGGGTATTTACTTCAAATGAATGAAGAACATTGTAAGAATAGCAAAAGAACTACCAGAAGAATTGCAACTGCTGATGCAAAAATTTTGATCACATACTAGACAAGAACTAATGCTAATAATTATGCACAAATCTGTACTTACATAGCTTAAAAGATCAGTTGCACCGTCTGATTGATTGAAGTTGTTGTTCTTTTGACCGCTTATAGTCTCCAAAAGTAAAACTCCAAAGCTAAATACATCTGATTTCACTGAGAACTGTCCGTTCATAGCATACTCTGGTGCCATATATCCACTGCATATGACCCTCTATTAGAAATGAAATTGAGAGGAACTTGTCATATTTGACTAGAAAAATTCTACTTGTAGGGCAGGCAAATGCACAAAACCAAGGGACGTGGGAGAAGGGACTTTATGGACATAAATTAGGGGCACAATTACATGATGATTTCGAGGCCTTCAGCTTCAAGGATAAAATGAGTTTTTGATCCAATGGATTATATTAGTACCATGAGTGGCAAATTGGAGTGCGTGCAATACATGGAGAAGTGGGTGTATATTGATGGAATGCTCAGCAACAACTTCACTAGAACTGAAGCTCGTGTTCTGTGTATACTGAGGTTGCCTTCTATAAATACTCAGGTTTAGATTCTGTATACTGAGGTTGACAGAACGAAATACTGAGGTTACAGAGAAAATATAAATCACTCTGCTGAAACTTCTTTCTCTCAATAAAAACGAAAATATAGAGATTCAAGAGAAGAAACTTGTCCTCTTGATCTTAAACAATCAGAAAAGAAGACCAATGGATAGACCAAGTATGGAACCTTAAGATTTCACTCTAACTTCTTCATATGAAAGAGAATACATGACTCTACTTGTGGACTACACTTCTAAACCAGGATTGAACAGTAGTTAATCCCTTACAATTTCCTAAGCAACAAGTTAATAATAAAAATACATAAATAAACCAAAAGACACATAGAATACCCAAGATACAATGATGCTACATAGAGCCAAGAGACATGACTGCATAGAGCAGTGAGCAACATTAAATTCCTGCAGCTACAATGGGCAGTGAACCAACTGCATTGAGCAGTAAACAAAACATAAAATCTAGCTTACTTCTAACAGCCCCCCTTAAGCTAGATTTCTCTTACTCCAAGTAAGGTCTTCATTTTGATGAACAAGTCCTTCTTCAAAGGCTTGGTGAACAAATCTGCCACTTGATCTTGAGATTTGCAATAGTTAACTTCAACTTCTTTGTCCTTCACCAATTCTCGAATGAAATGATACTTGATCTTTATGTGCTTGCTTTTGCCATGAAACATTGGATTCTTTGACAGAGATATGGCTGATTTATTATCACAAAACAGTTTTATAGCTCCTTTTTGCTCATGATTTAACTCTTCCAGAATCCACCTTAACCACCTAGCTTGACAACCGGTGGCAGCAAGAGCAATATATTCTGCTTCAGCTGTTGAGAGAGCTACAACAGATTGCTTCTTTGAAAACCATGAAACTGCACTAGAACCAATATTGAAAGCATACCCCGAAGTACTCTTACAGTCATCAACACTTCCAGCCCAATCACTATCACAAAAACCAACTAAACTTGGATTTTCAGTTTTGTAATAGTGGAGGCCATGACTTTGACTTCCTTTCACATATCTTAAAATTCTTTTTCCAACTTCCCAATGAGCATCTCTTGGAGATTCCATGAAGCGACTGAGCATACTTACTGCATATGTGAGATCCGGTCTTGTTGTTGTTAAGTACATTAAACCTCCAACAAGACTTCGATAAAGAGTTGGATCCACCACTTTCTTTCCATCAAATTTGCTTATTTTCAAGCCAACTTCCATAGGAGTGCTAATAGGTTTTGCATCTTCCATCTTAAATATTTTCAACAATTCTTTAGCATATTTCTTTTGAGAAATGAAAATTCCATCGTCATTTTGATTTACTTCAATTCCAAGAAAGAAATGAAGTAAACCCATATCCGTCATCTCAAATTTATGCATCATGGCCATTTTGAAATCTCTAAACATTTCAACACTACTCCCGGTAAAAATCAAGTCATCCACATATAAACAAGCAATGAGAATCTCACCTTGAGGACTTTTCTTGACATAGAGAGTGTGCTCATAAGGTGACTTATGAAAACCACTTTCTTCAAAATATGCATCAATCTTTTTGTACCATGCCCTTGGTGCTTGCTTTAAGCCGTACAAAGCCTTTTTCAACCTGCATACTTTCATCTCTTCATGCTTCTTCTCGTAGCCAGGAGGTTGATCAACATACACCTCTTCTTCTAAGATGCCATTCAGAAATGCTGATTTCACATCCATTTGGTAGACTTTCCATTGATTTTGAGCCGCGAGAGCCAATACCAAACGAATGGTGTCTAGTCGTGCAACGGGAGCAAAGACTTCATCATAGTCAACTCCTTGCTTTTGCTTATAGCCCTTGGCTACTAAGCGAGCTTTGCATTTTTCAACTTCACCTCTTGCATTTAACTTGGTCTTGTACACCCACTTTACTCCAATTGTCTTCTTGCCTTTTGGAAGTTTTACCAACTCCCAAGTATCATTTCTTTCAATAGCTTCAATCTCTTGATTCATAGCTTTAATCCACCTTTGATCTTTAGAGGCTTCTTCAAAAGTAACCGGATCGGCATCTACAAACAAAGCAAAACTCATTCCACCATTAGTAATCATAACATAATCACTAGATGGATACCTTGTTGATGGTTGATGTGGCCGACCAGATCTCCTTGGTGTAGGTTCTTCTTCATGTTCATCATTTTGATTTGAATTCTCCCTTGATGATGATGGAGAGTTTACAACTTCATCATTTTGTTCTTCTAATTCTTCATCAAGCAAGATGGAGCTTTGTTTCTTCTCATTTTCATTCCACTCCCATGACTCTTCTTCATTGAATTTTACATCTCTACTAACAATGATTTTGTTAGTCAATGGATTGAACAACTTGTATGCTTTGGATTTTTCACTGTAGCCAACGAAGAGACATTTCTCCGATTTATCATCCAGTTTTCTTCTTTTTTCATCCGGTATATGTGAATAAGCAATACTACCGAATATTCTCAAATGACTAACACAAGGCTTATGACCACTCCAAGCTTCTTGAGGGGTCATATCTTGTATGCTTTTTGATGAGGCACGATTAAGAAGATAGACATCACATGCTACTGCCTCTGCCCAAAATGAATTAGGCATCCTTTTGGCTTTCAACATACTTCTTGCCAAATCCATGATTGTTCTATTTTTCCTTTCTGCAACCCCATTTTGTTGGGGTGTGTAGCGAGTGGTGAGTTGATGCTTTATCCCATTTTCTTTCAAGAATTCTTCGAACTCATTTGATACATACTCACCACCACGATCAGTTCGCAAAGTTTTCAACATGAAACCACTTTGCTTTTCAACCATGGCCTTGAAAGTTTTGAAATGGCCAAATACTTCAGATTTTTCTTTTAAGAAGTACACCCATGTTTTTCTGCTACAGTCATCAATGAAGGTAAGAAAGTAACGATTACCTCCATTTGAAGTTGTGTTCATAGGCCCACACAAATCTGAGTGCACTAATTGAAGTGGACTTGATGCTCTCCAAGCTTTTCCAATAGGAAAAGAGTCTCTATGATGCTTTCCAAGTGCACATCCTTCACAAACTTGGTCTTGGCGATCTATATTGGGCATGCCTCTCACCATATGCTTTTTACACATCAAAGATAATGAACTGAAACTTAAGTGACCAAAACGGAGATGCCATAGCCATGAGCTGTTTTTGATGATTGCACTAAAACATGGCAAAGATTCATATTGAATGTTCAAGCCAAACATATTATTTGGAGACATGCGTACCTTTGTAATTAGAGAATTGTTCTTGTCTCTAATTATACAATGATCACCCTTGAAATGAACATCATGCCCTTTGCGAAGAAGCTGTCCAACACTAAGAAGATTATGATTTAAGCCTGGCACAAATAAGACATTAGAGATTCTCTTTTGGTCTCCTTTTTTTGTATGAAGGAGGACATCACCACATCCTTTTGCTGGAAGCCTTCTATCATCACCAATCTTGACTTCAGATTGAATGGAATTGTCAAGATTAATAAACACATCTCTATTGCCAGTCATGTGGTTACTACAACCACTATCAAGATACCATATATCACCGCAAACATTTTCGCTGACATTACAAGCAAGTAGGACACTTTCATCACCTTCCTTTTCTTGAACATTTTCATGCATAAAACTTGATTCATTTTGTCCTTCATCAGCCATTTTCTTTCTGCAGTATGCTTGCATATGCCCATACTTCTTGCAATAATGGCATTGAATATGAGAATAGGGAGAGCCATGACCTCTTCCCCTTCCTCGTCCTCTTCCTCTGCCTCTTGTAGGAGTATTGTTACCAAGAGATTCAGATTCTTTTTCATTTTTCTCATATGTGCCACGTCCATGGCTACTTCTTCCTCTTCCACGGCTGTATCCTCCTCTTTTTCCTCTAGCACCTCTTCCAAAAGAGAGTTGAGATTGAAATGCCTGCTCTAGAGGAGAAGAATCAAATTGCTTCATGCGAAGTTCATGGGATTGGAGTGATCCCACTAGACTTTCTATAGACAATGAAGACAAGTCTTTTGATTCTTCAATTGCTGCTACAACATATTCAAACTTGCGGGTCATACTTCGGAGGATTTTTTCAACAACCCGTTGATCTTCGATTTTTTCTCCATTTACTCTTAGTTGATTAACAAGAGAAATGACTCGGTTGTAGAAGTCATCAACCGATTCAGATTCTTTCATCCTTAGAGAATCAAATTCACATCTGAGAGTTTGTAATCTTACCATCTTTACCCTGTCTTCTCCTTTATAAGATGTGTAGAGTATGTCCCATGCTTGCTTTGCTGAAGTGGCTGAGGAGATTCTTTCAAAGACAGCTTCATCCACCGCTTGAAAAATGAAGAACACCGCTTTCTTGTCCTTCTTGCGATTCTCCTTCAACTCATTAAGTTGTTGTTGGTTGAGAGCATTTGCATCAGCTGGTTCTTCGAAACCAGTTTCAACAATATCCCATAGATCTTGAGATCCATACAGCACCTTCATTTGGATACTCCATTGGTTGTAGTTCTTTCCACTGAATCGAGGAAGTTGTGGTTGCAGCATGTTGTTGGAGGCCATTTAATCTCCTTGAACAAGGCTCTGATACCACTTTGATGGAATGCTCAGCAACAACTTCACTAGAACTGAAGCTCGTGTTCTGTGTATACTGAGGTTGCCTTCTATAAATACTCAGGTTTAGATTCTGTATACTGAGGTTGACAGAACGAAATACTGAGGTTACAGAGAAAATATAAATCACTCTGCTGAAACTTCTTTCTCTCAATAAAAACGAAAATATAGAGATTCAAGAGAAGAAACTTGTCCTCTTGATCTTAAACAATCAGAAAAGAAGACCAATGGATAGACCAAGTATGGAACCTTAAGATTTCACTCTAACTTCTTCATATGAAAGAGAATACATGACTCTACTTGTGGACTACACTTCTAAACCAGGATTGAACAGTAGTTAATCCCTTACAATTTCCTAAGCAACAAGTTAATAATAAAAATACATAAATAAACCAAAAGACACATAGAATACCCAAGATACAATGATGCTACATAGAGCCAAGAGACATGACTGCATAGAGCAGTGAGCAACATTAAATTCCTGCAGCTACAATGGGCAGTGAACCAACTGCATTGAGCAGTAAACAAAACATAAAATCTAGCTTACTTCTAACATATATGATTTTTAGATTTATCACAGGTGAGCCCCAGTAAAGGATATTTTTTCAAAATTAAGCAAATCATCTCTACCGAGAACTCTTATACATTTTTGTGCATGTATGAAGATCTTAGATCAGAACCATCCACAAACTTTACTTTTTATGAATTCCAATTTGATATTGTGCACTAAAATATCAATTCATGGATCAATGTGTGTGTTTCTCTCTCAGAGAGAGAGAGAGAGAGAGAGAGAGAGGTTGGGGCGGGGGGACCTTACTAAACTCCACTACACTCTTGTTCATGTTATATTGACAGGTATTGTGATAAAAGTTTACAGTAAACTCTTTTAGCTAACTCAAGATCGATGAAATAAGGCTTTGATGACGATGATGATGTTGTGGGGATGGTGATAATTGAGATCCATCTAATTTTGACAAAAAAATGTAATCATTTCTTTGAAATGGGAACAAAGAGATTATGGTATCCTTACTTACTATGTTCCAGCAATGATATTTGTGCTTCCTTGAGTTTGATCGACTCCAACTAGCTTTGCCATGCCGAAGTCCGAAATTTTTGGGTTCATATCGCTATCTAGTAAAATGTTACTAGCTTTGAGATCCCGATGAATAATCCGAACCCTTGAATCTTCGTGAAGATAAAGTAGCCCTCGCGCAATCCCTCCAATGATTTTATATCGTCTTTCCCAAGTCAAATACGCCTTCTTACTCGGATCTATGCATGTATCAAACCCATGTCAAATAGAGATAGAACAACTAATTTGGTTTTGCTCCGTGATTTTGAAGATCACTTCCTCTTAACCGATTAAATAAATAGAAATAATATGATTTGAGATAGAAAGGACCAAACCAAATAGAAAGCTATCAAGGCTTGTGTTTGGCACATATTCATAGACGAGTATTTTTTCCTCTCCATCTGCACAGCAACCCAGTAGTCTCACCAAATTCCTGTGTTGAAGTTTAGCAACCAATTGAACCTCATTCTTAAACTCCAATACACCTTGTCTTGATGCACTGGAAAGTCTCTTCACAGCTATTTGTTGTCCATTTTGTAATGCTCCCTGTGATACATATTCCAAAGAGGGAAATCATAAAAAAAATGAAGAGCAACTTACTAGGATGTTAGAATTTTAACAATTATACACATTTACAGTTAAGTGATATATAGATAAACCCTTTTCCCTTTTAGACAGTTCATGCAAGTCAATTTGGTCATGGGGCAATAAAGCCACAGCTTCTTCAGGCCTGGTCTAGTTTAGGCAAAGCCTACACTTGGGTCTTTAAGAAGAACAAGCAAAGTCCTGTCTGCTTAATTAGCTATCAGGCTAAAGAACTAAGCTTAGGCCCATTGGCCTATAACGATTTCCACATGGAACCAAATGTGTGCTGAAGCCAGCCTAGAGCAGCCCAGATAACTCTTAAAGGAGAAAGAGGTCTCAATGCAGTGTTGTATGTATGTAACAAACTCCCAAGTGTGCGTAAAATGATTATATACGAACAATTTCAACATATAAAAGCTTTGTCATTACCCTGTAAACATCACCAAATCCACCTTGTCCAAGCTTGTTTTCATCGGAGAAGTTATTTGTAGCAACTTTGATTGTATCCAAGTCAAATTGCATTGACTCAACACTTGAGATTTCTTCATCATCTGTGACACAAGGAAGTAGTAATTTTCTCAATCAAGATGTAGCAAGTAATGAACTTCAGCGTTAGGAATTAAAAACAGAGCAACCACTAACATTTTATTTATATATAAAATACCAAATATCACCCTAAGTAGGCTGCACCTCGACACACATGGCAATCATCAGAACAGGGAGAGGTGGGAAGGATTTCATGTGGACTATCAGTGATCAAAATATGACTCAGATCACTAGATCCGAGTCCTTGATTTAGGGACTCATAGTTCAATGGTTCTTCATCATCTTAATCCAAACATCATGAGTGATACTTTTAAATATAAGGAAGCATATATGGAGGTCACACAAATGTCATGTGGACTTCAAGTTGGGGAGTTTTGAGGGATGGCGAGGAGAAAAAACTTTGTTCGTGGGCGTAGGTGTGAAATCACCAAACCACGTAAATCATGTGTTCATTTGTGTGGCTTCTGATTTGATTGCTCTTTGATCGCATGCTGCCGCACACACAATCACAACATATTGAAGCTTGTAGGATTATCATTGTAAAGATTTTTGCACAAAATGGAAATAAGAGTTATTACAAAAAAAAAAAGAAGACAAAGTCACCATACAAAAAGGTTCCTATGATAAACAAACAAAACACAAATTCTTGGTACACATTCATTGATCTTTGGAGACTCAAAATCCATATTTATAATGGTTTTATTATGTTAAAAAAAATCTCAACAATTAATTTCAAGTAATTCTTAGTTTGAAAGATGCTTATTTCCATGTTTGTGTAAGAAGATATGATCGTGCTCAAATGCATGCACTTAATATATATGTACATCTAAATCATGGCCACTTACCATTACTTTTCTGCTTCGGCTTCCTCAGGATGAAACATGCAACGATGATAAAGAATAGCCCAAATATCACCACAATTGGAACCACAATAGCAATAATAACTTGAGATGATTTACTAATGCCTCCTGCATGGCAAAAAATTGATATTTCATGTTATTATAAAATTCTACTGCATTTAAAATCATTTTTTATGATGTAGACAGTAAAGAAATCTGTTGATCCTTCACAACATGGTTGAAAATTTTCATGTCTGTCAACGTTAAATTATCGATAAGATGAGTAACGTGAGGCTTTAATCTTAATAAATTTTAAATTGAATTTGATGTATGAAGTGTGTGTTAGACATCAACATTGTTGTGCCTTTTAATTATGGAGGATGTGCACCCTATTTTTATCTCTTTTTTTTTTTGATAAATTTAGAAAAATAAGGTCAATTACATTCGGATGATCTTTTAGTTGTTCTTTCACTCTTATTTCATATCCTTCATTTGTTTTGATGTACTTTTTCTATATTCTTTTTTTTTCTATGATATTTTATATACTATTTTTGTCCATTCTCATTGACAAAAGAATTTATTTCTAGATGTTTTTCTTCCAATAATTTTCTACCTATTTTCAATTAAATTTACGGAAATATGTGTTTTGAAACACTAATTTTCTTCTTTTTTTCTTCAGTTCATCACTTGTGCTTTTTTTGCTTTTACATTAGGTTTTTGTTTTAATTTTTTTTATTTTCTCGTTTTGATTTCTTAATTTTGAAAAAAATGCACATTTTTATTTTCACAGGAACATCATTCTTTCGCCTTAAGCTTTTAGTCCCCATCTTCTTCTTCTATTATTCTAAAAATTCCTAAAATAACAACATTGTATTCTTTTTCCAAGTTTCGAGTATCGCATTAATTGGTTTTTCAAAAATATTTTTATAATTTTTATATCTTAAATTTAGTTTTCATATATTTATTTTAACTCTAAAGTATTGTTAATAAATTTACTATAACTAATTTATGCTTAGCTTCTAATTATCTACATTCATGCTCATTCTTATAACAGAATCCAACAAAGATTTATAACATTCTCTTTAGATGATTTTTGTAGATGAACAATTTGACTATGACCAACAAGTAAATAGTGTGTTTTATAAGTCGATAAATTGATGGTGGGAGCAAGTTCAATGGGTGTCAGATTTTCCAGAATTCATATAAACGAATGAATCATCATTTCAACGGTTTGAATTTTAGAAATATGGTTCAATAATGGATTTATGACCTTGACCTTAAATTATTGACAGTAGAAGCAAGTCCAATGGTATGAAACTTTCCACAATTCCTATATAACTACTAGTCAAATTTACATTGGTGGTTAATCAGTATCAGATACTCTGTACTCTGTCCTGGCAAGGCAATCAATCTGGGAACCTCTCCCTCAAAGAAGCCTGGGACAGTACTCTGAGAACCAGCCAAGCAGTTTTAAACTAGTCTGGTCTGATCTGGAGCATGTTTATGAATCCCAGATTGGGATGCTTTAGCTGGTGCCTCTTCCACAGGAAAACCCCCACTAACCTTTGGGCGAAGCAGAGAGACTGGTTACTGGCTTCCAGATGCAATTCCTGTCACAGCAATGAAGAAAATGATCTCACAATCTCTTCTTTTCCTGCATCATGGCCCAGCAGTAATGGTCTTGGATCCTTTGTCATGGTGGCCATTCCCCTATCCCTCCTCTTTCAGCTTCAGTCATTTGGACTGCCTTAGCCCAGGGTGTAGATGTCCCCGGAAGAAAATCTGCAGCGGCAATCTTCTTCCATGCCATCTTAGTACTCTGGATTCTTAGTAACGATTCAAAGCACTGCAACCAGAAGCCCTCTCTAGCCAGAGCTAAGCTCATTTTTTTGGATCACATGAGAGGAATGACTAGCACCAAATCAGGTTCCAGAATTTCTCCTCACCCAATTCTTTTGTCTTTGGGGTTGATGGAATAATTTTCCATTCTCTAGGCTAGTCTATGTTTCATCTTTTCCATTTTTTGGCTGTTCTCTGTAAGGGGGGCTATCTGCCCTGTTTCCTTCTTTCTCAATTCAAATTTACTTATAGCCAAAAAAAAAAAAAAAATGAAACAAAAAGCTAACAATCTAAAAGCTCTATGATGGGTATCCCCATTTATAATTTTTCAAATCACGCAGCCCGATTGAAAAGAAAAAAAAATGGTCCCCGGCTGTTTCTCCAATATCCAATGAATTTGGACCTTCAAGGCTTGAACTTAGAGAAATTTTGAGTTAAAAGATTCAAACTCCACAATGGAACTCACTTATTAAAATATGAATCGCTCAAAATAAACTCCCACTAGATATATGGAGTTTCCTCAATTTTTACATCAATCTAAGCTTGCTCTACCATTGGATTAACTATTTGATAAAAACATGATATTGGTTATGCACAATTTTGGTAATCATGTTTCTTTATCAAATGGTTAATTCAATAGTGGACCAATTAAAAAAGTAATGAAGTAAAATTTTAAGATACTGCATAAATCCGGGCCCATGTGAAAGTTCACTTGTAAAGTGAATTCAAAATGAATGGTCACTTTTAAGAGACAATAAAAGAAGATGAGTCTTATAAAAATCATAAAATTTCATAATCTACGTTCTTGACTTTTTATCATTTTGTGGCATGTGAAAGAACTTTTTTGACTTTATAGATGAGGAGCAGTAGTGGAATGAGGTAGTTTTTGAAATTTCATACTTTTAATAAGACATATATTCTTCTCTGTTGTCTCATAAAAGTGATCGTTCACTTTGAATTCACTTTATAAATGAATTTTCACTCCTCCGCGACACAAGATTTGTCGAGGTTAAAGCTTTAGAAGATCAGAAATCAACTACTAGTATGCCATGGGAAGTTCCTGAATGGTTTCATATCATGTAATGTATTTTCCACTATCATAATAACTTCAAGGTCGGCCCGCTTACTTTTTCTGCACTACCGCGTGGTCTAAGGAAACTCAACATTTTCAGATGTGTAAATGATGTGAAAATGGTGTTAGTGGACAAACGTTGTAAAAATAAACGCATGTGTAAACCTTAAGAAACACATGTGTAAACCTTACATATTTAAAATTTGAATATTCATCATTTACATGTGTAAATTATATTTACATATCTCACGTGTAAAAGATAAACGACCACTTTACCGCAGTGGCTATCAAACAAAAGGGGAGACTTTTGAAAACAATCAATTCTGACAGAGAATGATGACATTGCAAAGAAAATACTAGCTCCAATGAAAAGTAATTTGAACAGAAAGCACGAGCACAAAGAAACAAACGCCTGTTTGAATCTTCCTCTCATGATACCGGACCTAACAAAACTTTCACAAAGCTTGACAACTAACTTTTTAAATCTTTTAGATAAAAAGTGATGGTGGGATGAGAGAGAAAGTCTATAATTTTGATTAAAGTAAGATTTCGCAGACCTAATTAACATGAGCACTAATTGACTTGTTGGTCTGCATGCATTAAAGAAATGAAAAGGAAACATCATTAGAGTCTACCACTATGAGATTGAAGGAGCAATGAGGGGATTTGATCTGCCCTGTTGTACTATTTAGCAAAACTAGCAAAAAAGACCCGTGTTAAGTCCGGGTCTAAAAATATTACTAAAATACAGTCAAATGTCAAATAATAAAAATTTTAGATTGTTGACACATGGCAGGACTTTCCATCCATGGGTATTAAATGTTTAAGAAAATATGAGAAGAGGGTATTAAATGTTTAAGGAAAGTACTGCCAAGTGTCAAAATAATACTGTCAAGTGTCAAAGAATAAAAATTTTAGATTGTTGACACATGGCAGGACTTTCCATCCATAGTTTTTGTCTTATAATATAGATAGATTTAAAAATTAGAGTATTACTAGACTAGGGAGGAAGAATTATAATTTTAAACTTGGTCGAGTCAGCGGTAGAGTCAGCTCAAACTCAAACGAGTCATGCAATAAGTGCTCTCTCTCTCTATCTCTCATGTTTCTCTCAATCAATTCTCATTTATTTTCAGTTAACATCATTTATTCTCAATTGATTGTGCCAGTGGCATTCCTAGAACCCTAGATCCAGTCCCTTCCACAACTTTCAATTACCAATATATACTGAGAGCCTTACATCATGTGGATAGCAGTAGTTCTGCTTTTTCACCACCCTTCTTTCCTTTTTTGCCATGTCTCGAACCTTGGCGTAATGATCCAAACTATTGGTTTAAACCATTGTCCCAAGGTAGAGATACGCTTTTCACCACCCTGCTAGTGTGTGGGTGGGTGTGCCGGTGTGTACCAGAGAAAAAAGAAGAACCCAGTTGCAAAGAGAATGGATTAGAATTTAATTGGTCATGATATTGGAATATATGAGATTCACTGAGTTTTATATGCTAGCAATATTAATCAGAGCTTGTGCCTTCCATTTTTTCTTTCCTGTTTTTCCATGTTCTATCCAATGTATAGAAATTATTTTCTTTATTTTTAATATTTAAATACCTTTTTAAATATTTTGAAACAAAAAATGAGCCCAGATTAAGACTTGAGCCGACCCGAAGAAATTGCATGCTACTCATCTGAGTTAGCCCAACTCAGACCCGACTCGACATTGCCATGCTGGGGACGAGTATAAGTGTTAAAACACCAAAAAAATATTCATGAAAGCAAGAAACTTTATGAATCCAGGGAGATTTTCTCATGGATAGCTAGGAGAAAAGGGGTGAAATAAATAAGATGGTGCTTTATTTTCAATGTTCCCCTTGGAAAATTCACAGAAACTCTTGTTTTCATTTTCAAAGATTTCAAATAAAATTGAAAAGACAAAATATATAGAATAAATATATTAATGAACATAGAGAAATAGGTAAATATTGCAACAGAAAAAATAATAACATACCCTTAGAAACTGTGCTTGTTGATATTGGAGAAACAGGAGGAGCTGATGTTGGTCCTGAATCTGTGTAGAAAGGATACAGCTCAAACCTCAAATTACAGCTTGTAGTAAGAACTCTTGCCCCTCTATTAGAGGAGCAGCACCCCATAACATCCCCAGCTGCACCTTGCAAGCATCTGCTACAATCATTCATGGACAGATCCCTAGTGCACTGAACCATCCCATAAACATCCTGACTCCCCATGAACTTGGTTTTCTCAGTTGCAAACATACCCAAAGAAGGATCATTTACAGCTCTAGTAGAAAGATTACTGAGTAGATCATTCAAAACAGGAAGAAATTGAGCTGGGTTAGCTATATTCACTGTATTGACCAAAGTAACCTTTGTTGCATCCTCCATCAAGGAGAAGAACCTATTGTGTGAATAGCGTAGTTGACAGTACTCGTACCAAATGGCAGCAATTTTATTATTGGGGCAGAGCTGTTTGATTTCTTTGATGGCGCCATCAAGGCAACTTTCGCATATAGATTTTTTTACATCTCCTCTGCAGAGAACGAGGCCATAGACAGTGTCTTGGTTTTTGCCTATTGTGGTGTTGTAGAAGCCATTATTGCGAGAAGCGTTGGAAGATAGAGATGCGAGGAGGGTGTTGAGGTTGGACTCAAAAGTGCTGTTGGAAGTGTAATTAAGCGTTGTTTCGCAGCTTTGGTAGAGGGGTTCCGCAGTGGTGAGGGTGTGGAAGGTGGAGAGGGAGAGAAACACAGCGAAGATGAGAAAGACAAGTGGATTTGGGGAGAAAGAAGGTGCCATAGTACGTCTCTTTTCCTTGGCACTTGAATTGGCAAGACGAGAGTGGGATATTATATTGGTGTTGAGAGATGGTGGTAAGGCACTGTGCCCATGGGAAATGATCAGGTTCTAAGAACGGGAACGTCCATTGTTGTTTTAGCAAACCATTCATATCACACAGGATAAAAAAAATTCATAGCCTTTCATAATTGGCCCATTTATATGGTTCTACATAGTGACTTATATACAATGGAGAAATCACAAAATCTGCCCCCTGTTTTCCACAAAATTTGCCTTGGAAGTGTCAGTACCGTATCACTTTCTTTTTTGTTTAAATTTCAAAAAAGTAAAAACAAAAAAAAAAATTGGCTCATTTTAAAAAAAAGTACATGAAGATTTGAGTATTTTAAAAAATATATATAAGTTTTTCGCAATTCTTTCAATCAAGTCCTCCCCCATGAGTTTCTTTGATAAATGCCAAAAACACACTTCCCTTAATTTGTGACATGCTTTTGTCTTTTCTTAACCTCTTTCCTCTCTAAACTTGGCCATTTAATTGTTTGAAACCTCCTTTTTAAACCATCCATATATAAATGTGGCTGAATTGAGCCCTACTAGATCATTTGGGTTGGACTTGATCATTTCTCTTAATGATTTATTAAATAAAAATTTTGAAAAATGACATAATTGTATTCTTATCATTTCTCAAAACTTTTTTATGAAGAGGACTTGATTGAAAGAATTGTGAAAAACTTTTATAATTTTTTAAATATTTAAACGAAAATAATAAGGTGAGAATTGTTCTCATCGTTCAAACAATGAGAACTATGGGTGGGGCTCACCTATCACCCAATCCAAACCTTGCAATGGACATTGACTCCCTTGATAGTCACACGTCCTAGGGTTTGACACCAATGTAAATGAATTGAACCGTTGGATTGACTATATACTCATATGAATGGACTGGGCTTGTCGGCCATGAATGAGGAGGTTAGGAGCATGGGATTGGGGTCAGACTTGATATTCGGGGTGGTCCCATAAAAATCTTTTAATCCCCACCAGTTCCATCTCAAATTGGGACCCCTAGTGGGCCCCACAAGAAAGTTCTCATGGAGTCACCGTGAGAATAGTTCTCACTAATCTTAGTGTATTGAGATCCCAGATCCATCGACAAGAACAACAAATCTAATCATACATTATCTAGATCTACAATAATAACTTGGTGCAGATCTATACCTGAGGAGCTCTGTTGTGCTCAAATCGAGTTTTTGATCTTTGTTTCTGTATAACTTTCGCAGACACGATCTCCTAGACCTCATAGTCTTCTACGCTATGACCCAATAGGAGAGAGCTTCTCAAAGAGAATGGTGGGATCTCAACTGAGAAGAAACTTCCTCAAGGTACTCAACTAGAGAAACCGGAGGAGAGAAGAGAGGGAACTAGAGAAACCGGAGGAGAGAAGAGAGGGGAGTAGAGGAGCACCCTGGATGTCCACTAATTTTATTGGACGTCCAACCCCTCTTGGAGCCGTAGTTCTCTTATGAGTCCTAGTGTCCTAGTTCTACTCCTCTTTCTCTTATGAGTCCTTGTTTGAATATAATTCTATCACTTATGGCTAGCATAGGGACCACTAGAGATTTCTTGAATCTCGCTCCAAATGAAGCATCTGGACCCCACACCTCATGTGAGTCCTTGACCCATAATTAATAGCAAATAACTACTTGTATAAATGAAATTCCACTCCGGTCTTAGGAGTTTTACAAGAAGACCTCAAATTTTCCAATTATTGTAAACAAGCCCCTCTGTCAATTATATCTATGGATCCATTGGAAAATAGTATCAATTGTCTAATCAATGTGGACCCACCTCTTGTTATCCCTAGGTCCCGATTAACCACATCAATCATCGATACCATCTGATTAACTCTAAATCATAACGGTTGCACACTTACCGATGATAAATTTCAGTAATCATCACAAGGGGATATTTCTCTTTTAAAGGATAGATTCCATCTTTAGAATATATGTTCCTACAGCTCCACTGCCATCTAGCCAAGATACTGAGTTGTTGACCTAAAGTTGGCCGTCCTCATTGGTAAGTTAAAGTAAATATATAGAAAAACTTGAGTCCATTACTTACTCAAGATTGAGAGCCTATTGCTTGTAAATTATAAGAGCTTTCCTTAATTAAAGACATTATTTTGTATAAGGTGTTACTCATGACCTTTTAATACATCAATATACTAGCACAACAATCAAGAGTTTTCCACTCATATGGTCGAGATAAACCATACTATCTCATAGTAATTACAGTGCTACAACCTTTTCAGATGAGATCCCCAGTCTCATCACTGGTCGTGAAACACTTCAAATATAAGAGTAGTGACCCATATCTCCTGCATGTGAATCTGATCCACATACAGAGATCACATTTAATTTACTTAAGGCCAACCCTAAAGGGTAGCTCAGTTGGCCTAGGACCATGGTTTGCACCCAGAGGTTATAGATTCGAAACTGTACTACCACACTAAGGCTACAAGGAGATTACCCGGCTTCTCTCTGGGTCCGGAGGGATTAGTCCAGCATAAAGGGTTGGGAACCCTCTGATAGTGAAAAAAAATGGGGGGGGGGGGGGGGGGGGGGGGGGGGGGGGGTGGCTCATGTTCATCTCATAAACAACCATGTTATTTTGTATCAATTATGTGCAACCTTTAATAAAATCTCATTCATCTCATGAATGGAAGCGTGAAATTATATATCAATTAAGATAATGAATAAATTTTTTTATATCATCCACTGGATTGAAGACATAAAATCTAACACACATTTCATGCAAACAATAGCATGAAATCTGAAAATATGCAAAACTGCAGGGTGGTGATTGTCGAAAGTTAACTTAAAACGTGTGTGTGTGTGAGAGAGAGAGAGAGAATAAGATCTTTACATCCATTCTTCTAAACAATGTTTGTTGCATATCTTTGCCATACCCAACTCGGTCGAATTAAAAAGTGATAGTAACACATACAATTGTATTCTATTGACTCATATTTAATGATGATGATGATGATGATAGAAATTGAAAACCATGCTTAAATGACTCTTAATGCATGGGAATAATCTTAGAGATAGAGACATCATTTACTGACATTGGCATAGAATTGCTGTTAGGTAAAAAGTCCAAAAGCTGATGCTGACATGTTGAAAGGCCAAAAGTTGATATGTTGACAATTCAAGAACCGAATGGCCAAAACGTCAGCGGCTTTGCACGAGACAGAGGAGTGTCTCGCTATAGCGAGACACAAGCTCGCTATAGCGAGCTTGGACGGGATAGGCAAGTCTGATCCGGACTCTATGATAGTGTTTGAGATGGTTTGCAATTCTTAGTGGGTTATTACTAGGAGTCTCTTGCACGAACTTAGGCCTATAAATTGGGTGATTCTCTCAACCCAAAGTAGACACACAAGATACACAAGAAGTTAATTATCTCTCTTGATCTGAGATTAGAATACCCTAAGAGAGATTCTCTTGTTTCTCTAGAGCCATTGAGAGATTGTTCTGAAGGACTGCTCTAGAAGGTTTTGTTGCTTCTACTCTCTTGTAGAAGATTGATCATCTTGGTGGACAAGGTGCGAGGAGATCAAGTAAGGAGAACGGTGCACGGTGGAAGCCGTGTTAGTGGATTCTGTGCAAGAACAACTACAGTCCTGAGGTCGAGGTACAGACTGAGGTACAGGAGCTTGTGAGTATATCTTGTAAACTGTTCGTGAACTCTTGATTTCTGGTTCGTGGTTTTACTCCCGGAAAGGGTTTCCACGGTAAAATTTGTGTCTGCCTTCTTGTGGTGTGTGATTGGTAGATTTATTTGCTAGTTCTGTCTGATTGGTTTATTTCCGCTGCATTGATTGGTTTAAATTAGAACTAGTAATTCATTCTAGTGGGTCCTAAAAAACCTTCACGTGGTATCAGAGCAGGTACACTATTTTATTGTGTTGATCCATAATTGCTAGAATGGATATCTACCGCGAAGGCACTTCAACCAATAAGCCTCCTCTGTTGGATGGTAGCAATTATGCTTATTGGAAAGCCAGGATGATTGCCTTCTTGAGAGCCATAGATCTGAAAGTTTGGAAATCTGTTGAGAATGGCTATTCCTTGCCCACTATTACTGCTAATGGGGTAACTGGTCCCAAACCTGAAGATCAGTGGAATAAGGAAGAAGAGTTGGCTGCCACTTGTAACTCTAGGGCTTTGAATGCTATTTATAATGGAGTTAATATGTCTGAGTTTCGTAGAATTTCTACATGTACTACTGGCAAAAGAAGCTTGGGATATTCTACAGACTGTACATGAAGGGACTGACACTGTCAAACAGTCGAAACTTCAGAAATTGTATACAGCCTTCGAAACCATAAAGATGGAAGATGATGAAACTTTTGATGATTTTAATTCGAAGCTGAATGCAATTGTGATGATACCTTTACTTTGGGAGAACCAATTCCTGAAAACAGAATTGTAAAAAGATTTTGAGGTCTCTCCCAGAAAGGTTTGATGAAAGGTTGTGGCCATAGAGGAAAATAAAAATTTGAAATACACTCAAAGTGATGAGTTGGTTGGCAACCTACAACTTTTGAAGCAAATCTTAGGTCTAATGGGACGTCAAAATCTCAAGGTATTGCTTGAAAGCGTTAAAGGAATCATTCAAGAAAGCGTCCAATGAATCATATAAGAAAGCTTGCAAGTGATTCAGATTCCGATTCAGAGGAAATTGATCCCCAAGTTGCTGTACAATTCATGAAGCAATTTAGCTTTTTATGAAGGGGACAGAAAACCGATGTGAAGATCCCTAAAAATTCTGGAAAGAAGGAAATCTTTTAAAGGGATTCAAGGTTATGAGTGTCAAGGCTATGGACACATTGCTAATGATTGCGGAAACAAAAAATCTCAAAGGAAGGCCTTGAATACTACTTGGGAAGATGACAACTTCTTGATGAGAATAATGAAAATTCCGAGTCTGACACTGGCAAGGGGAAGTTTATTGCTTTTATGGCAACTTGTAGTTCTGTTGCTTCCCATGTTTCTTCTGAAGCTGAGACTGATCAAGATACTGAGTCAGAGGAAGAACCAGATTGGAAAGGTGAATATGAAACACTTTTCAAGAAAACCATGAAGATGGTTAAAGTGAATGAAAAAGTTGTTATTAATTGGCAAATGTCTGAAGAGCAGAATTCCTCCTTGAAAGCTGAACTTGCAGATTCACTTGCAAAAGTACAAAAATTGGAGGATGAAAATAACAAGTTGGCTGACAAATTGACTGCAGAATCACAAAAGTGTGACTTACTTGATTTTGATATGAAGACTTGAAAGCAGAGAATTCTGATCTGAATATAAAACTCAAGATGGTTCTATCTGAGTTAGACACTGCTAAAGCTTCATTGAATAGGATGAACACTGGATCGAGAAATTAGATGACATCCTGTGCAGTCAAAGGCAAACACTGATAAACATGGTATTGGCTACGCTGATGGAGCATCCACTTCAAATGCCAAAGGTAAAAATTGTTTTGTTAAAAATTCAGTTATTACTAATCCGGTTGTTAGTGTTGCAAAGAAAGCTCCAAAGAAGAAGAATGTGTTACGTCCTGAACGAATCCCCACTTGTCATCATTGTGGAATTAAAGGACACATTCGACCCCATTGCAACAAGCTGCGAAGTTTACCTAATCAAAAGCAATGGACAACGCAGAAGGCTGAGCTGAAAAAGAAGAATACCAAAGCTGTCTGGGTCAAGAAAGAAGACGTCTCTTCTGTATTGGTACACACTTTGCTGAAATATTTAAATTTACAAGTGTGTGTGCCTAAGCCTCATCACCCCTGATCTGCAAGATCAAGCCCCCACCCCAGTGCTGATACGAAGATCTTTCTGAGGGGAGTCAATATTGAGGGGGAGCTACTGCATCCAGGTTGACGGAAGCTGCATGATAATATTTGTTTGTCAATTATGGACAAAAATAGGGGGAGAAGAATGGAGCTAGGGGGAGCTTTACAAGCCAAGGCAATTCAAGATCTGAAAGCTCAAGCAAGCAAAGGCAATACAAGATCTACAGTATTGAAGTTTTTTTTATTTTGAAATTCAATGTATTTTGGGTTTACTTTGGGTAGATCGAATTGTATTTTTCTAGGGATTTTGTCCAAGAATTGCCAAAAGGGGAGATTGTTAGGTAAAAAGTCCAAAAGCTGATGCTGACATGTTGAAAGGCCAAAAGTTGATATGTTGACAATTCAAGAACCGAATGGCCAAAACGTCAGCGGCTTTGCACGAGACAGAGGAGTGTCTCGCTATAGCGAGACACAAGCTCGCTATAGCGAGCTTGGACGGGATAGGCAAGTCTGATCCGGACTCTATGATAGTGTTTGAGATGGTTTGCAATTCTTAGTGGGTTATTACTAGGAGTCTCTTGCACGAACTTAGGCCTATAAATTGGGTGATTCTCTCAACCCAAAGTAGACACACAAGATACACAAGAAGTTAATTATCTCTCTTGATCTGAGATTAGAATACCCTAAGAGAGATTTCATTGTTTCTCTAGAGCCATTGAGAGATTGTTCTGAAGGACTGCTCTAGAAGGTTTTGTTGCTTCTACTCTCTTGTAGAAGATTGATCATCTTGGTGGACAAGGTGCGAGGAGATCAAGTAAGGAGAACGGTGCACGGTGGAAGCCGTGTTAGTGGATTCTGTGCAAGAACAACTACAGTCCTGAGGTCGAGGTACAGACTGAGGTACAGGAGCTTGTGAGTATATCTTGTAAACTGTTCGTGAACTCTTGATTTCTGGTTCGTGGTTTTAATCCCGGAAAGGGTTTCCACGGTAAAATTTGTGTCTGCCTTCTTGTGGTGTGTGATTGGTAGATTTATTTGCTAGTTCTGTCTGATTGGTTTATTTCCGCTGCATTGATTGGTTAAATTAGAACTAGTAATTCATTCTAGTGGGTCCTAAAAACCTTCACGTGGTATCAGAGCAGGTTACACTATTTTATTGTGTTGATCCATAATTGCTAGAATGGATATCTACCGCGAAGGCACTTCAACCAATAAGCCTCCTCTGTTGGATGGTAGCATTATGCTGATTGGAAAGCCAGGATGATTGCCTTCTTGAGAGCCATAGATCTGAAAGTTTGGAAATCTGTTGAGAATGGCTATTCCTTGCCCCACTATTACTGCTAATGGGGTAAATGGTCCCAAACCTGAAGATCAGTGGAATAAGGAAGAAGAGTTGGCTGCCAATTGTAACTCTAGGGCTTTGAATGCTATTTATAATGGAGTTAATATGTCTGAGTTTCGTAGAATTTCTACATGTACTACTGCAAAAGAAGCTTGGGATATTCTACAGACTGTACATGAAGGGACTGACACTGTCAAACAGTCGAAACTTCAGAAATGTATACAGCCTTCGAAACCATAAAGATGGAGATGATGAAACTTTTGATGATTTTAATTCGAAGCTGAATGCAATTGTGAATGATACCTTTACTTTGGGAGAACCAATTCCTGAAAACAGAATTGTTAAAAAGATTTTGAGGTCTCTCCCAGAAAGGTTTGATGGAAAGGTTGTGGCCATAGAGGAAAATAAAAATTTGAATACACTCAAAGTTGATGAGTTGGTTGGCAACCTACAAACTTTTGAAGCAAATCTTAGGTCTAATGGGACGTCAAAATCTCAAGGTATTGCTTTGAAAGCGTTAAAAGAATCATTCAAGAAAGCGTCCAATGAATCATATAAGAAAGCTGCAAGTGATTCAGATTCCGATTCAGAGGAAATTGATCCCCAAGTTGCTGTACAATTCATGAAGCAATTTAAGCTTTTTATGAAGGGACAGAAAACCGATGTGAAGATCCCTAAAAATTCTGGAAAGAAGAAATCTTTTAAAGGGATTCAATGTTATGAGTGTCAAGGCTATGGACACATTGCTAATGATTGCGGAAACAAAAAATCTCAAAGGAAGGCCTTGAATACTACTTGGGAAGATGACACTTCTGATGAGAATAATGAAAATTCCGAGTCTGACACTGGCAAGGGGAAGTTTATTGCTTTTATGGCAACTTGTAGTTCTGTTGCTTCCCATGTTTCTTCTGACGCTGAGACTGATCATGATACTGAGTCAGAGAAGAACCAGATTGGAAAGGTGAATATGAAACACTTTTCAAGAAAACCATGAAGATGGTTAAAGTGAATGAAAAAGTTGCTATTAATTGGCAAATGTCTGAAGAGCAGAATTCCTCCTTGAAAGCTGAACTTGCAGATTCACTTGCAAAAGTACAAAAATTGGAGGATGAAAATAACAAGTTGGCTGACAAATTGACTGCAGAATCACAAAAGTGTGACTTACTTGATTCTGATATGAAGACTTTGAAAGCAGAGAATTCTGATCTGAATGATAAAACTCAGGATAGTTCTATCTGAGTTAGACACTGCTAAAGCTTCATTGAATAGGATGAACAGCTGGATCGAGAAAATTAGATGACATCCTGTGCAGTCAAAAGGCAAACACTGATAAGCATGGTATTGGCTACGCTGATGGAGCATCCACTTCAAATGCCAAAGGTAAAAATTGTTTTTGTTAAAAATTCAGTTATTAACTAATACCGTTGTTAGTGTTGCAAAGAAAGCTCCAAAGAAGAAGAATGTGTTACGTCCTGAACGTAATCCCCACCTTGTCATCATTGTGGAATTAAAGGACACATTCGACCCCATTGCAACAAGCTGCGAAGTTTACCTAATCAAAAGCAATGGACAACGCAGAAGGCTGAGCTAAAAAGAAGAATACCAAAGCTGTCTGGGTCAAGAAAGAAGACGTCTCTTCTGTATTGGTACACACTTTGCTGAAATATTTAAATTTACAAGTGTGTGTGCCTACGCCTCATCACCCCTGATCTGCAAGATCAAGCCCCCACCCCAGTGCTGATACGAAGATCTTTCTGAGGGGGAGTCAATATTGAGGGGAGCTACTGCATCCAGGTTGACGGAAGCTGCATGATAATATTGTTTGTCAATTATGGACAAAAATAGGGGGAGAAGAATGAGCTAGGAGGGAGCTTTACAAGCCAAGGCAATTCAAGATCTGAAAGCTCAAGCAAGCAAAGGCAATACAAGATCTACAGTATTGAAGTTTTTTTTTTTTTTTTTATTTTGAAATTCAATGTATTTTGGGTTTTACTTTTGGGTAGATCGAATTGTATTTTTTCTAGGAATTTTGTCCAAAAATTGCCAAAAGGGGGAGATTGTTAGGTAAAAAGTCCAAAAGCTGATGCTGACATGTTGAAAGGCCAAAAGTTGATATGTTGACAATTCAAGAACCGAATGGCCAAAACGTCAGTGGCTTTGCACGAGACAGTAGCAGGTCTCGCTATAGCGAGACTAATGCTCGCTATAGCGAGCTTGGACGGGATAGGCAAGTCTGATCCGGACTCTATGATAGTGTTTGAGATGGTTTGCAATTCTTAGTGGGTTATTACTAGGAGTCTCTTGCACGAACTTAGGCCTATAAATTGGGGTGATTCTCTCAACCCAAAGTAGACACACAAGATACACAAGAAGTTAATTATCTCTCTTGATCTGAGATTAGAATACCCTAAGAGAGATTCTCTTGTTTCTCTAGAGCCATTGAGAGATTGTTCTGAAGGACTGCTCTAGAAGGTTTTGTTGCTTCTACTCTCTTGTAGAAGATTGATCATCTTGGTGGACAAGGTGCGAGTAGATCAAGTAAGGAGAACGTGCACGCGGTGGAAGCCGTGTGTTAGTGGATTCTGTGCAAGAACAACTAAGTCCTGAGGTCGAGGTACAGACTGAGGTACAGGAGCTTGTGAGTATTATTTGTAAACTGTTCGTGAACTCTTGATTTCTGGTTCGTGGTTTTACTCCCGGAAGGGTTTCCACGGTAAATAATTTGTGTCTGCCTTCTTGTGGGTTGTGATTGGTAGAGTTTATTTGCTAGTTCTGTCTGATTGGTTTATTTCCGCTGCATTGATTGGTTAAATTAGAACTAGTAATTCATTCTAGTGGGTCCTAAAAAACCTTCACGTGGTATCAGAGCAGGTTACACTATTTTATTGTGTTGATCCAAATATTGCTAGAATGGATATCTACCGCGAAGGCCACTTCAAACCAATAAGCCTCTCTGTTGGATGGTAGCAATTATGCTTATTGGAAAGCCAGGATGATTGCCTTCTTGAGAGCCATAGATCTGAAAGTTTGGAAATCTGTTGAGAATGGCTATTCCTTGCCCACTATTACTGCTAATGGGGTAACTGGTCCCAAACCTGAAGATCAGTGGAATAAGGAAGAAGAGTTGGCTGCCACTTGTAACTCTAGGGCTTTGAATGCTATTTATAATGGAGTTAATATGTCTGAGTTTCGTAGAATTTCTACATGTACTACTGCAAAAGAAGCTTGGGATATTCTACAGACTGTACATGAAGGGACTGACACTGTCAAACAGTCGAAACTTCAGAAATTGTATACAGCCTTCGAAACCATAAAGATGGAAGATGATGAAACTTTTGATGATTTAATTCGAAGCTGAATGCAATTGTGAATGATACCTTTACTTTGGGAGAACCAATTCCTGAAAACAGAATTGTTAAAAGATTTTGAGGTCTCTCCCAGAAAGGTTTGATGGAAAGGTTGTGGCCATAGAGGAAAATAAAAATTTGAATACACTCAAAGTTGATGAGTTGGTTGGCAACCTACAAACTTTTGAAGCAAATCTTAGGTCTAATGGGACGTCAAAATCTCAAGGTATTGCTTTGAAAGCGTTAAAAGAATCATTCAAGAAAGCGTCCAATGAATCATATAAGAAAGCTGCAAGTGATTCAGATTCCGATTCAGAGGAATTGATCCCCAAGTTGCTGTACAATTCATGAAGCAATTTAAGCTTTTTATGAAGGGACAGAAAACCGATGTGAAGATCCCTAAAAATTCTGGAAAGAAGAAATCTTTTAAAGGGATTCAATGTTATGAGTGTCAAGGCTATGGACACATTGCTAATGATTGCGGAAACAAAAAATCTCAAAGGAAGGCCTTGAATACTACTTGGGAAGATGACACTTCTGATGAGAATAATGAAAATTCCGAGTCTGACACTGGCAAGGGGAAGTTTATTGCTTTTATGGCAACTTGTAGTTCTGTTGCTTCCCATGTTTCTTCTGAAGCTGAGACTGATCAAGATACTGAGTCAGAGGAAGAACCAGATTGGAAAGGTGAATATGAAACACTTTTCAAGAAAACCATGAAGATGGTTAAAGTGAATGAAAAAGTTGTTATTAATTGGCAAATGTCTGAAGAGCAGAATTCCTCCTTGAAAGCTGAACTTGCAGATTCACTTGCAAAAGTATAAAAATTGGAGGATGAAAATAACAAGTTGGCTGACAAATTGACTGCAGAATCACAAAAGTGTGACTTACTTGATTTTGATATGAAGACTTTGAAAGCAGAGAATTCTGATCTGAATAGAAGACTCAAGATGGTTCTATCTGAGTTAGACACTGCTAAAGCTTCATTGAATAGGATGAACACTGGATCGAGAAAATTAGATGACATCCTGTGCAGTCAAAAGGCAAACACTGATAAACATGGTATTGGCTACGCTGATGGAGCATCCACTTCAAATGCCAAAGGTAAAAATTGTTTTGTTAAAAATTCAGTTATTACTAATCCGGTTGTTAGTGTTGCAAAGAAAGCTCCAAAGAAGAAGAATGTGTTACGTCCTGAACGAATCCCCACTTGTCATCATTGTGGAATTAAAGGACACATTCGACCCCATTGCAACAAGCTGCGAAGTTTACCTAATCAAAAGCAATGGACAACGCAGAAGGCTGAGCTGAAAAAGAAGAATACCAAAGCTGTCTGGGTCAAGAAAGAAGACGTCTCTTCTGTATTGGTACACACTTTGCTGAAATATTTAAATTTACAAGTGTGTGTGCCTAAGCTTCATCACCCCTGATCTGCAAGATCAAGCCCCCACCCCAGTGCTGATACGAAGATCTTTCTGAGGGGGAGTCAATATTGAGGGGGAGCTACTGCATCCAGGTTGACGGAAGCTGCATGATAATATTTGTTTGTCAATTATGGACAAAAATAGGGGGAGAAGAATGGAGCTAGGGGGAGCTTTACAAGCCAAGGCAATTCAAGATCTGAAAGCTCAAGCAAGCAAAGGCAATACAAGATCTACAGTATTGAAGTTTTTTTTATTTTGAAATTCAATGTATTTTGGGTTTTACTTTTGGGTAGATCGAATTGTATTTTTTCTAGGGATTTTGTCCAAGAATTGCCAAAAGGGGGAGATTGTTAGGTAAAAAGTCCAAAAGCTGATGCTGACATGTTGAAAGGCCAAAAGTTGATATGTTGACAATTCAAGAACCGAATGGCCAAAACGTCAGCGGCTTTGCACGAGACAGAGGAGTGTCTCGCTATAGCGAGACACAAGCTCGCTATAGCGAGCTTGGACGGGATAGGCAAGTCTGATCCGGACTCTATGATAGTGTTTGAGATGGTTTGCAATTCTTAGTGGGTTATTACTAGGAGTCTCTTGCACGAACTTAGGCCTATAAATTGGGTGATTCTCTCAACCCAAAGTAGACACACAAGATACACAAGAAGTTAATTATCTCTCTTGATCTGAGATTAGAATACCCTAAGAGAGATTCTCTTGTTTCTCTAGAGCCATTGAGAGATTGTTCTGAAGGACTGCTCTAGAAGGTTTTGTTGCTTCTACTCTCTTGTAGAAGATTGATCATCTTGGTGGACAAGGTGCGAGGAGATCAAGTAAGGAGAACGGTGCACGGTGGAAGCCGTGTTAGTGGATTCTGTGCAAGAACAACTACAGTCCTGAGGTCGAGGTACAGACTGAGGTACAGGAGCTTGTGAGTATATCTTGTAAAACTGTTCGTGAACTCTTGATTTCTGGTTCGTGGTTTTACTCCCGGAAAGGGTTTCCACGGTAAAATTTGTGTCTGCCTTCTTGTGGTGTGTGATTGGTAGATTTATTTGCTAGTTCTGTCTGATTGGTTTATTTCCGCTGCATTGATTGGTTAAATTAGAACTAGTAATTCATTCTAGTGGGTCCTAAAAAACTTCACGTGGTATCAGAGCAGGTTACACTATTTTATTGTGTTGATCCATAATTGCTAGAATGGATATCTACCGCGAAGGCACTTCAACCCATAAGCCTCCTCTGTTGGATGGTAGCAATTATGCTTATTGGAAAGCCAGGATGATTGCCTTCTTGAGAGCCATAGATCTGAAAGTTTGGAAATCTGTTGAGAATGGCTATTCCTTGCCCACTATTACTGCTCATGGGGTAACTGGTCCCCAAACCTGAAGATCAGTGGAATAAGGAAGAAGAGTTGGCTGCCACTTGTAACTCTAGGGCTTTTGAATGCTATTATAAATGGAGTTAATATGTCTGAGTTTCGTAGAATTTCTACATGTACTACTGCAAAAGAAGCTTGGGATATTCTACAGACTGTACATGAAGGGACTGACACTGTCAAACAGTCGAAACTTCAGAAATTGTATACAGCCTTCGAAACCATAAAGATGGAAGATGATGAAACTTTTGATGATTTTAATTCGAAGCTGAATGCAATTGTGAATGATACCTTTACTTTGGGAGAACCAATTCCTGAAACAGAATTGTTAAAAAGATTTTGAGGTCTCTCCCAGAAAGGTTTGATGGAAAGGTTGTGGCCATAGAGGAAAATAAAAATTTGAATACACTCAAAGTTGATGAGTTGGTTGGCAACCTACAAACTTTTGAAGCAAATCTTAGGTCTAATGGGACGTCAAAATCTCAAGGTATTGCTTTGAAAGCGTTAAAAGAATCATTCAAGAAAGCGTCCAATGAATCATATAAGAAAGCTGCAAGTGATTCAGATTCCGATTCAGAGGAAATTGATCCCCAAGTTGCTGTACAATTCATGAAGCAATTTAAGCTTTTTATGAAGGGACAGAAAACCGATGTGAAGATCCCTAAAAATTCTGGAAAGAAGAAATCTTTTAAAGGGATTCAATGTTATGAGTGTCAAGGCTATGGACACATTGCTAATGATTGCGGAAACAAAAATCTCAAGGAAAGGCCTTGAATACTACTTGGGAAGATGACACTTCTGATGAGAATAATGAAAATTCCGAGTCTGACACTGGCAAGGGGAAGTTTATTGCTTGTATGGCAACTTGTAGTTCTGTTGCTTCCCATGTTTTCTTCTGAAGCTGAGACTGATCAGATACTGAGTCAGAGGAAGAACCAGATTGGAAAGGTGAAATATGAAACACTTTTCAAGAAAACCATGAAGATGGTTAAAGTGAATGAAAAAGTTGTTATTAATTGGCAAATGCTGAAGAGCAGAATTCCCTCCTATGAAAGCTGAAATTGCAGATTCACTTGCAAAGTACAAAAATTGGAGGATGAAAATAACAAGTTGGCTGACAAATTGACTGCAGAATTCACAAAAGTGTGACTTACTTGATTCTGATATGAAGACTTTGAAAGCAGAGAATTCTGATCTGAATATAAACTCAAGATGGTTCTATCTGAGTTAGACACTGCTAAAGCTTCATTGAATAGATGAACAACTGGGATCGAGAAAATTAGATGACATCCTGTGCAGTCAAAAGGCAAACACTGATAAACATGGTATTGGCTACGCTGATGGAGCATCCACTTCAAATGCCAAAGGTAAAAATTGTTTTGTTAAAAATTCAGTTTATTACTAATCCGGTTGTTAGTGTTGCAAAGAAAGCTCCAAAGAAGAAGAATGTGTTACGTCCTGAACGAATCCCCACTTGTCATCATTGTGGAATTAAAGGACACATTCGACCCCATTGCAACAAGCTGCGAAGTTTACCTAATCAAAAGCAATGGACAACGCAGAAGGCTGAGCTGAAAAAGAAGAATACCAAAGCTGTCTGGGTCAAGAAAGAAGACTCTCTTCTGTATTGGTACACACTTTGCTGAAATATTTAAATTTACAAGTGTGTGTGCCTAAGCCTCATCACCCCTGATCTGCAAGATCAAGCCCCCACCCCAGTGCTGATACGAAGATCTTTCTGAGGGGGAGTCAATATTGAGGGGGAGCACTGCATCCAGGTTGACGGAAGCTGCATGATAATATTTGTTTGTCAATTATGGAACAAAAATAGGGGGAGAAGAATGGAGCTAGGGGGAGCTTTACAAGCCAAGGCAATTCAAGATCTGAAAGCTCAAGCAAGCAAAGGCAATACAAGATCTACAGTATTGAAGTTTTTTTTATTTTGAAATTCAATGTTATTTTGGGTTTTACTTTTGGGTAGATCGAATTGTATTTTTTCTAGGGATTTTGTCAAGATTGCCAAAAGGGGGAGATTGTTAGGTAAAAAGTCCAAAAGCTGATGCTGACATGTTGAAAGGCCAAAATTTGATATGTTGACAATTCAAGAAACCGATGGCCAAAACGTCAGCGGCTTTGCACGAGACAGAGGAGGGTCTCGCTATAGCGAGACACAAGCTCGCTATAGCGAGCTTGGACGGGATAGGCAAGTCTGATCCGGACTCTATGATAGTGTTTGAGATGGTTGCAATTCTTAGTGGGTTATTACTAGGAGTCTCTTGCACGAAACTTAGGCCTATAAAATTGGGTGATCTCTCAACCCAAAGTAGACACACAAGATACACAAGAAGTTAATTATCTCTCTTGATCTGAGATTAGAATACCCTAAGAGAGATTCTCTTGTTTCTCTAGAGCCATTGAAAGATGGTTCTGAAGGGACTGCTCTAGAAGGTTTTTGTTGCTTCTACTCTCTTGTAGAAGATTGATCATCTTAGTGGACAAGGTGCGAGGAGATCAAGTAAGGAGAACGGTGCACGGTGGAAGCCGTCTTAGTGGATTCTGTGCAAGAACAACTACAGTCCTGAGGTCGAGGTACAGACTGAGGTACAGGAGCTTGTGAGTATATCTTAGTAAACTGTTCGTGAACTCTTGATTTCTGGTTCGTTGGTTTTACTCCCGGAAAGGGTTCCACGGTAAAATTTGTGTCTGCCTCTTGTGGTGTGTGATTGGTAGATTTATTTGCTAGTTCTGTCTGATTGGTTATTTCCGCTGCATTGATTGGTTAATTAGAACTAGTAATTCATTCTAGTGGGTCCTAAAAAACCTTCAATGCTTGTCGATTTTTTTCAGTCTCACTCGCTCTTGAATCAGAGAGGATTGCATTCTTGCTAAACTTTATTCGGCCTCTCCGGAGAAATGGGGGTGGTAATGATGTCGGGAGGGTGACAGAAAAGCTGCTTAGCATTAAAATGACTGACGACATGAAAGGTCTCTCTAAAAACATCTCTTTGACAAACAATAAACCAATGTGGATGCATTCATCACTTCATTTCTAGAAACGGATTGGCGTCATGTTGGATCCATTATCTCCACGGGTGTATCTTCCTTCCCAAGTCTCCATGACTAGCTGTAGAAGAAGCTCATTGACAATTTTTTTAAATTTAGTTTCTTTAATTTAAAATGAATGAATAACATTGTCAGAAGAGCGCAAAATTTGCTAGAGAATTAAAAGCCATTAATGCAATTTTGAGCACACACTAGACAAGACTTAAATTTACTAATTATGCACATATCTGTACTTACATGGCTTAAAAGATTGGTTGCACTATCCAATTCATTGAGATTACTGTTCTTCCGACCGCTTATTAATTATCTCTAGAAGTAAAACTCCAAAGCTAAATACATCTGATTTAACTGAGAATTGTCCGTGCATAGCATACTCCGGTGCCATGTATCCATTGCATATGACCTTCTATTAGAAATGAAACTAAGAGGTACTTGTTGAACTTAACTAAAAATACGCCCATTAGAGTTTCTAAAAATGCACAAAGTCAAGGGAGATGGGAGAAGGGACTTTAATTAGGGACATAAATCAGGGGTAAGGCTACATGAGGATTATGGACATTCTATAACTCTAGATCTAGAGGCCTACAGTTTCAAGCCTTCGTTAAAATGAATTCTTAATCCAATGGTTTATATTAGTTTGATTAGCGACAAATTGGAGTGAGTGCAGTACATGGATAAGTGGGTGTCTATGAAGGTTTTTTTACTTATCACAGGTGGCCCAAATTAAAGGATATTTTCTCAAAATTGACCAAACCAATCTCCACTAAGAACTCTTTCAAAACCTTTTTATGAATTCCAATTTGACATTTAATAGTGTATATAAAGTCCACTCGAATGTGAACTCATGAATCAATGTGTGTGTTTGAGAGAGAGCCATGGATCAATGTGTGTGTTTGAGAGAGAGAGAGAGAGAGAGAGAGAGAGAGAGAGTACTCTAGCTTGTTACTATATTGACAGACAATGTGATCATCACTTGGGATTTTATAGTGGTAGATTTTATTGTAAAACTCTTTTACTCAACTCTAGATTTATGAATGAAGGTTTTAACTATGATGATGATATTGGGAATGATGATAATTGATATTTGTCTAATTTAAAAATGTAAAGATTAAGATATCCTTGACTTACAATGTAGTTCCTGCAATTATATTTGTGCTTCCTTGAGTTTGATCGACACCAAAATAGCTTCGCCATGTCGAAGTCTGAAATTTTTGGGTGGCATGTCGTTGTCTATTAAACGTTACTAGGTTTAAGACACCCGATGAATATCTAAGGCCTTGAATCTTCGTGAAGATAAAGTAAGCCCTCGGCAATCCCTCCAATGAATTTTATAGCACTTCCCACGTTAAAACCCCTATTTGCTTGGATCTATTCATTTGTCAAAACCATGTCAAATAGAAATAGAACAATTAATTTGGTTTTGCTCTAGAAAAAGTTATTTTGGAGCTCCTTTCCCGTTAACTTAATAAAAAAAATATATAATAACGTGATTTGAGAATAGAAAGAGCCAAACCAAATAGAAAGTTATCAAGGCTCTTGTTTGGCACATATTCATAGATTGAAGTCTAGCAACCAATTGAACCTCATTCTTAAAGTCCAATACACCTTGTCTTGATGCAGCAGATATTAGTCTCTTCACTTGCTTGTCCGTTTCGTAATGTTCCCTGAGATATACATATTCCAAAAGGGGGAATTACAAGAACATTTGAAGGGTAACATCTAGGATCTAAGAATTTTAACAATCATACCCATTTATAGTTAATTGATATATAGATACATCTTTTACAGAACCAAAAGTATGCTGAAGCCAGCCTAGAGCTGCCGATGAGAACTCTTAATGAGAGAGGTGTCAATGTAATGTTGTATGTAACAAACTCCAAGGGTGTAAAAAATGAATATATATATATATATATATATTAACAATTCCAACTTATAAACTCTTTGTTATTACCTTATAAACAGCACCAAATCCACCGTGTCCAAGCTTATTTTCATCAGAGAAGTTGTTTGTAGCAACTTTGATTTTATCCAAGTCAAATTGCAGTGACTCAACACTAGAAATTTCTTCTTCATCTGTGACAAAAGTAGTAGTTAGTTTCTCCATCAAGACTTAGCAAGCAACCTTCAGAGTTAGGAACTAAAAATAGAGCAACCTCTTAACAGTTGATTTGTATATTAAGAATTCCAATTATCACTCTATGTAGGCTGCACCTCAACACATGACAATCATCAGAACAGTGAGAGCTGGGAAGGATTTCGTGTGGGCTACGAGGGATCCATATCACTTGATCCTAGTCCTTAATTTAGGGCCTCATATATAGTTTAATGGTTCTTTTTCACCTAATTCACACACCATGAGTGACCACTTTTTCATATGACCTGGTAGAGTAAAGAAAATAGATGTTCTCGATCCGAACATTGTTTAAATAACTGTGGTTATCTTGACATGCCTTTGGAAACATCTGAATTATTCATACTGAGCAATTCGACATTTTCCACCAAGTAGTCCTAAAATCTCCTTCACTTTTTTTTCTTTCACTGAAAAACATGACTAAAGCACTAAACAGATAATGGGATTTCATAGATTAATTTTTCTATTCAGAGGGGATCAACTACATGCATCTAGTCAATCCATTGGAACAGATTCTTTCCTGACATATATATTATAAAACTTAAGGCCAATGGAAAAAGATATTTACTATTGAATTGGACAGGTATAATTTAGCTGTGTAGATGTGCAAGTATCTTTAGTTTGAGTTACATGGATCTTAAGGCATTTACAGATTCAAAGAGGGGCCTTCAGTCAATGTTTTTAATCCATTTTAGGCGATCCATTAAAAGGAAAGATAGTTTTACTAAAGAAGCGGGAATAACATGGGATTTATGATCTCTTTCTTTTTTGAAAGAATAATCAGCCTCGTCGAACAAGATTTGATTTGCAAGATGGGGTAGTTTTATTTCATCAACCGTACCAAATATTTGCAAATGTAAACTGTTAAGATGAAGGGGCTAGGACAATTGGATGGGGCTGATTTTTTTTTAACACGTCTAGTCCTCATCATGATCTTTCAATCCCCCATTCCATGCATTCTTAGCTCGCACCTCATCCAACTGGGAAAAAAAAGTTCATCTTGCTCATCTCACGGGATCGGTGAGATGACTTTTTTGTGGCACACCTGGTTGAGTGCGAATCAAGAAGGACATAGGGATGGAAAGATCCTGATGAGGGTTAGATATCTGCAAACAATCAAACTCATCGAGCATGATTTGATTTCTGAAATGGGGTATTTTATTTCAGTCATTGCAAATGTTTACAAAATTAAACTATTACGATGAAGAGGCTAGGATGATTGGATAGAGCTGATTTTTATACATATCTAGCTCTCATCAAGATCTTTCAACCCATAATGCCCTTCCTGGTTTGCACTCAACTAGATGGGCCATTAAAAAGTCTTCTTACTCATATCATGGGATCATTTTTACACACACACAAACAGAAACACATGAGAAATATTCATATGCGTCCATCCCTCATCGTATTATGGTGAGGGGAAAATTGATAGTGGGCCGCAATGGTCACAGGACTTGGGGAGGGGGCGAATGAAAAGAGATATTTTGGATGGGCCTAGATATTAAGTTTGGGGTCAATCACATGCCTCTAATCCCATCATCCATGGCCCACAAGTTTAAGGACTTTATATTAAAGGAAATTTGACCCTTGATCCAATGGCCCAACCCATTCGGATCGGTTAAAACTCAATACATCCGGTGTAAGGGAGTCCCATGCATGTGTGTGGAAGGTATAGATGGATCATAAATTCCGTCCCACCATATGCCCACCATCTGTCCCTAACCCTGCATGTCGTGAGGGATGGATGCATACGAATATATATTCTGGTGAGGAACTTGATGGGGCCCACTTGGAGCCCCACTGATCACAGGACTAGAGGGATGGAAAGAGACATTTATGGATGAGCCAACATATCAATTTTGGGGTCAATCGATCACATGCATCTAACCCCTTCATCCATGGCCCACAAGTTTAACAACTTTATAAAAGAAAATTCCTTTAACCCTTGATTCAACTGTCCAATCCATTCGAATTGGTGAAAACCTTGATAGATCCAATGTAATTCAAGGGGTCTGATGTGCATGGATAGTTTGGATGGATTACAAAGTCAGCCCCAATATGTGTGAGGCCCAAAAAATCAACAAAACTAGATCATTAAATATTTGGTTTTAAGGCCCTAAAGATTAGTGGTAAGAGTATTTGAACAACAAGGGCATTTCAATCCAAGCGTAAGTAACATTGCATGAGTGTCAAACGCGGGGGAGTGAGAATTCAAGAGCATTCGTCAGTGTAAAATATAACCAATGGAAGATAATAGTGCTCAAGTTTTTCCAAGATTTCAAATTAAGACAAAAAAAAATCACTTTCAAAATAGGGCTTAAGTTTTCCATCAACATTTCAAATTAGGACATCAAACCAATGAGTGTTATGCCAACTTTCTTTTCATTTTTAAAATACCCAAATGCCCCTATCTTCTTCTTTCCTCCCATTCTTTCATCCCCAACTCTCCTTTTCTTTTTGAGGCATTCGGCGACAGGTCCCTGAACATTTTACTTTATTGCCTTAGATCCATAAAAAAAAGTCATAGATCCAAAGGTCCCTCCCACACTTTCTCATACCTGAAATGTCTACTTTACCCTTTCTTTAAATCATAACCCATGATTGGTGGGATATCCCACTAATATTGGCCAACTAACATTTAATTGCCCACGATTAATGGAATCTCCAGATTTTCAAATAAATTCTAAAAACACACAAATAAATTTCAAAATAATGAAAATAAATTTTAAAAAATGTAATAATTTCAAAAAATGCAATAAATTTAAAAAAAAAGCTTTATATAATCAAATAACGCAAATAAATTTAAAAAGATGCAAATAAGTTTCAAAATATCCAAATAAATTCCAGAAAATATAAATAAATTTAAAAAGACTCAAATAATCTCAAAAGATCCAAAGAAAATTCAAAAAATGCAAATAAATTTAAAATAACAAAAATAAATTTTTAAAAATGAAATAATTTCAAAAAATGAAATAAATTTGAAAAGACATTAATAAATTTAAAAAACGCATATAGATTCAAAAAACGTAAATAAAATGTGCTAAAAAAACCTTAGATAAATTTTGAAAAAAAACTCAGATAAATTTACCAAAAACACAAAGAAATATGACAGAAAACGATAAATGTGAACAACACTCAGATAAAATTGACAAAAACTCGGATAAATTTGAACAAAACTCAGATAGATTTACCAAAAACTCAGATAAATTTAAAAAAAAAGCTCAGATAAATTTACCAAAAATACAAAGAAATATGAAAGAAAACAGATAGATTTGAATGACACTCAGATAAATTGACAAAAACTCAGATAAATTTGAACAAAAATCAGATAAATTTAACAAAAACACAGATAAATTTCATAAAGACTGATAAATATTTGTCAAAAACGATATAACAGCCATGTTGCCTTCAGTCGATACGTGTCTGTAGGAAGAAACGGAGCGCAAATTAGAGGTCCGGATGACCCCTGACTGTGGTTGCTGGGCTTCCTGCTGCAAAACGGGTCAGAACTGACCCGAACCTGGACCTGGCCTGGTGCCTGACCCAACTAGGTCATCTTCCCAGTATGAGTTCTAACAGCAGAAAACTCGTTCTGTTTTGTAAACAGAACCTAGGATGCTTTCGTCTCCTTCTCCGGTTAGGCCAGCAACGGCGGATCTCCTGTATCCACACCAGTGATGGTGTGCGTAATTCCGGCGACGAAAATCAGGAGGACGGATTACGGACCTCCTCGTTCTCCTCGGTGATGGCTGGGTAGCACCTGCCCTCTACAACTCCGATCTTGGTGGCGAAAAACAGCAGCGTGTACATCTCTGGTTCCTTCTCCGGTGGCAATGACAGCGAACTCGCGACGGGCAGCGGAAGGCAAGCTTCAGTCGTCTTCTTCCTGCAATGACCAGACCAGGATTTCTAGCGTGGCCCACCTGATTGATAGAACACCTCTGATCGTGTTTTCTTCCCAGGCAATGGCAGGATCACCTTCATTTTTTTCTTTCCCTGCTTCCAGCGATGGTCGATCCTAACAATAGCAAGTCCGGATCCTCGTGCTTTTTCTTCTTCTCCGGCAACTATCAGTCCAAGTGATCAAACCTCTGATCGTTTTTTCTTCCCAGGCGATGACAGGATCATCTTCGTTTTTTTCTTTCCCTGCTTCCGGCGATGGTCGATCCTAACAATAACAAGTCTGGATCCTCGTGCTTCTTCTTCTTCTCTGGCAACTATCAGTCCAAGTGATCAAACCCGATCCATAGAAAACCAACAGAGATCTCTCTGTTTTCTCTGCAACATGAACAGGGCGCTGCCCTTCTCCTTTTTGTGGCCCACCGAGATCAGAACTGATCTCCTTCTGCGACTATAGACGGCGCAACACACATGCGAGGATCGACCCGTGATAAAGAATGAGAGAGAAGAACGACGAGGGATAATGGAAGATTTGAAAATTTAAATTTCAAAATTTTATGCCTAAAATGGTTGAAAGGGCAATTTAGTCCTAAAAAATGAGAACATGTGGATGCAGGGACCTATGGCTGCAAACAGTCTAGCTGAGTGGACCGTAGGGCCTTAATAAGTTTTTCCTTGGACTGGAGGCTTGATACATTCACTTATAGGGACCTTTCGCTAATTTTACCTTTTTTTTCTAATTGGACTATTGGTCCAAGAGTGATGCTTCAACTTGAGTACTCATGAATCGATACCTGGGCATGCTTCAACTTGAGTACTCCAAAATGGACCATTGGAGGCAGGGCCGGTTCTTAATTTTTCAGGGCCCAGGGCAAGAGTAAATATTAGGCCTATATATATATACACACACTTAGTGATGGCCTCATTTATTTTTCAACCAATATCTAACCTATCAAAATTAACTAAAAGTTTAACATTCAAATAGAGCTTAAAATAATTCCTGCAAAGAGAATGTTTAACTCATGTGAATTCACAAATCTACAAACAAACAAAAATCATATTTTCCTTTTCATTATTAGTTATTAATTAGTGTTGATTAATGTGTTAGATTAATTATATGATAAGATAATATGGAATTATTGGTATCAATGAATTTCTGGAATTGTTTGGACATTTCTTGTTTTGGAGCCATATTGATTTGAAATGCCATTTTATGAAAAACAAGGTATTTTTTTTTTATAAAAAAGGACTTATTCGTAATTCTGATTGTATGAGATTTTTCCAATGATGGAATTTTTTGATGATTTCAGTTTCATTAGAAAACGGGTCAAATTGTGATCAATTTTCTCTTTTAGCTCGGGCTCATTTGAATTCATTTCAGATGATTCCCAGTGAGATTTGATACCTTTAAAAACGGACTTATTTTAAAATAATGAAAACGTTACTATGCTTCTGTTTCCTTTACTTTGCTTCTTCTTCGTTGGTTTATCTTCTCTCAGTTCTCGGGTTTTGGTTTTCAAATGTACCATATATAAAATTTAGAACATAATGTCTAAACTCTAAAGGTCTAAAGGAAACAGTGAAATCAAAAATTCTAGAAATCATCTCATTTTAAAGAAGTGGGCCTCACAATCGTTATTTGCCTCACATAATCACATTCGTTATTTCTCATCATTCATCAACGCGTAAAGTAAGAGGGCCACCGGCACATAGTGTACATCATGCATCAAGCCCTCTTCGCATATAAGAGACAATCTCAAACAAACGAAGAGAAAAATGGAGAGAAAGGGGAAATAACTTGAGTGCTTGACGAAGACGAAGAGGATGCAGCGTACCTGCCACCTGGAGAATGGAGATCCCGCCAGCGACTGTATGTCTGGCTCGCCAAGTGATGAATTCCAAAATAGGAGATCAGGGAGATGAGATAGTAGGTACTTGAAGACCATTTGCTTAATAAATAATAATGGCATCTTGGGCGTGGATTTATAGAATGATCAGAAGATTAATGGCTGACTGCATGGCTGCATCTGAGGCTCGGATTCTGGGCAGGAAGAAACGAGGCGTCGCTGGAAAAGCCCAAGGGAATGGAAACAGTTTTTGGTTTTTGAAATTGCACCCCCCCCCCCCCCCCCCCCCCCCCCCCGCTCTGAAAATGGGCCCTTGGCGGCCGCACGTCCCGCCCTTGCCCAGGTCCGGGCTTGATTGGAGGTGGGTTGGGTAATATATGAAAAGAGGTAAGATTTAAAAAAATAAAAAAATATTAAATTTGGCATAGGTGGAGTTGTCACTTTTGAAGATGTCAATTTCCAAAATGTCAAATTACCACATAAGCCATCAAATTAAAATTTTCATATCTATTGGAGATGCTCATGCTAACACCACGCAACCATTAGTGTGTTGGGTACCTCTCGTACTTCACTGAAAACATTGGCAAATGCTAGGCCAAGAGGATGAGTGCTACAATTCCTAACCGAATGTCACAAACATGAGGCGGTATCATTCCAATCACGATAAAAAATTTCAATGTGCAAGCTAAGAATCTAGTTCTCGTGGTTAGGCCTCCTTGTATTTTCATGATGCCCTTTACCGAAATCCAACCAGCAGAATCACAAATTCACAAATCACAACCCTCTTTTTATAGATTTGGCTTACTACAATCTGATATGGACATATACTCTTCGAATATTTACACTTGCAGAACATTGGCTATGGTGCAAGATCATGAATTATAAAATATGCTTTAACATGGTCATTCACATCATGGATTTTCTCTATTTCAGTTGGGAATCTAATGTTGAATCTTGTTGTCAAAGTATTCATTGTCTAGAAGTTTGTTCAATGTCGCTGGTCAATCCCCATACCCAACGTTTTATCAAATTTTCTAATGATGAGTTTCTCCTACTCAGTGCGGTTATTATGAGAGTTCTTATGTTGCTAGAAGATCTGATTATCTGCCTGGTGCTAATGCCTTTTTCTATAATATCCCGAACCTACCCTAATCGTGTCCAGTGTCTAATTAACCCTATTTCGATACCTAATGGATGTTTTGAATGTATTTGGGCTTGATTAGGTAGATTAGAAAGGGGTTTGACCATTGACTAGGTAACATTATGATGTTTGGGCATTTTGGGTTTTTTTGGGTCCCGCGTGTGTGTTTTCTATTTTCGGAGGATTTTGGGTGTATTTCATAGTTCATGAGTCATATTTTAATTTCTGTGTTGTGAACCAACTATTTGAGCACATTTAGACTCATTTAGGAGCCCTTCTTTCTAAATATCAGAACTTCACAAGTATAAAAGCCTAGCTAAAACCCTAAACCCTATCTCCTTCATTTCATTTCACTTCCATTAGTAAGAGCCACCTAGGGTTTCACTTCTCATCACTCTCCATCGATTTCCTTGCTACCAAACACCAAATAGATAGATTGGAGAGACTTTTCTTTCATCTTCTTCAGCAAGAAACTCATTTCTTCCAAGTATCCATCTTGTCAAAGTTTCCTTCCTCTATTCCATATACTTGGGTAAGCTATCACTCTCTACTTCCTTTCTTTTTGTTGGAATCATCTCTAAGAAGCCTAGATCTACTAAGGGAAGCCATTACAATCATCATTTCATCTTCTGTGTGTAGGATTTTGTTTTGAAGCTTTAGATTTGGGGGTTTTGCTCTAGAAGCTTGGTAGTTAGTGAGATTTGATTTTGAAGCACCTAAGGCATGTAGACACTTATAAAATGTGCAGGTTTCTCTCCATCCTTTGATTCTTGTATGGGTTTCATGCTAGTCACCCAGGTTGCAGCTCATTTTGGTTCTTTTGTCTTAATATGATTTTAGATTTGAAAACGGGTTTGCTAATAATTTGATTTAGGGTATGGTTTGGAGTAATATGTTGTTGTAGTAGTTTTGGAGAGCATTGGAGGCTCTAATTTGTAGGATTTGGACCTATGTTTGAGTTTAGGAAGGAAAGGGTTCGAAATTCCCTTGTTGTAGGAGAAGTAAGACTCAAAACGCTGGAAATTCGTGATTAGAGTGCCCACTCAAGCGTACACCATCCAGAGAGTCGTCACCCTACTTGAGCGCGTAATTCCACACCCGAGCAAACCCGCTCGATTGCATGGTAGCCACTCGAGCGAATGTCATCCAGAGACCAGACCTACTCAACCATATGATGCTCACTCGAGCAAGGATTTTCCAGAGAGCAGGTTCACTCGATCACTCCTATGCTCGCTCGAGCTTACCCACCTAGAAACTCAGGAATTTTTAGGGTTTTATGTTTTGGCCCTAGTTGACCTTAGTATGACACCTATATACCCTAGTGTTTTGTGTCTGGCCTATCAAAAAATAAAAGCCTATCAAAAAAATATACCCTGGTGACATGCCCAATGAATTAATTAGTGCTAGAGAGTGTCATTTGAGCGCATGTACACTCTCATGGAACTCGTTTCTTGGACTTCGTTTACCCCAAACCAAAGGTGTTATCTTAAGGCTGTCCGTAATTATCTCTCTGCTCCTCCTCTGTCAAAGGTTTGATAGATTTTAGTGTCTTTAATTTGTCTTGGTCTTTTTCTCCCCCCCCACCACCCCCCCCCCCCCCCCCCCCCCCCCCCCTCTAATACAATTACCCTTTAGCAAAAAAAACCATTACTCCCAATAGAAAATGCTTCTATTTTCAAACTGATCCCCTTCAATATTTTTTGGAATTTTTCTTTAATTTTATTTGTCACAAAAATATCTTTGCCATAAGTTTTTGAAATCCATTTAATTCTTATTATTTTCTTCAAGTTCTTAAAATAAAAAACAGTTGTTGTTTTCGAGATTCGAGTACTATTCACTTTTAAATATTCTTCTCAAATTTAGCTTTCACACATTGATTATAGAGGAAACTACTCAAAAAAGGACCCCTAGATGACCACTAATTGAAAAAGAGGATACTAGTCAATATTGCACGGAAGTGGTTCCCTGTGATCACTTTCATTTTTTTATTAAAGATTTAAACGAGTGACGACGTCGTCGCTTAATATCTCATTTAAACATGTGACGACGTCGTCTCTTAATCGCCCAAAACCTCATTTTCCCCCTTCTTCCTCCCATCGTTTTCCCCTTTTTTTTGGCGGTTTCCTTCTGCTGGGGTGCGAAAGAGTTTGTTGACTTCGGTAGTGCACCAACAAGGAAGATCTTAGGTGGTGCGAAAGGGTCTGAGGGCTTTGTTGACTTCGGCTCGTCTTCTCTATCCAGATCAAAACTGATAATGACGATCTGCAAGGACAAAGTAAACAATTTCCTATCACAACAGAGTCCCAGTTTTCATCGTGCAAAGTAGTAGTTCTAAGAAAAAAAACAGGTACTGACATCTTCTGGTGCCTGAACCTACTACTGAAATGGGCTGATAACATTCCATTGTATGACAAAATTTCAAGCAAAGGTGAAGAAAACAAGCAGTAGTAGGATATGATTAGGTCATACAACATGATAGGTTGCCCATAATGTAAATCAGATCAAAGATTATAAAAATGGAATAATATTTACACATGAAATCAAGACGATTTCCAACATGGAAACCGTCAGAGAAAGGGGGGAAACGATGGGAGGAAGAAGGGGAAATGGGGTATCAGGCGATTAAGCGACGACGTCGTTACATGTTTAAATGGCATATTAAGCGACGACGTCACCACTCGTTTAAATCTTTAATAAAAAAAAATTAAAGTGGTCACAGAAAACCACTTCTGTGCAATATTGACCAGTGGCGTCTTTTTCGATTAGTGGCCATCTAGGGTCCTTTTTTGGGTAGTTTCCTCTTGATTAATAATTTTTTATGTAATTTAGTATAATTATTTTATGCTTTACTTCTTATTTGTTATTCTCCCACTAACTTTTAACATAATCCAATAATGATATATAACACTTCCATTAGATATTTTTCACGAGTAAACAATTTGACAACAGGAGCACAAATAAATAATGTATTTTACAAGTGAATAATCTGACAATGGGCACAAGTCCAATGGGTCTAAACCTTTCCACAATTCCTAGATAAGAAGAATCATCATTTCTATTGGTTTGAATATTAGAAATGAGTTCCACTAATGAAAAAAAAAATTATAACAAGATCCACTAATGAATTTGAAGCAATGACACTAGATAGTATTTTTAAAAACTAGCAATCTAAAGTAGCACCTATGAAACATTAGTCCTAATGAGAATGATTCCATTTTCAAATTGATCCCTTGGATATTATTTGAGTCTTTTATTATTTTTAATATTAATAATTGTAGATAATGAGTCATTATAGTACAAACCAATTCAATTGGCTACTGCGTACATGAGATCTACCAAAACAGATCGAGAAAAACAAAGTAGAAAATAACTGAAAATGTATTGAGCTCATTGAATGATTTTCATGATTTTAAAAAGTCCTTCATTTCCAAACCAACCGATCGAAGGAGCTTTCATTTTGAGCTTAACCACTAATGTATTGTTTTAATTGTCAGCCAGGCTTACTAGTACCACTAATGTATTGTTTTAATTGTCAGCCAGGCTTACTAGTACCTCTTATAAATAGGGGTGGACAAAGGGTCAGGTTTGGTCCAAACAGGCCGGATCACTAAATGCGGTCCACGGTTTGGGCCTCAACGTCCACGGTTTGGGCCTCAACCCATAATTGACCCGTTTTGAGAACAGGTCAGGTTTCACTAGCCTGTACCAATGGTGGGTCAATCTGACTTCATTCCTCTTCAACGACCGAACAAAACCAAAACCGTAACCCTAACACTCCTTCTCCTCCATCCGCATCTTCTTCAATCGATCCAAAGAGCAACTACTGCTCTAAGTCAAAGATCTATGGAATCCATGGAAGAGTACAAAGTCTTCAAAAAAATAGTAAAAAGAAAGGGCAATCTCAAAGGAACAGCATAAAAGCATAAAAGATCTAAAGATCTAGAAACCTTTGATGGAGTATTATGTAAGAATACGCCGTGGAAGGCCCAAATAGATATATTAAGCCTCGCCAAAGGCATTACTAAGGCGATGTGTGATGTTGGACTTTACTAACACTCCCCCTCATATACAAGCCGAACATATTTCATGAACAGGCCTGCCACTTGGGCTACATAAGAACGATGGGATCGGAACCTAGTTTGATATCATCTTAAATTCCTATAGCTAACCATTTCTCGAGGAGTTAGTAGAGGCAACGGAAATATATTTCAATATTCTCCCTCACTCCCCCTCAGCGGAAATAGTTCTCAATATTCTACAGCAGACGCTGCAAAACGTCACGTAAATGCCATTCATGACCATGTCCTATGAGAGTTCTGTAGAACCCACTAGAATGGATGATAGTCTAATTAATCAAATCAATGCAACGGATGTAACCAATCAAACAAGATAGAACTAGCAAATAAATCTACCAATCACATACCACAAGAAGGCAGACACAATATTTAACGTGAAAACCCTTTTTAAGGAGAAAAACCATGATCTTGAAATCAAGAACTCATGAACAATTACAAGATATACTCACAGCTCATTTACCTCAGTCAGTACCTCGACCTAAGGACTATAGTTGTTCTTCCACAAAATCCATTGCCACGACTTCCACCGTGCACCGTTCTCTTTACTTGATCTTCTCGCACATTGTCAACCAAGATGATCAATCTTCTACAAGAGAGTAGAAGCAACAAAACTTTCTAGAGCAGCCCGTCAGCATAATCTCTCAAAGGCTCTAGAGAATAATTTTTTCTCTAAGATATCTCTTACTCAGATTAGTGTGTGAGGTGGTGTGTCTATTTGGGTCGAAAGAATCACCCAGTTTATAGCCCCAAATCTATGCATAAGACTCTTACTGATAATCCACTAAGAATTACAAACAATCTCAAACTCTGTCATAGAGTCCGGATCGGATCGGGCACAGTCCGCCTCGCTTGCTATAGCGAGCTGCATCATTGCTATAGCAAGGTGCCTCTCGGGTTAAAGCCTCTGACAACTTCTGTGTCAGCCGATCTTGACCCTTACATCCTTCACGCCTCTAATCTGCACCAACTTCTTCCAAGTGCCACTGAAGGAGAGTGAGTTCTTTCTCACTCTCAATATGATTCTGGCAGAGAAGTTTAGGAAAGAACTGGGGAGGGAGAGAGACGAGGTCAAGGCAAAAACTATGGTAGATCTTTGTCTTCGAGTAGAGCTGCTTTTCAGAGAGATGGAAGAAGCTGAAGATAGAGATGAAGGAGAGTTAGGGTTAGGTTTTAGCTTCGTTAATTTAGAGAGGATTTAGTTGTTGAGTTAGTTTTCATATTTATGAATACTCCCCTTGGGATATTTTTATTTCATGCAAATTCATTGGCATGGGAAGCAAGATTAACCCCTCAGTAGACGGTGTGGACCGTGTATCAGCAGCGACAGGGAATTCAGACTCCTTCATCAAACCCCTTTGTCCCTCCGAAATCCCTATCTATCATAACTCATTGACCCTCCGTAATCCCTATCTATCATAACTAAAGTGCACGTTTCTTTACTACTATAATGTCGATAAAAATTTAGTATGTTGGGAAATTCATGACATGACGTAATAATTTATCCCTGCAAATGCACTGTTTCATGATGATCAAAGTCTTCTCCAACTATATTGGAGTCGGCTACAGGAATTTTGTTTATCCATTATGATCTATATATCTTAATAAGTTGCACTTCTTCATATCCTACAAATGTCGTTTCTTTACCAAAAATAAAATAAATTCATACAACCTAAAAGGTCTTGGAATTATAAAAATTCCAGCCCCTCTAGGTTTTGGTGGAATTATTTTAGCCGATTAATAAAAGAAGAATTTAGAGATTCCATTAAATCTGAGAATTCAAAAATTCTCTAAATAGAAGTTCATAAAATACAGTTCGTAGGGGCAGGCCCGGTTCAACTGGTTTTTCTTTTTCTTTTTCTGTAAGGCCCGGTTTACTTTTTCTGCATACTGCGAGTAACTCAGCACTCATTACCCTATTGGATAGAATTAGAAAACAAAAAAGTCATTGACTTGTAAGTACCTGTTGCTATCGGACAAGAAAGATGACAACGCAAACAAACTAAATACAAACTCCAGTGGAAACTGGAAAGTAATTTACACGTTACCTACAACCAAAAAGCAAATCCGTACGTGCTTCACCCTCCCCACCTCCCTCATATGATAGTGGACCCAACTTTCACATTAACTATTAACTTAGTGAAGTGATAGTGGGATGAGCCCAACTGTTGCTATTACTTTGATTGTTTCCTTCTTTATTGTTAAAATACTATAACTTTGATTAAGGTAAGGATTTTGGAGACCTAAAGTATCATGCGTTTACTATTTGATAGTCCTATAAAGAAATCAAAAGAAAAGCAACTAAACAACCAGTTCTTCTCTGTCAGAAGAATGGATGCCAGATATAAGATTATTTTAGGAGAATACATAGTCTTGATTGAGAACTGTTAGAAGAATTTAATGCACCTTTTTAATTGTGTCTTTTTTTTATAATGAGAAAGTTTAAAGAAGAGACGCGTTGCACCAAACAGGAAATGCAGACTCATTTTGAAAACGCTGGAGAGATGATTTCCATTAGTTCCTATCTCTCCAATGATTCTCTTCATCTCAAGTTTCATATTAAATCATATCCCATCTCTCCTTTTGCCTAACCTCGCCTAATCCTAAAACAATCTCTTCCACTCACGTTTCCCAATAAATCCTATACCACATTCAAATCTTTCTCATCTCACAGACCCCACTGATAGATTATTATAGTTTAAAAGATATAAGGTGGAACCATCTAATTAACTGTGTACTTGGGGTTGCCCATGAGCTAAAATTTAAGTTCATCCCAGCCGCCTATCAGCGTGTGTGCGTAAAAACTTTCTGGATAATCCACTTTTCCAAAACCCCTTTTGAGCTTTCATACCTGAAACCCACATTTAATGTAATGTGAACAATTTGCATGGTTCTCAAGTGTTTTTGAGGTACTTAATTGGATCTAGACTTGGTATCAATTATCATCATATTACCTTTATAAGAGTGATAAAATCTATTGCCTTTATAATTAACCAATCATTATTACTATGCATTATCATCTTATTATTTTTCAATTTAGTAAAACAATAGTACGCATTTTACTCATTTTTTCTACTTAATTTAGCAAGTAATCTCCTTAGTCATCGTTGCTATTCACACCAATTAATCATTTGTCGTAGACACCTTCAATTCACATTATCATATTTTCTATAGTTAATCATTTTTTAGTATGGGCCTCAATATCCAACGGTGGGCGTTGCTTGATATGATTAGGATGAATTTTATGGGTCCTATTTTTATGTACTAGTTGTCATTTTCTTGAGTTTAGGTTTTGATAGGGGAAATTTTAAGAATGATACATATGCATTTTCTTTGTTTTTTTTTTTTTTTTTGAATTGATGTACAAGTTCCTAATAATTTCAAGGATTCTTTGAATTTTAAGTTTCTTTGGTTTTATTTTAAATTTTTTTAGATTTTTCTTTGCCTGGGCTGAGCACGGCCCCCTTTGGCTAGTTTTATCTACCAATTTGCATGAGTGTCGAGTTTGGGGTCACTGCAATTTCCCAGTTTGAGTGTCAAGGTAGTTTGTTTGAGGGGGTCATTGGGCTACGTGGCTTAAAAATGGACCACAAGTAAAAGCGAGGACAGTTCTTACACAAGTACCCATGGGCAGTTCTCTCTGTTACATTCGCCACCTCACCTATCATAATTTGATTCAATATTTCATTTCTTATCTCTAAAATTCCTCCTGCAATACTCAACGAGTGGGCCTACCTTATTCACAAAAATCATTCTAGTCTCAGTCAATATGTTGATTCTCATCATTGTTCTATTTTGGCTTTCTATTAGAAAAAATGATAATAATAATTATTAGTATTATTATTATAAAAATAAGAAATGGGATATTTACCAAAAACATCCACAAATATCCATATACTTTCAAAAGCATAGTCAAATAAATGTAATGCTTAAAAGCATCTTATATAGTAGACTTTGTTTTTTAGACCAAATTGCCCTTCACTTTATCCCTCTTGAGTTCGTGACATGACACTCACGAGTCTGGAATTTTGTATTTATATATGTGTCCAGCATCATTCGCGAGCTTAGGTATGAATTAAACTATTAACATGATCAAGTCACAGTGTCGAAAAGAGACTTACAATTTAATAGATAAAGTTAACAAAAATATGATACATGGATGTGCATTTAAATTGGCTAACAATTCTAGATATAAAGGAATGATTTCTGTAGATATATGAACTCGGCCATTCTATTATGAGTTTCTTCAATAATGAATGTAGTCACCGTGAGCAATCCCTTACTATAATTCGTGGAGATTTTGCTAAAACAATCCAACGTTTTCATTTTTTTAAAAAAAAAATAACACAAAAAATTGTTCTCTACTTCATTTCCTACCTGTAACCCTACTTTTACTAAAAACATAGAGAGTATTACTGTTAAAGTCGATGACATTTTTCCTCAACGTTTATTGCTTTAGAATATGGGTTCAAAATAAGGTAAAATTAGCGAAAGGTCCCTATAAGTGAATGTATCCAGCCTCCAGTCCAAGAAAAAACTTATTAAGGCCTATGGTCCATTCAGCTAGAATGTTTTCAGTGAAAGGTCCCTGAGCCCACACGTTTTCTTTTTTCAGGACAAAATTGCCCTTTTAACCATTTTAGGCATCTAATTTTGAATTTTAAATTTTCAAATTTTCCATTCTCCCCCTCATTACAAGGTGGGTCACGATTGTTGATTGGATATGATCATTGATTTCTATTTTAGAATTGTGGAGAGAATGTAGATGATTCCTGACTCCTTGCCGAGGAAGACAATATGAATAGAGAACCCAGGTCCTGATTCACCTAGTGTTGTTCTCGCTATTACGTCTAACTTGAGGAAGACGAGAAATCAATGTGCATATCTACAGGTGGGCCATCACTGTGCTCAAAATCGCAAAACGATCAAAAGGAAGATTAGTAGACCGGAAACACAGAAGCTCGATTGGGAGGTCGTGGAGAGAAAGATCACAAACTGGCTAGCGGTGGTGAGGATGGTCTTGAGGAATCTCTTTTCCGATCAAGTGTTCGCCGGCGAAATTCAAGAAATCGCCAGAGAAGATGTTCCGCGTCCTCGATCTCTACGATTCCCTCTTTGATCTGTTATCGGAGATCGAATCCATCTTCCATTCGATCGCAGGCAAGTTCGTCTCTGCTCAAGCTTCGAGAACAGGTCCGAAACATGTTTTCCGATTTCGAACCGGAGCTCTAGAAGGATCCGCCTAGGTCTCCAATCCCCAGATCAGGTTCTGCGATGGCCCACCTTCTATCACGTGATCTCTGCAAACCCGAGAAGTCTAGTGTTCTCAGGTGTTGAACCCTACCACTCCCCTGTTCTCAGCTGTGATCGTGTGACCTCGCCAGTCTTCCGCATCCGTCGTCGGAGAACGAGGATCCGCTGGTCTCAATCGTCGCTGCCGCTGTGCCATCTTTGAGGAAGAAGAAGATCGAAAGAGGATAAAGCTATGGTCTTTTGTGTCCTACTGCTCTCTGGTTTTGGTTTTGATTCCAGAACTAGAAGAAGGAAGAAGACGACCAAGCAAGGGGTTCGTGTTGTTAGGAATTTTGTGTATTGCAATTTGATGGATGCATATCATTTTAATCATCATTTGATTTCTCACACTTGCATTATTTTAGAAAACATTGAAATCTTATTTTATCCATGCATTGTTTTTAAAATATGGTAAAACTCATGTTTTATGCATGAATTGGTTTTAATTTTGGATGCAATTGATTTTGAAAAAGGAATTTCAAAATTCAAGCTTAGCCTAAGTTTTAAAGTTTCAAATGATTTGTGGCTTTTTATGATTCATGATTTTAAAAATACTTAGATTGATTTAAATCATGTTTCAAGCTTGATTTAATGGCCCCATCAAGTCCCACATCAAAAATCTTTGAAAATTGCAAAAGTATGCAAAATGGGAAAAGTGACCCAGGGCCCAGTGTACTCGGTCGACCGGGTACACATCCCGGTCGACCGCGTACACTGCGGGTCGACTGGGCAGAGAGCCGTTTGGCTCTCCAACGGTCATTTTTCTGACCGTTAAGGGTCGGTCGACCGGGCCTGTCATGGGGTCGACCGGGGACACGCAGAAACTCTGTTTTCTGTGTATAAAAAGGCTTCATTCCCTTTGGAAAAATGTGGGAACTTTTGAGCAAACTTGGAGCCTTCTTGGAGGTGTTTGAAGAGAAGATAAAGGGGATGAACCAAGGGGATTAAGAAGGTCATTAAGGAAGCTCAAGCTTGGATCATGAAGTTAAATCTCCAAGTAAGCTTTGCTTAATTTAATCATATGTTTCATGCTTGGTTTTAAATCTTTGGTAAATGTTTTTAGCATGATAACTATGATGAAATGAATTCATTACTTCCATTCAATCTTTGATATTAAGTTGTAATGAATTCTTTTCTTTGATTCAAACTTAGTTTAGTTTTAAACTTTGTTAAACATGTTATGTTTAAAACTTTGATTTCTTTATAACATGTTTCATTAACTTGTTTGAATCATCTTTGTTGTTTTCATTCATTTAAATCTTAAGTTAAACCTTTGTTTTTGAAAACAACATAGGATAGCACATGCATCACTTGATTAGGCTTAAACATTCAACTTGTGATCTTTTGATTTTCATATCATTAACAAGTTTGTAGTTGTTCAAGTGATTTGCATATAACTTCAATCAAATCTTTGTGTGCCTTAACTTTCAAATGCTTCTAGCATACATTGATTAAGCCTTCTTTTTAAACTTGATTGAAGTTTTCCACACACACATATCACAAGCATTCATCTTTGCATTTCATTGTGTTGTGAGAGTTAGATTTTCATTTTCTTATCCGCCTACTTAGAGGCAATTTTTATTGAGCTTAAATTGTAATCTCATAAGAGTGTTTTGTGAAGACACTTTCTTTGAGAGAAATATTTACTTGTAAGGTTATTGCTTAGCCATTTAAAAGCATTGTGTAAAGGTTGTTGTTTAGCCTAGAAAAACAACATTGTAAGGTTATTGCTTATCCTTGGAAAGCATAATTGTAGAGGTTATTGCTTAGCCTTTTGAAAAGCATAATAGTGGAAATCCGGTGGGGTGTGAGGAACACAAGCCGGTAGTGGATGTAGGCACGTTGGCCGAACCACTATAAATATTGTGTTGTGGTGCATGCTCTTGTGGTGATTGTATGTATTTAGCTTCCGCATTGTGCTTGTTATCATCACTAGTGACTAGTTAGTTTATAGAAAATTAAAATTGGTCATAGTTAGTCACTATTAGTAGCTCACCCTATTCACCCCCCCCCCCTCTAGGGTTAGGATCCCAAGGACTTTCACGTGTCGCGTAAATCCGAGATTTTGGAAAATTTCTCTGTTTTTCGATAAATTTATATGAATTTTTGGCAAATTTATCTGCATTTTTATGAAACTTATCTGAGTTTTGATTAAATTTATCTGAGTTTTGGTGAAATTTATCTGAGTTTATGTCAAATTTATCTGAGTTCTGATAAAATTTATATTAGTTTTGGTAATATTTATCTGTGTTTCGTGCAAATTTATCTAAGTCTATTTTAAAATCTATCTGAGTTTTTAGAAAATCTATCTGAGTTTTTTGGAAAATTAATTTTTTTTAACATTTCACTTTAGGGCCTTAGATCTACAAAATAAAGTCATAGAGCCAAAGGTCCCTCCTACACTTTCTCATACATGAAATTTCTAATTTACCATTTCTTTAAATCATAACCCATGATTGGTGGGATATCTAATTAATAATGGTCAACTAACATTTAATTGCCCATGATTAATGGAATCCCCATATTTTCAAATAAATTCTAAAACACATAAATAAATTTTTAAATAACAAAAATAAATTAAAAAAATGCAATAATTTCAAAAAATATAATAAATTTGAAAAAAAAGCAATATATGATCAAATAACGCAGATAAATTTAAAAAGATGCAAATAAGTTCCAAAATATCCAAATAAATTTCAGAAAATATAAATAAATTTCAAAAGACTCAAATAAATCTCAAAAGATCCAAAGAAAATTTAAAAAATACAAATAAATTTAAAATAACGAAAATAAATTTTAAAAAATACAATAATTTCAAAAAACACAATAAATTTGAAAAGACACAAATAAATTTCAAAAGACACAAATAAATTTAAAAAACGCATATAAATTTTAAAAAATCGTAAATAAATTTGCTAAAAAACTCAGATAAGTTTTGAAAAAAAAGTCAGATAAATTTACCAAAAATACAAAGAAATATGACAGAAGAAAGATAAATTTTAACAACACTCAAATAAATTAAAAAAAAAACACAGATAAATTTGAACAAAACTCAGATAAATTTGACAACAACACAGATAAATTTGACAAAAACTCAGATAATTTTGACAAAAAGATAAACAAAACCAAAGAGCAATCACCGGGGAGACGTCAGTCCTCCATGGAATGCAATGGGTTAGGTAAACTCAACCCGGAACCCAACCTGGACCTGGGCAGAACCTGGCCCAGATCTCTTCTTCCTTTTCATTCTGGTTCTGGTTTCTGTAACCATAATCGATCCAAAACCACTGCTGCCTTCTTGCTCGAGTTATGTGGAGGCGTAACTGTAGTGGGACGGCGGCGGAAGCCTCCGGCGACACGCAATGAACGGCAATGGCAATAGGCGCTGCAACACGACCCTAACCTTCTGCAGATCTGGTTCACTTCCTTGTTATTTCTTCTCATTCTCTTTGGTAATTACTCTTCCAGCTCTTGAAGAAATGAAGACCTTCCTATTTACCTCTGAGTCTGTGAATGAAGGCCATCCCGATAAGCTTTGCGACCAGATTTCTGATGCCGTGCTTGATGCATGCCTTGCCCAGGACCCCGACAGCAAGTTTGCGTCTTTGCACTAAGGCCAACATGGTCATGGTCTTTGGTGAGATCACAACCAAGGCTGATGTAGACTATGAGAAGATTGTTCGTGACACATGCCGTAACATCGGTTTTGTCTCTGATGACGTTGGCCTTGATGCAGACAACTGCAAAGTCCTTGTCAACAATGAGCAACAGAACCCCACATTGCTCAGGGTGTCCATGGCCACCTAACCAAGCATACCGAGGATATCGATGCTAGAGACCAGGGAGAAGGGGAGATTTTCCATCTGTCGAGTATAAAGAGGATTTAGGAAGGAGGGAGGAGGGGAGATTTGAAATTTGAAATTTCAAAATTTTATGCCTAAAATGGTTGAAAGGGCAATTTAGTCTTGAAAAATGAGATCATGTGGATTGAGGGACCAAAGGCTGCAAAAAGTCTAGCTAAGTGGACTAGAGACCTTAATAAGTTTTTCCTTAGACTAGAGGCTGGAAACATTGACTTATAGGGTCCTTTCGCTAATTTTGCCTAAAATAAATGTTAATTGCTTATGATGTCCTGAATCCTCATGTATAAACTAACGTCGAGTCTGAGAATTGAAAAAAAATAAACAATTTTTAAAATACAACAATGTGTGAAAGCGGTCGAGTCTCGATGTCGTAAGAAAGGAGTTGAAGGGCAATTTGGTCCAAAAAAAAATTAAAATATACGATATAAGATGCTTTTAGTCATTGCATGTATTTGATGATGCTTTTAGAAGTACAGGGATATTTGAAGATGCTTTTGGTAAAAACCTCATAAAAAATCATTTTAAACGAATTCAAATAAAACAAAAACAAAAGCCAACAATAAATAAACAAAACAAAAAAAATATATGGAATATAAAACTAACCAACATAAAGAAAAGAGGATTTTATCGGTAACGTCCCGAAATACAGCCATTTATCCCGAAGGGTCCTGACAAACTGTGCAGCACTAATGGGGTCTTCTTGCCAAATTTCTATTTTTGGGTCGAAGGCTCGGGGCCCAACCTGGGTAACTTGTATGTATATTTTTAAAAATAAGTAAAATGTATCTGCTACGACTCAATCTCACAACCATTGGGATTTAAGAGCTAAACTTAACCACTAGACCAACTAACTATTGCATGTAAATATTTTTCCAAACAATATTAAAACTAGTTACATGAGAATGCGAACCTAACCACTTTAGAGTATTAAACTACTAGTTAGATTAGGATGATAACCACCTTAGATGAGGATGAGAACCTAAAGTAGCTAGACTTTAGCCGTAAGGTATTTATAAAAGTAACTATATTTTCATAATATAGATAATGTAATTGTTATTTTTTCGTACTTATGTGTTGTACTTTAAGCATGGCAATCAAACTTATTTTTATGATAATCATTATGCAATAAAATTAAACCCAATGAATATATAATATACATAATTGATTAATAAAAGTAATAAGTTATTATAATTTATAAAAAATAATAATATTATTGAATAAAGACAAATCCACGCTAACAATATAGAACTAAAGAAGAGGGGAAAACTTTTCATGTAACTGATGTGCTACCATGCATACCTGCCGAGTGAGAAATGGTAGATCGTTTGATTTCTTTTATTTATTTTTTTTGTATGGCTTTGACTCTTATAAATCGTGAATTATGTAAAAGGTTTAAAACACTACGATAAACCCCAGCTATTAAATTCACAATCATTAAGACAAACATCAATACTATTTATGGGATATCCTCAAGTTTCAACTCAACCTAGGTTATTTCCACTATCAAGTTGATTCTCAGTATAAAAAAATAATAAATCATATCTGGAAATTTAATATGATATTTATAAATCCTATATGATCTAAATTTATCTAAATTTGCAAGAGAACTGATCACATGTGATGCATGTAACTTTTCGTCAAGATGATTTTCACATATATGTGGCCTATACTTTTTATTGATACAATTGCACACTTTCCATTGAATAGTTAGCATTCCAAGTTAATTTCAACTGATTAATGTACACTATTAGATTAACCAATACATGAAAAGATGCATTAAATAGTTAATTCCGAAATTGGAGCCCCTTTAAGACTTTTAGTTGGTTCAAAGGAATGCAAATTGTTTAAAATCAATTTTAAATTTTATTTTTAAAATTTCTAAATCATTAAAAAGCATTTAATGTACCCATTTCATTTTTAGATGTTGTCTAGTTTTTCTCCTTTTTAGAGTATTTATAGACTTTGTAAAATTGAAAAGGATACAAAATATCCCTTATATGACCATTTAATGCTGTTGGGGGGTAAAATTGACAAATATGTTTAAAAAAATAGCAATTTTTGGCCATGCCTGGCGGGCTGCAGAGGCTAGCACATTTGATAGGTAGGCCTGGAGGGCCAGCAAAGCTCGGCCCAGCACGGCCCACGTCACAGGTCGTGCCCAGTGGGTCGTGCCATTGACCAAGCCGTGCCGTGCCACGGCCCGTTCATAGGCGGGCCGGGGCGGCCCATTTGACATCTCAACCATGGCGGCTAGACGTTGTGGGAGATGGCGCCCTTGATACGCATGATCCATGCGCTGGTACCAATCTATAGCAAGATGGCCCACTTTGCTACATATTTGACACGTGGGCCGTGGTCACTGATCACCACTGCTAGTGCTTCGTGACTGAGGGGGTTGAGTACTGGAGTTTGAACCAGAGTGGTTAAAGTGCATGTTTGTACTCCCTAAAACATGGTTTGGTGTTACATCCCGACCCTAATTAAGCATGTTTAGTGCTAATTAATCATATTTTAACTAAATTAGTTATGCTTAGTTACTAATTATAGTAATTAGTGTTAATTAGTCCTTGTGACTCTAGTTAGTTGAGTCTTGAGCCTAGACTAGGTGAGTTGAAGTGGATTGACTCGGTTAAGTGAAGTTAAGGGTTTTTTTTCATAATTATCGATTTTTACATTTTGCATCATTTGCATGCCATTTTGACACCAACGCGTGTATCTTGTCGAACACACCAACTTTCGTAATTGAACCGACCACATCTGACCAACCGTTGTATTAGTGGGCTATCATTTGACTCAAAATGAAAATATTCAAGCTTAATGGACTTAGTTGCAAAACGGGGCAATCCTATCCCTTTATAAGCCCAACTACCCATCCTTTTCATTTCCTTTCACTTTCTCTTCTTCTCTACTACTACTCTTTTTCTTTTCCCTTCATATCATCTTCTCCAATCACCCTAGAGATTTCTTGCATGAGCTTTGAAGGCTAAGAGTGGACTCTCTTTCATCCTCTACATTCTTCCCTCTATGCTTGTGGACAAGAATTCATTTTCATCACCTCTTATTTTCTTCAAATTCGGATTCATTACTAGAGGTAAGAGCCAAACCTCTTTTAAGTTATATTTTTAGGTTAATATGAATTGAAATAGAGCCTTGAGGCTTGTACCTAACATACATTGCATTCTCAATCACATTTCCATGGATTTTCTTTTGTTAGGGTTTGTAGATTTGGGGGTTTTTAGTCTCTTGAGATAATTGAGTGAAGAGGACTTGAAAAGCTTGAATCTGAGGCAAGTATAAGCTTAAATTAAGAATACATGGTGCTAATTCCTTGATTTGATTATCCATTCTATTATTTTACCTCTTATGGTGATTAGCCTCTTTGATTATGGCTTGAAAAGGAATATGATTTTAATTTTTATGGTTGGGTTGGAAAAAAATGGAAAACTAAGGTGTCTTGGAATGGGTGGTGTATTAACAAATGAAACACAAATTGCATGAGTGCAGGTGGGGCTTGAATGAGGACGTGTGTACATGTATGGAATCTTTTAATACAAATGCATGTGCATGTGGAATCCTTTATATAAATGCATGTGAATGGGTGGTGATTGAACGATGACATGTGCCATTACATGTTAAAAAGGTATGCACAGGTGGGACTTGAGGAAACCATGGAACAAATGGGGAATGACAAGAGACACAGAAATGTGTCCCTCGCTATAGCGAGACACAAGCTCGCTATAGCGAGGTGGGGTTCTGCCTGGGCCCCGGGGTTTTGACCAAAAATACTTCTTAGGCCACTAAAAGTTGACGAATACCCATAAATTGTATATTTACTAAACCACTTAGGATTTTGGGACTCCGAAGTACTTGTGGGACCCTAGAAAATGGCACCTTTGACCAAGTCAACGGACCAATGGAATGGACCACATGAGAAATCATTGAGGCTAAGATTATTTCATGTGGGTTTTATCTTTCGTCTAAAACATTGTCATGGACGAGGCTTAGGGAACCCAGTGCATTACACTTATACAAAGTGACACCAAATTAAAGATAGCCATACACCGGACCTCTAAACTTCATCGTGTGAGAAAGTAAAAGACGAGAGTCTAGTAAATGACCTTGATTCCTCTTGATTAATGCATGTGCATATTGAGATTTATTTTCTATTCAACTTCCAAATTCTAAACAATAATTTATATGCATAAGTTGTTTCGTTTTTTTATTTGTTATACTTGTACGGTGATATGATATTAAATTGAAATTTGATATGAGTAAGTTATGTGTGAAATATTCTGAGTATTATGATTCGATTTGATTCAAGTAAAAACAATATTACTCATGTGTGTATTTATTCGATTCGATTTGGTCTGGCACTACTGAGCTTCGACCATGTGATACCCGACGGGGTTAAACTTGGTTTAGTTATTCGAGATCACTGCAGTAGATCATCTGGAGCACCGGAACTCCAGAACGGGTAGACAGCTAGCCTTTGGCCGGGCCGCTGGTGACATCCCATCTAGCTTTGCTCTCTATTGAGAGATGAGCTTAATGTAGTAGCCAACTTAGTGTGCATTACTGTTCATTGATTCAAAAAGCATGAATTAGTCTATTTTGGCACAATTGCGTAGTTATTCCTTTATATTGACATCTTATTAATCAATCGTCATTTAATTCATTTTGGAACATTATGCATTTCCTTTTTATTGCCTATACTTGCCAATTCGTCGTATTTGAGGTGCTACTCTTGGTGTCATAGGCACAGATGCAAAACCCGGACTTGAGGAGGCCCAGACGGGAGAGGAGGAAGCCCAAGAGGTTCCTCCAGGATTAGAGGAGTGGCCCAATGTGGGACAAGTGTAGAAACCCCACATTTTCGTAGTGCGCTACATACTTTTGAGAGCTGGTAGCTAAAGTGTGACTAACTTCTTTTTGTGTTGTCACACTAGGATCTTCTTTTATTTTAGTTACACTTTTGGTATTATTGTGTAGGGTACCTTACGGCATGGTTTAAAATCTCGGTATCGGTTGCGGTATCGGCCGGGCCGAAAAACGATATCGTCGCGGATATCGGTCCGTCGGGGTCGTCGCGGTGTGAATTTCTTTTTAATCCAAAAAAATTCGCTAAAATATCCAAAAAATCCAGAATATTAGAAAATGCTGGAAAACAATATTTTTTTTCATTAGTAACAACAATAAATTAAAATCTCGGTCACCTTAAGTTATGAGTCATGTCTGTGTCGCTGTTTGCTTTCTTCTCTAGTATTTCATATAATGCAATCATTATTGATGCTCATGATTAATTTATTAGTGTAAAATATAAGAAAATAAAGATAAGTAGATAACAAACATATCAATCATCATTTAATACTAACTCAATCATCAAATTAGTTGTGAAAATCATAACCATGAAGATAACATATTAAAATCTGAAACATGATAGTGAGATAGATAAATCATAAAGCACTTGGGCATCAAAAGGTTCATGGTTTACCTGAAATTAAAGGAGACTAGAGAGAGATTGATGAGTATGAGTGCATGATAGTTGATAGATTGACAGCCTAATACCAAGTGGAGTATTGCCCAGGCTCAATATCATCATCATCATCATCATTTCTTCGGTATTGGTTAAAAAGATATGCTCCATACTGTTGTGCAGCACTACCATACCCATGACCATATTCAGATTGTTCTTGATAAGATGATGAACTATCTTCATCCCCTATAGATTGTTCTTGGTAATTGTGCAGAAATGGCATGAAATAGCCATGAAGGGCATATAAATGTCGTTGGGGATCATGTGGTGGTGGGGGAAGCCTCCCTTGCTCAATTAATATGATCTGTTCGATAGACATTATCGGTGTTGGTGAAGGGGGTACCCAATTAGGGTCATATGAATAATTCATATGATGTTCATACATGGCACCTTGTTGGCCAACATAACCCCCATGATGACCATGAGTACCTTCCCCCACTCCATGAATCATTAAAAGAACATATTTGTGATGAAATTTCAAAAAAAAAAAAGATATATTTTTATTATAATATTAAAAATTTTGAAAATTAAAAAATTAAAAAAAAAATATACAAAATCATGTGTATGAGTAGATCTAGCATGAAAGTATATAGATCTAACTTAGTTCTAAGTGAAGAACACAACACAAGTGACATTCTCATGATTTTAATGTTTCATTTTAAAAAATACATAAATACATAATAAATCCAAAAATAAAAAAATTGAAAAAAAAATTCAAAATCATGTGTATGAGTAGTAGATCTTGCATGAAAGTATATAGATCTAACTTAGTTTTAAGTGAACAATACAACACAAATGACATTCTCATGATTTCCATGCTTCATCTAAAAAAAAAATAAACACATAACTACATAATAAAAAGCTTTAAGATGATTTTTTCTTACTTAAATAATTTTTTCTTGAAGAAAATATGCAAGAGGGATGTGTGAATGTGTGGCTGCTGCTCTAAGGTGTTTGGATATGAGAGGAGAGGGGAAGAAGATGAAAAATGTGAAAAAAATTAGGGTTAGTGTTTTTTTTAAGGGATATCGGCCGATATTTTCAAAATATCGGCCGATATCTCGTTACGGCCGAGACGAAGTTCATCTAGGCCGATATATACCGATATTTTGGGGAACTTTTGCCGATATTTTCGAAACTGATATCTCGTCCCGATATCGTACCGGTTCCGGCCGATACCGGCCGATACGAACCGGTATCGGCCGGTTTTTTAATCCATGCCTTGCGGACCCTCTTTTGATAACAATGCATATACTTGTAAAAGTTCGTTTATATCAAACTTGAATGTTTAAATGGACTGAATGGGGAATGATATTCATTTTGTAATTTCAGCTTCCGCTTACTTGAAATGTTTTAATTGATTCAAGTGAGTTAGACTCACGAGTGGAATCGGTTTATCTCCTTCGTGTGATTGTATTTGACTCGCAACAGGTATTATCACACGGGAGTACGTGTGTCTCACCTCGAGGATTGCCCTAGGCTGGGGTAATTCGGGACCGGGATGTGACATTTGGCCTATTGGAGTGGCCAAAGGATGGGCCACGCTGCTGATTTGGAGTGGCCAAAGGATGGGCATAGCCTCGTTCCAAGGAATCCCAGGCTTTCTTTGCTGTGTTCATGCCACCAATGTACAAGAGTGCTGAATCCAAAAGTGTGGCATTGATCCATGAAAGGAGGGTTTGATCACGTTCAAACCACTCATTGTATGCCATATTGGGGGGTGATTTTCCATGTGAACCAGTGATTTATTGAGGTGGGACTGACTGAGATCCATCAATGAAGCCTTCCAATCGATGGCTTCTCAGAATAGGTAGAAACAGAGATTTCCACAGGAGGAAATTGTTGTTGTCGAGTTTTATGGGGATGAGATGAGCTATGTTTGAGAGCTTGGAGATGAAGAAGATGAAGTTGCCATGGTGTGAGGAAGAAAATGATGAACAATGCTTGTGAATAAAGGTGACGCTAGCATCACTGGCATCAGAAACACAGTGTCACTTACCCTAGAGTTAAAAAAAATAACCAAACTAGTACTGACGGACCCCATTAGTGCGGGATAAATGATCGACTCCAGTAAAATCCTCTAAAGAAAAAGGTAAAGATTGAATAAATGAAAACTAATAATATGTGGGGTGATTTTCAAGGTACCGAGATTATGTTAACTTCGGCGATAAGCTGCCAGTTAATCGCGCCTACGTACCGTTCAAGCGCGTTTCGGTGATAGCATCAGAACACTGGCAGAGACCAGGCTTACTTCAGTAACCCTGACCTTGGCTACGCACTCTAACCTCGGCTATGCACCCTGACTTCGACCAAGCATCTCAGTCGAGGGCATCAGGCTGCCAGTCAGGACAAATACTATGGTCGCTTCCCCACTTCTGCTGCATCATCAGACATGTGGCTAAGTACGGGCACGTACAAATGAGACAGATGGGCCATCCAGCCGTCCACAATCTTCACCAGATGACTGACAAGGCGGCATCCAGCGGCTATAGCTATATCAGGGCAGAGCCTAAGGATGGATCCGATGGGACCTCAACCGCCAATTAGTCGGGACAGGATCAGGCCCAACATGACATGCATTTAATGCAATGTAGGCTGATCAGACTGACAATAAATGCATCGTGGGCTATGATAGATCTTCATTTATTACTTTGTGGGCTGATGAGACCTTTCCTGTCAAATCAATGGGCTCACTTCAAGATATCAGGTAAAATCTTCTATAAATAAGAGGACATTCCAACACAAAGGTATATGCATACATGTTCCTTCTAGAGCCATTATTCTGTCTCTCTTCTTCTTCGACCTTTGTTCGGTCCCTGCACTAACTTAGGCATGGGAGAGCCCTGCGCTGCCCACAGCCAGGGTCCTCTGACTGTCTGTTTCTCCCCTTTCAGGATCATAACAGCTAATCTCCATCAGTCCCTTTGGATAAGTCCTATTTGGCACCTCTAATCTTGTGAGTTACATTTTTTGCACTTACAAATAACATACCCTTGGAAGTTGGGTTTGGTGGAGCTGATGTTGGTCCTGAATCTTTGTAGAAAGGATACAGGTCAAACCTCAAATTACAGCTTGTAGTAAGAACTCTTGCCCCTCTATTAGAGGAGCAGCACCCGATAACATACCCACCTGCACCTTGCAAGCATCTGCTGCAATCATTCATGGACAGATCCCTAGTGCACTGAACCAACCCATACACATCCCGACTCCCCATGAACTTGGTTTTCCCAGCTTCAAACATACCCAAAGAAGGATCATTTGCAGCTCAATTAGAAAGATCACTAAGCAGATCTTCCAAAACAGGCTGAAACTGAGTTGGGTTAGTTATACTCGATGAACTACCCAAAGTGATCTTCCCATCATCCTCCATCAAGGAGAAGAAACTCTTATCTGAATAACGTAGCTGACAGTAATCATACCAAATGGCAGCAATTTTATTATTGGGGCATAGTTGTTTGATATCTTTGATAGCTCCATCAACGCAGCTTTGGCATGTGGCTGGTGCTAACATCTCCTCTGCAGAGAACGAGGCCATAGACAGGGTCTTGGTTTGTGCCTACTGTGGCGTTGTAGAAGCCATTGTTGCGAGAAGCGTTGGAGGGTAGAGATGCGAGGAGAGTGTTGAGGTTGGATGCGAAAGTGCTGTTGGAAGTGTAATTGAGTGCGGTTTCGCATTTTGTGCAGATGCGTTGGGCAGTGGTGAGGGGTTGTAAGATGGAGAGGGAGAGAAGAGAGGTAAAGAGGAGGAGGGAGAGAGGTGGGTTTGTGGAGATGGAAGGTGCCATCACTTCTTCCTGGCTCTTGGTACTGGAAGATGGCAGCCCAGGGAAATGCTCAGGTTCTTAGGACAGGACTGTCCTCTGTTTGTTTGACCAAAAATCACAAGGTCTTTTCAGATGGATTTGCCAGGCGATTTACCAAATTTTTCATATTACCCCACACGTCCTGCTATAAAACTTATGGATTAGTATGCAATGGGCTGTGCAATATTGCGTAAAATTATAAAAGAAGCGATATCATATAGATATATGACCTTTTAATTACCCAACAAAAAGGTTTTTAATGCAATATCGTATAATAAAAAAATTGCACTAGCTTATAAATATTGGCAGTTTTTTCCTTTCTCCTAATTTAGAGAATAAATGCAAAAATATCACCACAATTGTGACAAGGTGGGGTTATTGATGGCCACGGCTAAAGGTAGCAGCACCCCCGGCAAAACCAAAAAATTCTCAATATCACATCTTTGCAAACTTTTTTTTGTTTTCTACACATTTGATCTTAAAATTGTTTTTCAAAAGTTTCAAAAATCCAAGTTACTGAAATTTAACTAAGGTCAAAATCCCTAAATTCACATGAATTTCGAGAATATATAAACACTAGCAAAGCCCATCATCAATGGGGTCGAGTCAAAGAGGTCATCAAGCATTCGCTGCATTTCTAAGTACTTGCATCAAAATCCCATTTTAATTGTAGTGCTTTATTACGTACTTCTAATAATTGTAATATTCTGGTTTTAAGGCATGACCATTTGAATATGATAAGTCTTCATGTTTATCCCCTCATATTAGAGAATGGTTAGAGAATGGTGTATGAGGCGCGGAGGAAGTAGAGGTGTAAATCTGGGCGGGGCCGTGCCGGAATCAGGGCCTGGGCCCTATATCACGGGCCGTGCCGGGCCGGGCCCAATTGTTCTGGGGTTCGCCCAGCACGGCCCAGGGCACGTCCTTGGTCCTGCCGTGTTGGGCCAGGCCTGGGCCGTGCCCCCTGCGGTGGCCCACATTTATTTTTTTATTTATTTTTGGAGTTTTTTAAATCTTGGACCCTTTTCATTAAAATAGAAAAATTAAAAGAGATAAACAAGTAGAATAGCACTAATAAAGTTTTGAAAAAATACATCAAATAAATTGTATTTCTTTGAAATTTAAGTTACAAAAGTTCAAAAAAATTACAAGTTTGAAGTTTGAACTTGGATCAATATATATAATGAAATTCAGACTTTCTGATAAATAAAAAAAGAATTACAACTTTAAAAACCTATGATACATTCTAAAAAATAAATTACAAAACTTTAAAAACCTATGATACATTCTAAAAAATGCCTATTACACATTCAAAAAAATTTATACTATGATATCTGTAATGCCGCTAGCTCGTCTTCTATCTTGATATCATCATTATCGACATGTTGTTCCCTATCCTCTGCTTGATACCAATCATGTAAGCACATGCAGGTCTCAGCGGTTTCTTCTTCAAGCATAGTCCTCCTGGGGTCAATAAGGCGCCCACTTGCACTAAATGTCTACTCTGATGCAATGGTATTGTTAATATATCATGAGCTATGGCGGAAAGCACGGGAAACTTAGTTTCGAATGATTTTCACCATGCCAAAATATCAAAATCATCTTCTTCATCATCCTCTATTGTAATAGGATCACTCATCAGGTACATTGTTAATTCATTAAGGTTGTAAGATCCTCCGGAAGAAGAGGAGTTACTTCTCTGAAATTTCCTCATAATACTCCAAATAACTTTCTTTTTTCCTTTATGTACTTGGGGAGGGCCTGTTGTGACCGTTGGTGCTATGGATCTACCTAATCGGGTAGCATATTTCAAAAAAAAGATTTCTAAATATGCATTAATTGTAGTCATGTCATTTATATTAGTTGTATTCATATTAGAGTTTATTTCATTAAGAATGGTTTCTACACCTTGTAATTTCAATCTAGGGTCTAATGCAGCAGCTATACAAAATGTTAAAGGAGCCAATCTCTAATTTTGTGAAAACTTTTCCTCAATTTGTACACACATAACTTGAAATTTTTGAAAATCTCTATACTTTTTAAAAGTAAGACTTATTTCATAAAAATTAGACTTATTTCATAAAAATGGGCTAAAGCTTGATTTGTTGCGGGATAATATACCGCGGAAAAAAACAATGTTGCATCATGAAAAACTTCTAAAAAATCTCTTATTATCTCAAGAATGGTCCATTTATCATCACTTATAAAAATATTTTCACGCTCTAAATAAAGTTGACAATATTGATTTAGTGTCATTTTATAGGCACATGATTCTTTTAACATTTTATAGGTAAAATTCTATCTATGCTTTACATCATATGATATTTTCTTTGGTGTTAGATTCAAATTTACACATATGTCCCTCCACAATTGTTTTCGCTAAGGAGAACAAAAAATGTATCCTACAATCCATTTAATAATCTCTAAATCCTCTCTAATTAATTTAACCCCCACTTGTATGATAAGATTTATGATGTGGCATGCACATCTATTGTGAAATAGATCTCCATTTAAATCAAGTTGAATCGATTGTTTTACTAAATCTGCTGCAACGTTGTTAGTGCTTGCATTATCTAAAGCTATAGAAATTATTTTATTTTTAATTTAATATTATCGAAGTTTTTCAAGGATGGTACGTGGACCTTATCATAGCACCAGTGTGTGGGAATTCTAGCATAGAAAATGTTATCATTCTTTTCTACATCACCCAATTACTATCAATATAATGTGATGTGATTGCAATGTACCCCATATTCTGCTTAGAGGTCCATAAATCTGAAGTTAAAGCCAATTTTTCAGGTATGTTTGTAAAAGTATTTTTTAAATTTTCTTTTTTCTTTCAAAAAAGTCTTTATAGCATCATTTCTAGCAGTAACTCTAGATATTTTCTGCCATCTAGGATAAAAGGCAAACCTCAAAAATCTTTCAAAACATCGTTCTTCGGAAAGTACAAATGGTGACTGACTACAGATTATATACTTAATAAGTTGATATCTAGCATCATTAGAGTCATAGTTGGAAACTCGTAAACCACCAGATGAATCTATTTGAGAAAGTTGGATTTGAATCATCCCCTTACTTGGCCCATCGTTAGCGGTGATTGTGTGTTTCCGCAAACACACTTCTATGTGTCTACTAAGGTGGCCAGTGCCGTTTGATGATTTGCCACTGAAGAGATCTTTACAATATTTACATTGAGCCCATACAGCAGAAGTCAATCTTGTTTTTCTCTTCTTCTTTTTTTTTTTTTTTGTTTTTGTAGAATCTTAGGGATTATTACTATTTACTTCTATCCCTTGGTCTTTGTCTAAATTAATAAATTCAGGATCTTCCTCATTTAGAGAAAAGTCAAGGTTGAAAGGTTTGTTATGGTCCAGCCATTTTCCTAAATAAAAGATTTAAAAAAACTTAAATAAATAAATAATGTGTTTTTTGTGATAATTTATATAAGAAATGGGAGAATATGAGACTTAATATATAATATTACTATGTATATTGTTACTAAATAAAACTCAAAATTAAAGATAATAAATACCTTTATAAGAGAGGAGATAGCTAATGGAGAAGTCCTTCTTAGTTGAATCCTCCACTTTAGAGAAGTCACCCTAGCTCACTTCCTAGAAAACTTTGTAGAGAAAGCTTAGACTTTAGAATGAGACTTAAGAGAACTTAGAGCTTAATTTAGAGAGAGTATGAGAAATGAGATAGTGGATGTGTAGAGAAATGAGAGGAATGATGGCTATTTATAGAATTCCTAGGTGATAAAATGACATAAAATACCCCCGCATATGACCGTTTTATAGCAGTTGGGAGTATAATGGTAAAAAATGATCAAAGGACACTAATATCCCCCATTTGATCGTTTATAGCTTTGGGGGGGGGGGGGTTTTAAAATGTAAAAAATTCAAATATGGCCATTTTTTGGGGAGTGGGGGGAAAATTTTCAAAAAACTAGCTGTTGGGCAAGAGTCGGGTCGAGCCGGGCCGCCCGAGGGCTCCGGGGCCCAGGCCCAGCACGGCACGATTTTTAAACAAGGCCGTGCCTTAGGCATGGCAGGCTGGGCCCAGCACCGCCTAGATTCTATACCAGGTCGGGCTGGGCCGCCCGTTGACTCGGGCACGGAATTTTTGGGCCGTGCCCGGGCTGGGCTTGGGCGGCCTGGCCCATATTTACACCTCTAGGAGGAAGCCTTCTTTTGTAGGATTCAACAGCCAAGTAAACACATCACACGTGTGAAGCTGTCATGTACTTTCCTGGAAACAGACCTAGATATTTTTTATATTTCAAGAGATTTTACAAGAGGGGCCCTGGATTTTCAGACAACCTAAACATGCCCTCTTAATTTGGTGTTGTTACAAAATGATGATGCCTGGTATGATGTATAACATAAAACTATTAGTCTTTTTTGATAAATGACAGAATACCCGTTATTTAAGCTTAACAAGTTTTACAAAAAAGGTGGATTATAATAATCACAGAAGGTAGACCAACATTGTAATTAATATAAATGTGGGCCCCATACTCTAATTATTAAAAGTGTGTTCCATGTTATAATTTCTTAAGGTGAGCCCCACTTAAACCAGTTATAGTACTTGACCCAACAACTCAAACCATCACCAATTATAACAAAAGCCAAAGTTAACAGTCAGCACTCATGTGATTGGGCTAGTAGCCACTGTCAACGTATCACATGGTTAGATTTTGGGTTTTTGCTCTTTAACCATCACAACCCATTTTTCCTTCTTTTGAAAAGAATCTATTGAATACCTTGGTATAGGGTTGTAAACGGGTAGGTTCCGGTCCGGGTCCAGGGTGGAACCGGAACCGGAACCGTTTTCTAAGAAGGGGAACCGGAACCGGAACCGGAACCGATAAGAATAATGGGAACCAGAACCGGAACCGGAACCGTTTGTGAGGCGGGTCTGGTTCCGGTTCCGGGTCTAGACTAATACCTGTATTTTTCTTTAAAGAAATTATGCTTTTTTCACATTTCAATTGGATCACGTACCTACAAACACTAATGTGACATTTTGTCTATCAATAACAGACACTTTTAACCAAAAACTTAGAAATCACATCCAAACCGGCAATGAGATATAGAAAAGTAGAAAATCATAATGTAGAAAAGTAGAAAAGTAAAAAGGGTTTTGTTTTCACATAATAAAGTTACCTTATGTTAGTATATTTTGGATCGGGTCCCGGGTCCACGGGTCTGAGCCACTGTGGATCCGGAACCGGAACCGTTTAGGTATCGGTTCTAAAAAAAGGATCCGGAACCGGAACCATTTTCTTATCGGGACCAAACTAAGGACCCAGACCCAGATCCTAACAGGTCGGAACCTTCGGGTAATCGGAGAATCGGGTACCCATTTACAACCCTAAGCCTTGGTACCTTTCTCGGAAGCCTGAACCATACCTAATTTCTTCTCCGGGGACCGTAAGCCATGGAAACGCAAGAAAATAGTGAAGTCTTCTACCCACTTTGAACTGGCGTCCCGCATGAATAAATGCAAAGAATGGGATCTTCTTAGGCTTTTTTCCACGGTGACAGTAAGTCCCTACCCTTGGTCCCCACATCATTGTGGGAAGTCCTGATATAGAGCTGGTGCATTCACTGACGTGACAGACCATAATAGGTTCACTCATGATCACCATATGGCAAAGCCTCATAGAATCTGTAAGTGCAAAAAACGATGACTCACAAGATTAGGGGTGCCTGATAGGACTTATCCGGATGGAAGAAGATGATCTGCTGCCTCAAAGCCTGAAAGGGAAGAGCAAACAGTCAGAGAACCCTGGCTTGGGCGGCGCAAGGCTCTCCGATGCCAAATTCAGTATATGAACTTAACTAAGGAAGGAGAGGAAGAACAGAGGCAGAGTAACGACTCTCAAGTGTATAGGTTGCATACCTTGCATGTGAAATGGGGTTCTATTTATAGAGAACTCTTGATGATATTTTGGATGATATTTTGGAGTGGGTCCCATGATTTGATAGGGAAGTCCTTATCAGCCCATAAAGTAATAAATGCGGTCCATATCAGCCCACATTGCATTTAATGCCAGTCGGATCAGCCCACATTACATTTAATGCATGTCATGTTGGGCCAGATCATGTTGGACGCCTTTGGCCGTAGAGGTCCCATCGGATCCATCCTCGGGCCTTGCCCTAATGTGGCTACAGCCACTGGATGCGTAGCGATCTGGCGAAGATTGTGGACGGCTAGATGTCGCATCTGTCCCACTGGCTCTCGCCCCCCTATTCTGCCACGTGTCTGATGACGTGGCGGGCGTGGGGCGCAAGTAGAGATTCTTCTTTGCTTCGGCTTCCGTCCCGGCTCCTTTGGCTGGGGTCAAGCTCTTTAGCCGAAGTGGGCCCTTGGTAGCCGAGCTCGGCGCTAGTAGCCAAAGTTTGTCTGGTTTCGGCTGAGGCCTCTGTCCCGGCAGCCGAGGCGAGTCTGGGTGCCATGTGGATGGCACATGAGAGTGCTTAGTCCCATCTTATAGTCGTGATTAGCATAATCCTGAAGCTTTGAAAATCTCCCCACACAGAATCCGCACTCAAACGCAAAAGCAAGATCAAGGGAAATCGTAGATAATATGAACCTTCTAAGATGAATGTATTGTCATCCCCTCAAATGATAAAATCTCTAGTTTTTTGTTGAAACACAATCTTATTTTTATTATCGTGCTCAATCGAATGGTGGAAACCACTCATTTAATTTGTAAGAGACTTGAAGTTATTTCATTTGAGGGGATAATATTTATGTTGAACGGATCCAATCTTCTATTGGTTTGCCCCGGGATAGAATTTCAAAACAAAGGACCGAGACGGAAGATCCGGACTAGGATAAAAGAGTCTTGGTCTTTGGTCTCCGGGCTCATTAATTTGTGCGTGGACTGTGGATGAGTTAATAATGGTAGGCTCCCTCCAACCTCAAGTCCCATATGGTTATACGATTTCAAGTGGCTTGGAAGAAGAGGTCCCATAAGTTGAAAGGGTTATCCAATTGTTTAGCTATCAAGAGGTCGGGTCTCGAACTCGGTCAAATTAAACTGTCATGATTCCACACTAATTAACCAAGACTCTAATTTCTAAGTCCAGCCCGCACCACATATCTAACTCTAACTATTATAAAAAAAAAAAGGAAGATGCACTACTTTTTTCACTACATACCTAACCAATAAAATGCAAGATGTGGGCCTCACTTAATATATATCTACTACTATTATAATATATATAGATAATAACCTATATATATACTGGGCCCACTTTTATAATTTCTCTATCTCTACTCTTATAAAAGAGAACAAAATGATTAGCATAATCCTGGAGCTTTGAAAATCTCCCCACACAATTGCCCCCTAGCTTGTGACTTCTTAAGCACCCTAGCCTTTAGGGGTCAGATGCTAGAGAATCCGTCTGGAGAAACTGCGATCATTGCTTGGCGCCGCTTTAACTTCTCCGAGGCAATAAATGTCGCGTCCTGTTCGCCTCGGGAAACGAACCGGCGGTTACACGTGTCCCTTCTTCACTGATCGTGCCGTCAAATTGATGAGACAAGCGCGGATCGCGAAGCTTGCCTTTTTGAATTCGTAAATGGTGCCCAAAGAGGGCCTCCTTCTCCTATAAATAGAGCTGCCTTCCTCCGTTCTTCTTTCTTTATCTTCTCTTCTGATTTTCTTTGCCCTTGCCTTCAATTCTTGTTCTCTTCGTCTGTCTTCTCAAGATCTCTCCATATTGCTCTGGCGAGGAAGACCGTAAGGCGTGCCCAGATCGATTCTTGACTTGCCCTTTTGTCTCTATAAGTGACTTCGCGCCCCTGTCTTTTTTAGGGTTTCTGCCTTTAGGGTTTCTTTTCGCCTTTTTCTTCTTGTAGAGATGGCCAGTACCCCTAGATTTCAGTTAGACACGGATGAGGGCATGGCTAGGTTTAGGGCTACCTTCAATATCCCGGAGAGGGTCCGCCTCAGCCCGGCGACTCTCAGCGACTACGCCCTGCGCTGCTGGTCCTGCGGCTGGATGCCGTTCCCTTTGATTTCTGTGATCGAAGGTGGGGTCAGATTTCCTCTGCATCCCCTGCTTAGAGCCTGTCTTGACGCCTGGTCCATCACCCCGTGCCAGTTGATGCCCAATGGCTTCAAGGTCATCATGGGCACGGCGAAATTAAACGAAATCTTGGGGATCAATTTGGGTATCCATGATATCGAGGACATGTATGACTTCTGCAAGGCTGGGGGAGACAATTATTATCTTCAGGTGAAGCAGCTCCGAAAGGGCTTCGTCCTGGCCTTGGAGGATTCCAGTAAAAACGCGGAGGAAGATCTCTTTTGTGTTTCGGGGGATTGGGAGTTCGGCGCTGGCGAGGGCAAGACGCTCAGGGTCCCTCGCCATCTTGGGGTCTTCCCAAGTAAACACCGACTCTTTATTCTGCTCCTTTTGCTTAACTTTTATATTGTCGAACTGATACTCTTGTTGCTTGCTGTGCAGAACTGCGAGCGAGGCAGCGCCGGGCTGCGAGTGATGGTTGGACAAAGACCGTCGCTGACCACAAGAAGGTCGAGAGATACACTGGGCACGAGAACAGATCGGCCTGGAAACTGCTAGGATACACGCCGAGGCACCGCGGCCATTATAGGAGGATTGGAGCAGCGCAGGAGGACGAGCTACAGGCTGATCTTCCCTCTGTTTCTTTGGTCGTGCGTGCGGGCGTTCCCCTGATCGATCTTGCTGCGAGCCGAGCTGCATCTGGTGCTGAGGCATCTACTTCTTCTAGTTCGGGGTCTCCGAGTTTAAGCGAGGTAGTAGACGCTTACCCATCTGACCCGGAAGAGAGGATGGAGGGTAGCTCAAGAATGCCTGGAACCAAGGACCTGGCGGCGAAGTTTAGGCGCAGGTCTTCGTCTTCTGCGATGCCTTCTTCCACCAGTGCCCGCATGGCTTAGGGTTCGGGGGGAGCTGCTGTCTCCTTTGCCCCGGCTACTGCTCCGATCGAAGGAGTACGGAGGCGCTCACCGGATCACCCGAGGGACGGGTCTCCGCCGAGGAAGAGGTCCAAGGCGGGGGAGAAAGAGTCGGGGGCCGAGCAGGCTCCTAAAGACAAGGCGCCTGCGCGCACCTCTGGAGGCAAGGCACACCCTGGAAAAAGTGCGCCAGCGAGCAGGGCTTCGGCTGAGACGGCCCATGACCTCAGTGTCATTGTAAGGCAAGGGTCCGGATCGGCCTCCGGGCCTCGCACTGCCCTGGCGGCATGGAGGCCTAGACTGGAGACCCAGCCCAGGAAACATTTGAACGTGGAGGACCGGGTGCAGGGGAATTGTCTCGTCATCGGGGCTCTTGCCAAAGCCTGTGCCCTACCGCTTGACATGGAGGTGCACGCGAAGTATGATAATGAGAGTTTGCTGGGCTCGGTGATCCAGGCCGCTCTCCAGGTAAGTACCCTTGATGTTCTTTTGATGTATTTCATTTTGGTTGCTCCCATCTGACTTGTTTTCCTTTGCAGAATGTGCAGAGGCTCCAGTTGGTAATGGAGAGGAGCGATAAGAACGTCTCCAGGGTCGCCCAACTGGAGTCCGAGAGGGACAAATTGAAGGAGCTGGGAGAACTGAAGAGGAGCAGTGCAGAAGTGACTACGCAGCTGGATGTGGCGCTGTCCAACATCACCGATCTTACGTCGGCAACCCAACAATTGAAGGACGAAATCTGGGCGAAGACGAGGAGGATTGCCGAGTTAGAGACGGAGCTGGCCAGAGTGAAGGCTGATTCGGCGTCTGAGTCGTCGAGGCAGCGTGGCGAAGTGCTCGCTAGTCGCACCGAAGTGGAGAAGCTGAAAAAGGAAATTGCCGAACTGAAGGCTAGGCACGCCGAAGTCGAGCGACTGGAGAAGGAGATCGCTGACCTCAAGTCCTCGCTGCAGGCTGAGGCCCCGTCTTCCTTTCAGAAGGGGGTGGACCAGGCTACAGAGGTTTATGAAAGGCAGGTGGAGGAGATCACCTCTATCCTGTTCGAGGAAAGGTGTCTGGCTGCTTTGAAACGAGCAGGGGTTCCTGAAGACCACCCGGTTTATCAGGTTCTGCCAAAGTATTCTGGTCCAGACCCCGAGCCGAGTTCTGCTCCATTGGCCGAGAGTGCCCAGGTGGATGCTCCTGCAGCTGGTCCTATCTCGGATGGTGCTCCACCTATCTCTTCTACTGGTGATGCTTTGGTTGCACCTTTGAGCGACGCTCCTTCTGCCCCTCCTGCGGGTGATGTGCAAGAGAAGGCTGCTGTCGTCGCCGAGACCACCGGTCCACCAGAGACAGTAATAGTGCTGGTGGAGTCGTCGAAGCCCCTGTAGCCTCTTGATCTTTGTACCTCTGCTGCTTTCACACTTGTAATTTCTCTGTTTCTTCTTTTGGAATGTAAAGTTTTTGGTGATGTAATCCCCTTTACTTTTAATGAAAAGTAGAGCTTCTTTACTTGTGTCTTCTTTTCCTTCCATCTTTTTGATTTCGACTCCTTTGTGCTTGAGTCCAGCTGAGTGACGTGATGTGAGAGTCTTGAGTTGGAGAGAGTGTCGTACGGTCTCCATAGGTATCCGCTCCGATATCCCGCATTCTGAGGCTCATAAATAGCTGTAAGTACTGTGGTACGGCCGAGGCGAAAAACGAGCAGATGGCTCCACGTGTTTGCCATCGGAGCCGCTAGTCAACTTGTGGAAGTCGTGCACTCCACGCGAGGCATGGGAGTCCTCGCCTCATAAATTTTCTTGAGGGACGGACCCTTCTTCCTCCTATAAATAGAAGTAGCAAGCTCGCCATGGGAGAGGAAAAGAACTAGGACTTTTTATTTTCTGTAAACATGGGGACCTGTCTCTTTCGGTCAGCCATTCTGGCAGCCATGCTTTGTAGAACTTTAGGAACCTTTGCCCCGGACGAACCTCCTATGACAGAGGACAGGTTCCTCCGGGAGGGGCTGTCCTTCGTGGTCTGCGCATTCTCTGAAGATGGTCCCCGTGGACTACGCGTTCTCTGAACGTGGGTCCACGGCCAACTCCCACCTATGTGGTTGTGCGGAGATCATCTCCTCCCTGTGCGGCTGGGAGATTATTATTCTCTGGCTGGGAGTTGGTCGCCCACTTGATCCTGCATGGTCCTGCATCGGATCATGCTGCAGGGTCTTCTCTTGATTCTCCAGGGTCCTGTGTGGAATCATGCTGCAGGGTCTTGTGTGGGATATCAAGATCTCCGAGCAACGGGCCGGATCGAGAGGCCTTCGGGCTGAAGATCTCCAATCAGTGGATCAGGAGCCTGAGCTTGCTCCCAAACCAGAGGGTGTTTAGGAGCTCCTGACACTGAAGACCAGACTAAAGAGTTAGTGAAGATCAGAATCTCCCAGAGTCTCCAAGCAGTGGACCAGAGAGGATCAGAGTCTCCAATCTTTATTTCTTTTTTGTTTTTAGAGGACTGCGAGCCTCCTTGCTGTATTCTGTTTTTCTTTTCTGTAACCCTTGTAATGAAGAAATTACATTCAATAAAAGAAAAAAGTTTCTAATCAGATGAAATGTTTATTCTGCATCTTTGCATTCTTTTTTGCTTTTCTTTGTATTTTTGTGCTGCTTTTCTGCACTTGTGTGCTTGCACTGCTTTTTTCTTCTTTTCTGTGCGGTTTTTCTACACTGGTGTGCTTGCACTGTTCTGTCTTTCAAAGACTGTCATTAGCCGAGATGAACCCAGAGTCTCGAGGATCTCGGCCGTGCGAGCCTGAGTCCGGGATCGATCTCGAGGGGTGTATGAACCCAGAGTTTAGGGAAGACTGGATGTATGAATCCGAAGTCCGTCCCAAGGTGTATCAACCCAAGATTTTAGGAGCGACTGGATGTATAAATCCTAAGTCAGTCTATGGGCACGTGAACCCAAAATTTACGGAAGGCTGGATGTATGAATCCGAAGCCTTCCCAAGGTGTATCAACCCAGGGTTTTAGGAGTGATTGGATGTATAAATCCTAAGTCAGTCCTTTGGCACGTGAACCCAAAATTTAGGGAAGGCTGTATGTATGAATCCAAAGTCTTCCTAAGGTGTATCAACCCAGGGTTTTAGGAGTGATTGGATGTATAAATCCTAAGTCGGTCCATGGGCGCCTGAACCGAGAGTTTTAGGGAAGACTGGATGTATGAATCCGAAGTCAATCCCAGGGTTATGAACCCAGAGTTTTAGGGAAGACTGGATATATGAATCCGAAGTCAATCCCAGGGTGTATGAACCCAGAGCTGCAGAACTCAGATAAGAAGACACAGATTGACGACAGGGCAAATGCTGCTTTCATTGATCATAGAACTTCCATTACATCTTAGAAATAGAACTTCTTCAAGTGAGATGCGTTCCACGGTCTCGGCAACTGTCTGCCTTCCAAGTCTTCAAGTTTGTAAGAAGATCGTCCTGCCATTGAAACCACCCTGAACGGGCCATGCCAGTTTGGGGCCAGTTTACCTTCAATTGGGTGTCTCTGTCAGCTGGCAGGGTCTTCTTCAAAACCAGTTCTCTTACTGAGAAGTTCATTTCCCTGACTTTTTCATTGTATCCTCTGGCTAGCCGTTGCTGATAGTCGGCCAGTCGTATGGCCGCTGCATCTCGGCGCTCGTCGGCTAGGTCCAGCTCCATTGCAAGGTTCATCTCGTTTCGGCCTTGGTCGACAAGTTCTGATCTCAGGGTAGGGAGGCTAATTTCTAAGGGAATGACCGCCTCCATCCCGTAGGCCAACGAGAAGGGTGTCGCCGAGGTGGATCATCTCGGAGTCGTCCTGTACGCCCACAACACGCTGGGAAGCTCTTATACTCATCTCCCTTTTGCTTTGTCCAATCACTTCTTCAGGCCGTCAAGTTATACTTTGTTAGAGATTTCAGCCTGACCATTGCTCTACGGGTACGCCGGAGTGGAGTAGTGGTTCCTGATGCCATGCTTTTGACAGAAGTCTCTAAAGGAGTTGGAGTCGAACTGAGTCCCGTTGTCCGAAATCAGGGCCCTGGGGATGCCGAACCTCGTTATGATGTTCTTCCACACGAAGTTCTTGGAGTTCCTTTCAGTGATGGAGGACAGCGGTTTAGCTTCTACCCACTTCGTGAAGTAATCTGTAGCGACTATTAGCCATCTCTTGTTCCCTGGAGCTCGGTGGAGAGGTCCCACAATGTCCAGCCCTCATTGAGCGAAGGGCCATGGACTAGAGAGGGGACTAAGGTCTGACATTTTTCGCATTTTATGGCGTATACTTGCGCATCCTTCTGCATGTATGGCCACCAGTAGCCTTGGTTTATTGCTCTGTTGGCCAGTGACCGCCCTCCGATGTGACTTCCGCAGATTCCTTAGTGGATCTCATACATAAAGTCGTCCACCTTGCTCGGATGGACTCATTGGAGGTAGGGGCTCGTGAAGGATTTTCTGTAGAGCTTGCCTTCAGGAGATAGCCAGAATCGAGCCGCCTTGAGTCTGATTCGGTAGACTTCATTCTTGTCTTCGGGGAGCTGGTCATCCTTCAGGTAAGAGATGATTGGGTCCATCCAGCTCGGGCCGAGATCAATGCATAGGACTTGCCGAGATGAGTGGAGCTCTAGGCTTGATCTTGATATCGATCCGACCTCGACGGTCCTTTTCTTTCCCGCTTCGACAGCGGAGGCTAGGTTTGCAAGCGCATCAGCATGCGTGTTGGTATCTCTGGAGATTTGCCTGACCTCGGCTGTCTGGAAGTGAGAGAGCAGTTTTTTCGCGAGGGCTAAGTAGGCCGCCATCCTGTCGTCCTTGGCTTAGTAGTCTCCAGTGAGTTGGCTAGTTACCAGTTGTGAATCACCGAAGACCACCAACTGCTGGGCTCCGAGGATTCGGGCGCTATTCAGCCCTGCTATCAGAGCTTCGTACTCCGCTTCATTGTTCGTCGCTTTGAAGTCCAAGGTGAAGGCTTGCTCTATGACCAGTCCCTCTGGCGATTAGAGAACTATGCCGGCGCTAGCTCTCTTGGAGGTGGACGAGCCGTCGACGAAGACCTTCCATGCCGAGACAGGAACCTGGTTCTGAGAAAATTGTTCGACCTCGGTGACTTCACGCTCATGCCCTATGCCCCCCAGTTCGGTGCCGGGCTAGGTATAAGCCGAGCTTGGAGAGACGAACTCTACAATGAAGTCTGCCAGAATTTGGGCTTTGATCGCAGTCCTGGGATGGTACTGGATGTAATACTGCCCCAGTTCGACTGCCCATTTTGAGATTCTCCCTGAAAAGTCAGCCTTCTTTAATATAGATCGGAGTGGGTGCTCCGTGATAACCACAATAGTCTGGGATTGAAAATAATGGGAGAGCTTACGGGAGGCGCTAACGAGTGCCAACGCAAGCTTCTCCAGCAAAAGGTATCTGGTCTCGGCATCTAGCAGAATCTTGCTCGTATAGTAGATTGGTTTTTGGGCTCCTTCGTCCTCTCTCATGAGGACAGGGCTCACTGCATGATCCGAGACCGCAATATACAAATACAAAATCTCCCCCTGAGCTGCGGTAAAGAGTAAGGGTGGTGAAGACAGATAGGTTTTGAGTGCTTCAAATGCTTGGTCGCACTCAGGGGTCCATTGAAACTTTAAATTCTTTTTCAGAAGCTGAAAGAAAGGCCGGCACCTATCTGATGATCTGCTGATGAAACGATTGAGTGCTGCAGCCATGCCTCCTTGGTGTTAGATGGGCTTTGGATGCCCAAGATTGCTGTAATCTGGTCCGGATTGACCTCTATTCCCCTCCGCGTCACTAGGCTTTCGAGGAACTTGCCAGAAGCTACGCCGAAAGTGCACTTGGAAGCATTCAGTTTGAGCTTGAACTCACGGAGGATGCTGAAGACCTGGGCCAGTTCCGCCAGATGTTCGCTAGACTGCTTAGACTTGACAATCATTTCGTCAATGTAGACTTCAACTGTCTTGCCGAGCTGAGCCTGGAACATTTTGGTGATGAGGCGCTGATAAGTTGCCCCCGCGTTCTTCAGCCCAAAGGGCAACACCGTATAACAGTAAGTGCCGCGGGGGGTTATGAAGACAGTTTTCTCCTCGTCCGGCTCATATATCGGAATCTGGTGGTAGCCTCTGTAGGCGTCGAGGAAGCTCACTGTCATGGCCATCAGTGGCGTCAATCATCTGATCAATCTTTGGAAGAGGGAAGCTGTCCTTCGGGCAAGCTCTATTGAGATCTGTGAAATCTACACACACCCTCCACTTGCCAGTCTTCTTTTTCACTACCACTATATTGGCCAGCCAGACCGGGTATTGGACCTCCCGGATTGCGCCTACCTCTAGCAACTTGTCGACTTCTTCGACCACCGCTTTCGTCTGCTACAACCCCGTCCTGCGGGCCCTCTGTACCACTGGCTTGTGGTTGGGATCCACGTTCAGCCTGTGGCACATGACCTCGTGGTCGACCCCAGGCATTTCGCTCGGGGTCCAAGCGAAGACATCCACGTTCTGCATCAGGAATCTTGAGAGCTCGGCTTTTTCTGGGTCGGGCAGCTGGGTGCCGATCAGAAAAAATCTGTCAGGGTCAAGTGGGTTGAGCCTGACTTCGGCTAGATCTTCAATACTCTTCTTGTCAGGATCTCGGCCGATCTAATCCAGCCCCCTTTCGAACTCCGCCAGATTCACTCGCTCTGGCTCTTTCTCCCCAGGGACCATGGCCAACATGCACAGCCTGGCCAGCTGCTGATCTCCTTCAACTGTAACCACCTCCATCTTGCCTTCCTTGTCTTCGAGCACGAACTTCAGCTTCTGATGGAGAGAGGAGGGAACTGCTTCCATCTTGTGGAGCCACGCCCTGCCTATAATAACATTGTAGAGGAGGGGGCGTCCACCACTAGGAAATCAGTCATGACCGTGGCTCCGCCTACTCTGGTCTCCAGAGTGATTCTCCCCTTGGGGTAGACCGGCTTGACACTGAACCCAATCAGAGGCATGTGAGCTTCCTTCAAATCAGTCTCCTGGAGACCCATCTTCTTGAAGCATCCATAGTAGAGGACTTCAGATGAGCTGCCGGGGTCGATGAGGATCCGCTTCACTGTGAAGTCTCGCAGCTTCATCGTCAGGAGCAAGGGATCATTGTGGGGAAGCTGCACTCCCTCGAGGTCCCTATCTGAAAATGAGATGGCTGGGCACTCGCGCCTTGCTCGCTTTTGCTCGCTTGGATGCCGGTCCGAGCTCGGCTCTCATCACCTCCTTCCCATGCGAGGCTTGCCTGGCTTTGGCACGAGCCTAGGAGCTGCCTCTAGCTGAGGGGGAGGGAGCTGAGGGCGCCAGATGGATCACATTGATGATCTTCTCAGAATCTTCACTGTCTGGATCCCTATCAGCGCTCTGATGAGCTCGGCCGCTGCTGCCGGCGACGACATCTCCTGCCTTGACGAACTCCTCCAGATGACCTTCTTTGGCGAGCTTTTCCAGGAAGAACTTCAAGGTCCTGCACTCCTCGGTTTTGTGCCCATTCTGCTTGTGGTAGGCACAGAACCTGGTCTGGTCACGGGTGGAGGCTTCACTCTGCATGGGCTGAGGCCAGCTAAAGAATGGCCTGTTCTTAATCTTGTTCATCATTTGGTGGATCAGCTCCCTGAAGACGACGTTCACGGCCTGGTAAGCGTCGGGAGGAGGTCTGGTCTTCTTGCTGCCCCCATACTTGGACGCTGTAGCCTTTGAGGAGCTGCAGACCCAGGCTTGCTGCGGCTCTTCCTTTCGAAAGGGCTTTTTTCCTCTCTGCTGGGGTTGATTGCCCCTCTCCTTGGGTCCTAGGCCGTGGTTCTCCCGGGCCCGGATTTCATCATCCTCCCGGGCGACATAGCGCTTTATCCGGGACATCAAGGCCGGCATAGAGGTTGCGGCGTCTCCGGCCAGGTCTTTCCTCAGCTCGTTCCCTAGTAACAGGGCATTCCGGATGGCGAAAATCGCCACTTCATCTCTAGTAACATCAATCTGGCTGTAAATTGTCCAGAACCGCTGGACGAACTGGATGATGCTTTCGCCCTGCTTCATTTTCAGGGCAAGTATATCAGCATCAGTCTTGGGGACGACGCTGTAAGCCTGGAACTTCTTCAGGAAGGAGATCTGGAGCTGTTTCCAACTCGAGATAGACTTCTCCGGAAGGGCACAGTACCACTTCAGAGGGAGGTCGCTCGGACTGGAGGAAAAGATCTTGCAGTTGAGGTGGCCCTCGTTCCCCTAGATGGAAATCTTCTGAGAGAAGTGTCGGAGGTGAGCGGCTGGGTCAGACACTCCGTCGTAAGGAACGAATCGCAGGACAGAGAACTTCTTAGGCAGTGGAGTCTCCTTGATATCCCGCGTGATGGGGGAGGCCTCCAGATCGGTGGGGCTGCAGATTTCTTGTTGGTCTCGGGCGAGAGCAGCCATCTCCATGTTATGTTGAAGGGCCAGCTTAATACGCCTGTCGAGCCGCTCCTGCTCGACATCCTTCCGTGGCGACACTGCTTCCGACTTTCGCTTCGAATGGCCTCGACTGTGGTAGCTACGAACTTGGTCGTCTCGGCCATGATGGCTTCGACCATTGCTCGAGAGCTCGTCGTTGGGCCGACTACGCTTCTGGTCCAGAAAAGCTCTCAAATCCTTGTGGGGGGGCTGGACTACCTTGCTCGGGTCGGCTCTCTTCCCGCCTTGGGGCCCGGAAGGCTGTTTTGCTGAGGGGGCTCTTGCTGCTCTCAGTTGCTGCTGAAGCTGGCGGATTATTTTATCCTGCTCCTGGATGAGGGCATTTTGAGCCGCGATATCTCCTCTGTCATCGAGGTCTCGCTGACGGCGTAGCTCGTCGACTGCCGCACCTTTGCCTTTCGAGGGACGCTCGTGTCGCCGCTCTTCCCGTCGGGGAGGCGTGACTTCGTCGCCCGGAGACGAATCCTCAAGTCCCTCTTAGAAGGGAATCTCGACGAAGAGCTGCGAGCCTAGGCACCCCTCGCCTGCAGACGCGCCAAGCACCGTTCTGGACCGCCCTTGAGGAGGGACGTCCGTCGACGGGCCCGGTTGCTCGAGTACTGCTCTCGAAGACTCCCCGCCTTTCTTAAGTTTTGGAGGCATGGTATTTGGTAGGATTGAGAAGGTTAGGAAGGTTGGGAAGGTTGGGATAGTACTTTCCCACAGACAGTGCCAATTGTAAGTACAAAAAACGATGACTCACAAGATTAGGGGGTGCCTGATATGACTTATCTGAATGGAAGAAGATGATCTGCTGCCTCAAAGCCTGAAAGGGAAGAGCAAACAGTCAAAGGACCCTGGCCTGGGCGGCGCAAGGCTATCCGATGCCAAAGTCAGTATATGAACTTAACTAAGGAAGGAGAGGAAGAACAGAGGTAGAGTAACGATTCTCAAGTGCACAGGTTGCATACCTTGCATGTGAAATGGGGTTCTATTTATAGAGAACTCTTGATGATATTTTGGATGATATTTTGGAGTGGGTCCCATGATTTGATAGGGAAGTCCTTATCAGCCCATAAAGTAATAAATGCGGTCCATATCAGCCCACATTGCATTTAATGCCAGTCGGATCAGCCCACATTGCATTTAATGCATGTCATGTTGGACCAGATCATGTTGGACGCCTTTGGCGGTAGAGGTCCCATTGGATCCATCCTCGGGCCTTGCCCTGATGTGGCTACAGCCGCTGGATGCTGCCATGTCAGCGATCTGGCGAAGATTGTGGACGGTTGGATGTCGCATCTGTCCCACTGGCTCCCCCCTATTCTGCCACGTGTCTGATGACGTGGCGGGCGTGGGGCGCGAGTGGAGATTCTTCTTTGCTTTGGTTTCCGTCCTGGCTCCTTTGGCCGGGGTCCCCGGCTCCTTTGGCCGGGGTCAAGCTCTTTAGCCGAAGTGGGCCCTTGGTAGCCGAGCCCGGCTCTGTCCCGGCAGCCGAGGCGAGTCTGGGTGCCATGTGGATGGCACGTGAGAGTGCTTAGTCCCATCTTATAGTCGTGATTAGCATAATCCTGGATCTTTGAAAATCTCCCCACACAGAATCCGCACTCAAACGCAAAAGCAGGATCAAGGGAAATCGTAGATAATATGAACCTTCTAAGATGAATGTATTGTCATCCCCTCAAATGATAAAATCTCTAGTTTTTTTGTTGAAACACAATCTTATTTTTATTATCGTGCTCAATCGAATGGTGGAAACCACTCATTTAATTTGTAAGAGACTTGAAGTTATTTCATTTAAGGGGATAATATTTATGTTGAACGGATCCAATCTTCTATTGGTTTGCCCCGGGATAGAATTTCAAAACAAAGGATCGAGACGGAAGATCCGGACTAGGATAAAGAGTCTTGGTCTTTGGTCTCCGGGCTCATTAATTTGTGCGTGGACTGTGGATGAGTTAATAATGGTAGGCTCCCTCCAACCTCAAGTCCCATATGGTTATACGATTTCACGTGGCTTGGAAGAAGAGGTCCCATATGTTGAAAGGGTTGTCCAATTGTTTAGCTATCAAGAGGTCGGGTCTGGAACTCGGTCAAATTAAACTGTCATGATTCCACACTAATTAACCAAGACTCTAATTTCTAAGTCCAGCCCGCACCACATATCTAACTTTAACTATTATAAAAAAAAAAAGGAAGATGCACTACTTTTTTCACTACAGACCTAATCAATAAAATGCAAGATGTGAGCCTCACTTAATATATATCTACTACTATTATAATATATATAGATAACAACCTATATATCTACTGGGCCCACTTTTATAATATCTCTATCTCTACTCTTATAAAAGAGAACAAAATGACATTTGGTTTCACTATACCACCTGGGCCTACTTTTATATACACCACATGGCCCACTTTTATATATATAAGAGAACAAAATGACATTTGGTTTGACTACACAACCTGGGCCCACTTCTATCTACTCTTATAAAAAAAGAAAATAAAATGACATTTGGTTTCACTACACCACTTGGGCCCACTTTTATAAAAGAGAACAAAATGACATTTGGTTTCAATATTTATTTATTTTTAATTTTATTATAAAAGTGAGTAAGATGTAGTACGGTTTCACTACACACCTGTCCAATAAAAAGAGAGTAAGATGTAGTCACGGAAAAAATAGAATGAGATAAAGGAAAGGGAAAGAAAAGAGATAAGAAAGAGTGATTTGGATTGATAAAGTGAGGACATAATGGGAATTTTCCAATTTGTCTAAAATAGACTTTGGATCAGGCTTGGGTTTAGAGGGGTTTTGAGGATCCAGATCAAGATGAGCTAGAAGACTAAAGTTTAGGAATTAAAAATATCTTCCCAACGGTACCATAATCTTAAAAATCTAAAATTACAAAAAGCCCCCTAAATTCTCTGGAAATTTGCTATCTATCCCCCCCTACTATACCCAAATGAATCCGGATCTCGACCAAACTTGGCACACACGATCCTAATAATTTTCTTAATCTCTTCTATTGAGTAGATACTGATATTTTAAATGGAATAAAATTTCGTTGTAATACATTTCAATAAATCGAGTAATTTTTTTTCGATTTCTTTGTTTTTTTTTTCAAGGTGGTGGAGAAAAGAAACAGGAACATGTGGATAAGATTGGAGTCTATCTCAAATCTTGTTTTTTTCCCTTTTCTTTTTTCAATTTTCTTTTAACATTCTTCTTATTCAGATACTACAAGATTTTCAATGCAGGAAATTTTGTGGGTATGAGGTTTTTCCTCTGTGAGTAATTGTGTAAGGAAAAAAATGGCATTTTAATAGATTCTTCATTGACTTTTAGCTTCTTTTGGAATTGAGGGAGTTTTCATACATGTAAGTGAGCACTGTCTACTGAAATTATTATCGTTTGATTGTGTCTTCTTCTTCAATTTTTTTTTAATGTTGCAATAAAATCTTCATTCTAAGAAAAAATGGGTGCAACCACAGTTAAGAAAAAGATGATGAAGAGTTGATTTTTTCTTTCTCATTCCTGTTTGGGCCAAAGTTAGGCCCATTGATAGTTCATGGTAATTGGTTAGAATAGTAAGCTCATCCGATTCTTAGTTTTTATTTATATTTTTTATAAAATTGCAGGTTATCAGTTCGGCTATGATTTCGACTTAACTCCAACTTTAGCAGGTCAAGTCTACCAGAAAACTGATAAGTCGACCTGACAGATTAAAAAAAGTAAATTTAAATTTCTTTGTACACATTCATGATAAAATATCTAGAAATATGTGATTTATATCATCAAAAAGTTATATAAATTTCATATCGATTGTCTTTTGAGATCTCATTTTTCTCACTACATCATTGTTTTATTGTTTTCAAATGCATAGGAAAAAAGTAGTGTCAGCTGTATAAGGGCATTGCACGGGTCTTGCAATTTACAATCACTCATTTTCTGTTGAAATTTTATTTTTAATTATATTGAAGCTTCTACTGAATTTTTTAAGAACTTTATTTTTTTTAAGAGTTTCTTAGTAAATGTGTGTTCAGCGCACGTGCATTGCACATGCAGGGCTCCACTAGTTTTCATATAATGAGATTAATACCAGAGTTGTAACATGGCCTGAGCTCATTGAAAATCCATTTTTAATCAAAGATACCCCTTTTACCTTTCAATAAACACTTTATTACATAAGTTTTCTTAAATACATATATCATACGATCTTATCAGTAACTAAATTAACATAAGGGCCCGAGCTCATTGAAAGCCCATTTTTAATCAAAGATCTCTATTTTTCATTTGTAATGAACACTGTGTTACATATATTTTCTTGGGCAGTGCTCCTCTGCGGATGTCTCGCACATATTGAGGGGATCAAAAGATCAAGGTGTAACCATATTTTTGAAAATTTCAAAAAAAGTAAAAACCAAAGAAAAAAAGAATTTTTGCGCATTTTCAAAAAAATACATTAAGATTTGAGTATTTTAAAATATATATATAAATTCTCTGCAATTCTTTCAATCAAGTCATCTCCATGGATTTTTTTTTTTTTTAGAAATGCCAAAAATACACTTCCCTTTGTAACATGCTTAATTTTGTCTTTTCTTAACCTCTTTCCTCCCTAAATTTTTTTGTTTAATCATTTGAAACGCCCCTTTTAAACCATCCATATATAAATGTAGTTGAATTGGGCCCTCCTAGATCATTTGGGTCCAATTTGATCATTTCTCTTAATGATTTATTAAATGAAAATTTTGAAAAATGACATAAGGGTATTCTTATCATTTCTCAAAACTTTTTTTATGGATAGGACTTGATTGAAAGAATTGTGAAAAAACTTTTATATTTTTTTTAGTACTTAAATGGAAATAATAAGGTGAGAACTATTCTCATGGTTCAAACCGTGGGAACTATGGGTGGGGCTCACCTATCACCCAATCCAAACCTTGTAATGGATAGAGAATCCCTTGATAGTCACATGTCCTAGGGTTTGGCACCCATGCAAATGAATTGAGCCGTTGGATCGACTATATACCCATACGTACGAATGGACTGGGGTTGTCGGCCATGGTTGAAGGAGTTAGGAGCATGAGATTGGGGCAAAACTTGATATTCATGGTGGTTAGATCTTTTAATCCCCACCGGTTCCATCTCAAGATAGGACCCCAAGTAGGCCCCACAAAAAAGTTCTCATGGAGTCACAGTGAGAACAGTTCTCACTAATCTTAGTTTATTAAGGTCCCAAATCCATCAACAAGAACAACAAATATAAGTATACATATCTATATATGCAATAATAACTTGGTGCAGATCTATAATTGAGGAGCTATGTTATGCTCAAATCAAGTATTTGATCTTTGTTTCTGTAAAACTTTCGCAGACATGATCTCTTAGACCTCGCAATCTTCTACGCTATGACCCAATAGGAGAGAACTTCTCAAAGAGAATGGTGGGATCTCAACTAAGAAAAAATTCCTCAAGGTACTCAACAAGAGAAACCGAAGGAGAGAAGAGAGGGGAGTAGAGGAGCACCCTGGACGTCCGCTAATTGTACTGGACGTCTAGCCCCTCTTGGAGCCCTAGTTCTCTTACGAGTCCTACTTCTACTCGTCTTTCTCTTATAAGTTCTTGTTTGAATATAACTCTATCACTTATGGCTAGCATGGTGATCACTAGAGATTTCTTGAATCTCACTCCAACCGAAGCATCTGGACCCCACATCTCATGTAAGTTCTTGACCCACAATTATTTACAACTAACTACACTATATAAATGAAATTCCACTCTGGTCTTAAGAGTTTTCCAAGAACTCAGACTTTTCAATTACTACAAACACGCCCTCAGTCAATTAAATCCATGGATCCATTGGAAAATAGTATCAACTGTCTAACCAATGCGGACCCACCTCTATTTATCCTTGTGTCCCGCTTAACCACATCAATTATCGATACAATCTGATTGACTCTAAATTATAGCGGTTGCACACTTACCGATGATAAATTTTAATAATCATCACATACAAGGGGATATTTCTCTTTTAGAGGATAGATTCAATCTTTCGAATAGATGTTCCCACAGTTCCACTGCCATGTAGCCAAGATACTGAGGTGTTGACCTACATTTGGCTGTCCTCTTTGGTAAGCTAAAGTAAATGTATAGCAGAAACATGAGTCCATAAGAGCTTTCCTTAATTAAAGACATTATTTTGTATAAGGTGCTACTTATGATCTTTCAGTACATCCAATATACTAGCACAACAATCAAGAGTCTTCCATTCATATGGTTGAAACATTTCATACCATCTCATAGTAATTGCAGTGCTACAATATTTTCAGATAAGATCTCTAGTCTCATCACTGGTTGTAAAACTCTTCAAATATAAGAGTAGTGACCTACCTATGTGAATCTGATCCACATACAGAGATCACATTTAATATACTTAAGGGCTCATGTTAATCTCATGAAAAACATGTCATTTTGTATCAATTATGTACAAATTAAAATCTTATTATCTCATGAATGAAAGCATGAAATTATGTATCAATTAAGATAATAAATAATTTTTTTTACATCATCCACTGGATTGAGGACATAAAATCTAACACCCATTACATGCAAACAATAGCATGAAATCTGGAAATCTGCAAAACTGCTGGGTGGTGATTGTCGGAAGTTTTCTTGAAATGTGTGTGTGTGTGTGTGTGTGTGTGAGAGAGAGAGAGAGAGAGAGAGAGAGAGGGAGAGGGAGAGACAAGAAGATCTTTACATCCATTCTTCTAAACAATGTTTATTGCATATCTTTTCCATACCCAACTCAATCGAATTAAAAAGTGATAGTAACACATACTATTGTATTCTACTGATTCATATTTAATGATGATATTGATGATGATAGAAATTGAAAACCATGCTTAAATGACTCTTAACGGGGAATAATCTCAGAGATAGAGACATCATTTACTGACATTGGCAAAGAATTGCTTGTTGATTTCTCAGTCCCACTCGCTCTTGAATCAGAGAGGATTGCATTCTGGCTAAACTCTGTTCGGCCACTCCGAAGAAATGGGGGTGGTGATGATGTCGGCAGGGTGACAGAAAAGCTGCTTAGCATTAAAACGATCGACGACATGAAAGGTCTCTCTGAAACATCTTCTTGAACACACAATAAACCAATGTGGATGCATCTCATCACTTCATTTCTAGAAAAGGATTGGCGTAATGTTGGATCCATTATCTCCAAGGGTGTACCTTCCTTCCAAAGTCTCCATGCCTGTAGAAAGCTCATTTACAATTCTTTTTTAATTTAGTTTATTTACTTAAAATGAATGAATAACATTGTAAGAAGAGCGCAAAATTTTCTAGAAGAATTAAAGCCATTGATGCAAAATTTTGATCACATAATAGACAAGAACTAAAATTAATAATTATGCACATATCTGTACTTACATGGCTTAAAAGATCGGTTGCACTATCTGATTCATTGAGATTACTGTTCTTTCGACCGCTTATTATCTCTAGAAGTAAAACTCCAAAGCTAAATACATCTGATTTAACTGAGAATTGTCCGCGCATAGCATACTCCGGTGCCATGTATCCACTGCAGATGACCTTCTATTAGAAATGACTAAGAGCTACTTGTTAAATTTAACTAAAAAAAACACCAATTAGAGTTTCTACAAATGTACAAAGTCAAGGTAGATAGGAGAAGGGACTTTAGGGACATAAATCAGAGGTAAGGCTACATGAGGATTATGGACATTCTATAACTCTAGATCTAGAGACCTACAGTTTCAAGCCTTCGTTAAAATGAATTCTTAATCCAATGGTTTATATTAGTTTGATGAGCGTCAAAATGGAGTGAGTGTAGTACATGGAAAAGTGGGTGTCTATGAAGGTTTTTAATTTATCACAGGTGGCCCAATTTTAAGGATATTTTTTTTAAATTGACCAAAACAATCTCCACTAAGAACTCTTTCAAAACCTCCTTATGAATTCCAATTTGACATTGAATAGAGGATATGAAGTCCACTCAAATGTGAACTCATGGATCAATGTGTGTGTTTGAGAGAGAGAGAGAGAGAGAGAGAGAGAGAGAGAGAGTACTCTTGTTACTATATATTGACAGACAATGTGGTCATCACTTGGGATTTTATAGTTGTGGATTTTATTGTAAAACTCTTTTAGTCAACTCTAGATTTATGAATGAAGGTTTTAACAATGATGATGATATTGGGAATGATGATAATCGATATTTGTCTAATTTAAAAAATGTAAAGATTAAGATATCCTTTACTTACAATGTTCCTGCAATTATATTTGTGCTTCCTTGAGTTTGATCGACTCCAAATAGCTTTGCCATGCCGAAGTCTGAAATTTTTGGGTGCATGTCGTTGTCTAGTAAAACGTTACTAGCTTTAAGATCCCTATGAATAATCCTAAGCCTTGAATCTTCATGAAGATAAAGTAGCCCTCGCGCAATCCCTCCAATGATTTTATATCGTCTTTCCCACGTCAAAAACACCTTTTTACTTGGATCTATGCATTTATCAAAACCATGTCAAATGAAAATAGAACAATTAATTTGGTTTTGCTCCAGAAAAAAGTTATTTTGGAGCTCACTTCCCGTTAACTTAATAAAAAAAATATATAATGACGTGATTTGAGAGTAGAAAGAACCAAACCAAATAGAAAGTTATCAAGGCTCTTGTTTGGCACATATTCATAGATGAGTATCTTTTCCTCTCCTTCTGCACAACAACCCAGTAGTCTCACCAAATTCCTGTGTTGAAGTCTAGCAACCAATTGAACCTCATTCTTAAACTCCAATACACCTTGAGTTGATGCATTAGATAGTCTCTTCACAGCTATTGCTTGTCCGTTTTGTAATGTTCCCTGAGATACATATTCCAAAAGGGAAAATTACAACAGTTGAAGAATAACATCTAGGATCTAAGAATTTTAACAATTATACACATATATAGTTAATTGATATATAGATACATCTTTTACTGAACCAAAAGTATGCTGAAGCCAGCCTAGAGCTGCTGATGAGAACTCTTAATGAGAGAGGTGTCAATGTAATGTTGTATGTAACAAACTCCAAGTGTGTATAAAATGAAATGAATATATATATATATATTAACAATTTCAACTTAAAAACTCTTTGTTATTACCTTATAAACAACACCAAATCCACCGTGTCCAAGCTTATTTTCATCAGAGAAGTTGTTTGTAGCAACTTTGATTGTATCCAAGTCCAATTGCAGTGACTCAACACTAGAAATTTCTTCTTCATCTGTGACAAAAGGAGTAGTTAGTTTCTCAATCAAGACTTAGCAAGTAACCTTCAGAGTTAGGAACTAAAAATAGAGCAACCTCTTAACATTTGATTTGTACATTAAGAACCAAATATCACTCTATGTAGGCTGCACCTCAACACATGACAATCATCAAAACAGGGAGAAATGGGAAGGATTTCGTGTGGGCTACGAGTGATCCAAGTTATATGACTCAGATCATCACTTGATCCTAGTCCTTAATTTAGGGCCTAATAGCTTAATGGTTCTTTTCACCTAATTCACACACCATGAGTGACCACTTTTTAATATGACCTGGAAGAGTAAAGAAAATAAATGTTCTCCAAACATTGTTTAAATAATTGTGGTTATCTTGACATGCCTTTGGAAACATCTGAAATTATTCATACTGAGCAATTCGACATTTTCCACCAAGTAGCCCTAAAATCTCCTTCGCTTTTTTTTTCTTTCACTGAAAAACTTGACTAAAGCACTAAACAGATAATGGCATTTCATAGATTAATTTTTCTATTCAGAGGGGATCAACTCCATGCATCTAATCAATCCATTGGAACCGATTCTTTCATGACAAATATATTTTAAAACTTAAGGCCAATGGAAGAGATATTTACTGTTGAATTGGACAGATATAATTTAGCTGTGTATATAGATGTGCAAGTAAAATATTAGTTTGAGTTACATGGATTTTAAGGCATTTACAGATTCAAAGAGGGGCCTTCAGTCAATGTTTTTAATCCATTTTTGGCGATCCGTTATAAGGAAAGATAGTTTTACTAAAAAAGCGGGAATAACATGGGATTTATCTATGTCTTTTTTAAAAGAAAAATCAGCCCCATCGAACAAGATTTGATATGCAAAATGGGGTAGTTTTATGTCAACCGTAGCAAATATTTACAAATGTAAACTGTTAAGATGATGGGGCTAGGATAATTGGATGGGGCTGACTTTTTTAACATATCTAGTCCTGATCATATTGATCTTTGAATACCCCATTCCATGCATTCTTAGCTCGCACCTCATCCTGGTGGGAAAAAAAGAAGTCATCTCGTTCATCTCACAGGATCGGTGAGATGACTTTTTTGTGGCACACCTGGTTGAGTGCGAATCAAAAAGGGCATAGGGGATTGAAAGATCCTAATGAGGGCTAGATATCAGCAAATAATCAAACTCATCCAGCATGATTTGATTTCTGAAATGGGGTATTTCATTTCAGTCGTTGCAAATGTTTACAAATTTAAACTATTACGATGAAGAGGCTCGGATGATTGGATAGAGCTGATTTTTACACATATCTAACCCTCATCACGATCTTTCAATCCCCAATGCCCTTCCTGGTTAGCACTCAACTAAGTGGGCCATTAAAAAGTCATGTTACTCACATCATGGGATCATTTTTACACACACACGAACACAAACACATGGGAATTACTCATATGCGTCCATCTCTCATCGTATTATGGTGAGGGGAAACTTGATAGGGCCCACTTGGGGCCCCAATGATCATGGGACTTGGGGAGGGGGCGGATGAAAAGAGACATTTTGGATGGACCTAGATATCAAGTTTGGGGTCAATCGCATGCCTCTAATCCCATATCCATGGCCCACAAGTTTAAGGACTTTATATTAAAGGAAATTTGACCCTCGATCCAATGGCCCAAGCCATTCGGATCTATAAAAACTCAATACATCCGGTGTAAGGGAGTCCCATGTGTGTGGACGGTTTTAGATGGATCATAAATTAGATCCGTCCCACCATGATGCCCACTATCTGTCCCTAACCCTGTGGTGAAGGGTGGATGCATATGAATGTATATATTCTGGTGAGGAACTTGATGGGCCCACTTGGAGCCCTACTGATCACGAGACTAGAGGGATGGAAAGAGACATTTATGGATGAGCCAACATATCATGTTTGGAGTCAATCACATGCCTCTAACCCCTTCATCCATGGCCCACAAGTTTAACAACTTTATATTAAAGAAAAGATTTAACCCTTGATTCAGCCGTCCAATCCATTCAAATTGGTGAAAAACTCGATAGATCCAATGTTATTCAAGGGGTCTCATGTATGTGGAAAGTTTGGATGGATTACAAAGTTAGCCCCAATATGTGTGAGGCCAAAAAAATCAACAAAATTAGATCATTAAATATTTGGGTTTTAAGGCCCTAAAGATTTGTGGTAAAAATATTTGAACAAGGGCATTTCAATCCAAGCGTCGGTAACAATTGCATAAGTGTCAAACGTGGGAGAGTGAAAATTCATGAGCATTCGTCAGTGTAGAATATAACCAATGGAAAATAATAGTGCTCAAGTTTTTCCAAGTTTTCAAATCAAGATAAAAAAAATCTCACTTTTCAAAACGGGGCTTAAGTTTTCCATGAAAATTTCAAATTATAGGACATCAAACCAATGAGTTTTATGCTAACTTTCCTCTCATTTTTAAAATACCCAAATGCCCCTTTCTTCTTCTTTCCTCCCATTCTATCATCCCCACCTCTCCTTTTTTTCTAATTGGGCTATTGGTCCAAGAGTAACGCTTCAACTTGAGAACTCATGCTTCAACTTCCTGGGCATGTTTCAACTTGAGTACTCCAAAATGGACCATTGGAGATAGGTTTGGTAATATATTAAAGGAGGTAAAATTTAAAAAAATAATAAAATATTAAATTTTGCATATGGTGTGGAGTTGTCACTTTTGGAGATGTCAAATTCAAAAATGTCAAATTACCACATAAGCCATCAAATCAAATTTGTCATATCTATTGGAGATGCTCATGCGAACACCACGCAACCAGGAGTGTCTTCGAAACCTCTCGTCCTTCACTGACAACCACTGGCAATTGCTAGGCCAAGTGGACGAGTGTTGTAGTTCTTGACTAAATGTCGGAAACATGAGGCGGTATCATTCCAATCACGATAAAATATTTCAATGTTCGACTACGAATCTAGGTTCTCATGGGTCAGGCCTCGTTGTATTTTCATGATGCCCTTTACTGAAATCTAGCCAGCAGAATCACAAATTCACAAATCACAACCCTCTGTTTATAGATTTGGTTGATAATTTTACTACAATCTGATATGGACATAGTCTTTGAATATTTACACTTGCAGAACATTGGCTATGGTGCAAGATCATGAATTTTAAAATATGCTTTAAGATGGTTATTCACATCTTGGATTTTCCCTATTTTAGTTGGGAATTTAATTCTGAATCTTGTTGTCAGAGTATTCATTGTCTAGAAATTTGTTCAATGTCGCAGGCCAATCCCCCATACCCAACGTTTTATCAAATTTTCTCATGATGAGTTTCTCCTACTCAGGGCCGTTATTATGAGAGTTCTAACGTTGCTAGAAGACCAGACTATCTGCCTGGTGCTGATGCCTTTTTTTTTTGTAATATCTCGAACCTACACTAATCATGTTTAGCATCTAACTAACTCTAATTAGATACCTAATGGATGTTTTGAATGTATTTGGGCTTGATTAGGTAGATTAGAAAGGGGTTTGACCATTGACTACGTAACATTATGACTTTTGGGCATTTTAGGTTTTTTGGGTCCCGCGTGTGTTTTCTATTTCCTGAGAATTTTGGGTGCATTACATAATTCATGAGTCATATTTCAATTTCTGTGTTGTGAACCAACTCATTTGAGCACATTTAGATCCATTTAGGAGCCAAAAGCCTTAAGTTGTAAATTTCTAGTAGATTTAGGACTTCTTTGCAAATATCAGAAATTTACAAGTATATATAAATGCCTAACTAAAACCCTAAACCCTATTCCTTCATTTCATTTCACTTTCATTAGCAAGAGCCACCTAGGGTTTGGCTTCTCGTCACTTTCCATCAATTTCCTTGCTACCAAACATCAAATTGGAGAGAGTTTTCTTTCATCTTCTTCAACAAGGAACCCATTTCTTCCAAGTATTCATCTTCTCCAGGTTTCCTTCCTCTATTCCATATACTTGGGTATCAGTCTCTATTTCCTTTCTTTTGGTTGGAATCATCTCTAAGAAGCCTAGATCTACTAAGGGAAGCTAGCTATTACAATCATCATTTCATCTTCTGTGTGTAGGATTTTGTTTTGAAGCTTTAGATTTGGGGGTTTTGCCCTAGAAGCTTGGTAGTAAATGAGATTTGAGTTTGAAGCACCTAAGGCAAGTAGACACTTATAAAATGTGCATGTTTCTTTCCATCTTTTGATTCTCGTATGAATTTCATGCTAGTCACCCAGGTTGCAACTCATTTTGGTTCTTTTGTCTTAATATGATTTTAGATTTGAAAACAGGTTTACTAATAATTTGATTTAGGATATGGTTCGGAGTAATATGTGGTTGTAGTAGTTTTGGAGGGCATTAGAGGCTCTAATTTGTAGGATTTGGACCTATGTATGAGTTTAGGAAGGAAAGGGTTCGAAATACCCTTTATGTAGGAGAAGCAAGACTCAAAGCGCTGGAAATTAGCAATTAGAATGCCCGCTTGAGCGTACACCATCCAGAAAGCCACCCTGCTTGAGCGAGTAATTCTAAGCCCGAATAAGGCAGAACCCACTCGAGTGCATGGTAGCCACTCGAGCGCATGTCATCTAGAGACCAGACCTGCTCAAGCATATGATGCTCGCTCGAGCAAGGATTTTCCAGAGAGTAGGTCCGCTCGAGCGCACCCATCCGGAAACTTAGGAATTTTTATGATTTTGTGTTTTGGCCCTAGTTGACCCTAGTATGACACCTATATACCCTAGTGACATGCCCAATGAATTAATTAGTGCTAGAGAGTGTCATTTGGACGCATGTACACTCTCATGGAACTCGTTTCTTAGACTTCTTTTACCCCAAATCAAAGGTGTTATTTTAAGGTGTTTGACGTCCCAATTCATGTTAATGCCAAGGGTTCTCTTGTAGCCCAACTAACGTCGGAAACCTTAAGCCTGCACATTGTTGGACGGTGAAGCCCACGAGTGCTCCAAAACCTTAGAGTTGGCTTATCATGAATCCTCAATTTCATAAGCGATCCGTTTGCATGCAGTTCATTTCCGTTTCCAGTACTCTTGCATGATTTGTACATGCTTCTCGTGTCCATTTCTTTAGCTGATCATCTGCCTTGTTGTCTTACGTCATATATTCCCTTATGCATTATGTTTATATGCTATGTCGTGCTACACATTTATGAAGATGGTCATATACTTGTTCATGTTTTACATTTGTATATGCTTACACTCAAGCTATGTCACACCTTGATATTTTATATACACTCTACTCCTTGAGTCGACACCACTTAGCTTCGACCTTAGCCCAGTTGGATCCGACTAAGTACGGGTTTAGGTATTTTCGTGGACCTCTGTAGATAGAAATTATGGATGGTTAACCGGTACCTCAGGTCCACAATGGAGTTTACGAGTCCTATGCCTCCTAGTGGTACCTCATGTTTTGCTATGCTATGCTCAGGCTCTCATGTGATCTTATGTTTACATGTTTATTTGGGAGAATATGGCTCATGTAGTTTTTTCCATCTAGTCATGTTATGATTATGCAATTGTCATTTTTGATTCCTTACGTATCATGCTTTTTCATGCACTACTCATGCTTAGATTTCCCTACTTGACCTCATATGATCTATCTTATCATTTCTACTCATTTGTTACGCAAGTTATATTATATGCTTGTCTATTTTTTCTTAGCTTAATCTAATGGTGCTACACTTGGAGTTACAGGTGAGAACCACATCGAGAGGCTAGGGAGGAGATTCCTCAACAACTAGTAGAGTGGGCCCCTGAGGATGTCTCTTAGACATCTATGCTTTGAGTGGACACACGCCATCATTCCCTTGACCATGGCATGGATTGTCATAAACTTAGAATTTTTTTAAACTTTTATTTGGATTGTAAACCTAATTAATACTTTGCTTTTGTTATACTTTCGTATTTCTTTCTTACCTCACTAACTTTGAGAAACTTAAACTTTTAACAATGCTCATCAATTGGTTTATGCTTGTATATCATGTTTTATGTGATAAGTGATGAATATGGATGGATATCTATGCTTGAACTATATAAATTAAGGAGATTTTAATCTCACACATGATATCCTATGGGAAAAATCCGTTCGTGGAATTCAAGTTGGTTCAAATTTCCATGCAAGTGTACGCTGCGCTTCGAGATGAGCGAAATCTCGAGCTCGGGGCGTGACATTTTTCCTCCATTTTCGTACTAATTTACTCTTTATTTTCCTTACTTTCATAAAAATCATTTGTTATTGTGGGTTTGGCTTATGGTCCATTATTTTGTAATAGTCTATTTTAGCCTTTAGTGGAGCTCCTTTTCTAGCAAGAAAAAGAAATGTTGCTACGCTATACTCTAATGAACTGGTAAATCTTAACTAGTTTTGTGCCCAACTATACTGGTGCTGGTGAACCTAATATATCGTACATTTGTTCACGCTATTATAGAACTCCATGTAGGAAATCATATGTGGCCCGAATGCCACTCGTCCTACATCAATTCAAGTAGGACGTGGGCTAATAGAGAATACAATCCCACTTATAGTAACATTTGATCTGTCCCCACAATAAGACTCCCATGAGATTAGTGGATGTAGGGCGAAGAAGTTTTCTCATAAGTGTGGTTCTTTGGAACTTGTCTATATAAGGATAAGGGAACCCTAAGGTTGGATATTCTCCATTCCCTCTAAGAAAGACGAGATAAAGAAATTTGTGGAGTTTCCCATCACTGGAATGCACTTAGATCTCCGGCCGCGTGCTGGAGTCTCCCCATCCAGATCCATCATTCTAGAATTGATCTTTAGAGGTACAAAACAAACAACAGTAATAGATATGTGGTCTGTTGGTTATGTGTTAGCTGGGCTTTTTCTCATTAAGGACTTGTTTATTAAGGGCTTGTTTCATGGAGAGAGAGGAAGAAAGGGACCTAAGGGCATTTTGGTTATTTTGAAGGAAATGTAGGGAAAAACAACCAGAAAACTCATTCTCGTTGGATGTCCTGATTTGGAATAAAAATGTAAAATTTAATCCTTTTTTTTAAATTCTCCATATAATAAACTCTTTTTGGGTTGGTCCATGCATCCGCAAACTAGTTCCCACAAAGTTCGCATGATGATGGGTCTCAAAGTAATTTTTCTTTATATGCATACCGTCCTATAGGGCCCACCTGGAAGCTTGACAATCAAGGGGGACATGGAGATCTGATCGCAGATTAAGGGGTCTCCAAATATTGCTGCGATCAAATAATCACTGCATCAGATGTATGCTTATCAAATAATTCATATATGATTTAAGTTAGTTGGATGTGTCAAATTGGAATAATTGGTATTTTTAGGAAATTTCTACAGGACTTGACCAATATGATATTTGAACACAAAATCAATAACCAAATGCTTAAGGAAAAAAAAAAAAAAAAAACACTACCATGAAAGAAACACTTGAAACATCACAACAATTATCAAACACAAGATACATATGTATCTAACTTATATTAATCTAATCTACAAGAGAACAATGCAAAGCTTCTAAAGTGAAGCTCCTTCATTTCTAGAGAGCCCATATAAGTTTTTTATAAAGCTTCTCTCCCTCAATGGGGGCCTTTGTTTGTTTGTCTCTTCGAAGAATGCCCTTTTTTGGTTCTCTTTTTACATTAGAATGCCCCTATTCTATTCCCTTCTAGCTAGGCTTTCTAAATGGGAGCAACCACCACAACCATTGGATTAGAGGCAATCCAATCGCTCATAACAAAAGGAGCAAAACTACAAAAAAAAATTCAAAGGGAGAAAGATAATGATTGAGCTTTATGACTATGTTTCACACAAACACATATAAAAGTCTCATATTTGAAGGTTAATCACCAATCCTGCAGCCAACTACTAAGTATGCATGTCCTCTAACCCGGGCATCACGTCTTTTCCAAGATTAAATAGGTTCTCCACATTCTAGTACTCTTTCAAGCTCATGCAACCTTTGTCAATATGTCATTAAGGTTCTTCTCGGTGCGGATCTTATCTACTCACAAATCAATGCGTTCCTAACAAAGTAGTACAGCCCTTTATGGAGAGAGAGAGAGAGAGAGAGAGATGGCATTTCATCTAACCGTTCAAAAACAATAGCGGTTAGGAGCTATGTTTTCAAAGTTTTAATCGAAAGGCCTAGGATGTTTGGGTTGTTGTGATATCTCTATCCACTTACCCCGTTTCCATCCTCCAATCCCCATCCTAAAACAGCGGGCCGGGCCCCACAAGATCACTCTAATCCTAATCAACAAGGATACTATTTCACTCCAATTGATCCAATGATTATCAAGCATTTAGGTGAGACTCTTCATGGTGAGGTGCTTATTTAATGTAAGTAAACACGTGAAGTCTACATTTACCCTATATATATAAGAACTACTTTATTGAGCACACCTAGATGCATCATGCATGCAAATCATAGGGTATGAAAAGATGCAATAGTCTACAAATGAATTAGGGATAATCATTATGAATATGGATATTCAGGCATCAAATAAATGACTTTTCAACAATTACTTCAAGTAATTCGTAAATTTGAAGATGCTACTTTTCCATGTGCACGAGATAGCTAGGATAATGGTGCCTTATGTGCATGCATAACGCACTGAATGTATGTGCATGTAAAACGTGGTCACTTACCATTACTTTTCTTCTTTGGCTTCCTCCGGATGTAACAAGTAACGATGATTAAGAATAGCACAAATATCATGACAATTGGAACCACAATAGCAATAATAATTTGAGGTGATTTCCTTTCGCTACCTGCATCGCAAACAAATTATATTTCATGTTATTCTAAAATCCTTTTGCATTTTAAACCATTTTTTATATGAAGTAGGCAATAAAGCATTCAAGTTAGAAGCATCGTCAACCAATTTTTTTTATTTTTTATTTTTGTTAACGGAGGGTTCCTAATCCTTTGCGCTGGACTAATCCCTCTGGGCCCAGAGAGAAGCTGAGTAAAATCCCTGTGGCCCCCAGGTGGTAGCACAAGTGGACTCAACCTTCGGTTCTGAAGAGGGGGAGTCGGGGGTCGATACAAAGACCTCTAGCTCCGGAAGAAGGAAGGAACTATGGTCCTGACCACTCGGCCAACCCCTTGCGGTTAACCAAGAGTTGATCCTTCAATGCATAGTTGAAAAAATCGTTTTATGTCAACGTTCAAAAGATATACTTCAGTACATGGTGATAGAATTCAATGTCAATGTTATTGAGATAAGTATTGTGAAGTAAAATCCTCTTCTTCTTCTTCTTTTTTGTTGTAATGGTGTGAAGCATAATCTTAGTGACTGTTAAGTGAAAATGATAAGGGCGGGCTCGAGACAATTTGAAGCCTAAAGCAACAATTCTAAATGAGGCCTCAGATTATGTATTCTTCTTTTTTTTTTTTTTTTTGTAATTTTGAGAGTACCCGGATTCGTATTTTCTAATAGACATATTTGTCATTTATAAATTATAAATTGAACACTAACTATGAAAAAAATCAGATTATATTTGAGTTAGTGAGTTATGATTAACATATATTATCAGAAATATATTATAAAAATGCTCATATATATAATCAAAACATATCCATATATATTATTTAAAAAAAAGAAAAAACCAGATCAATAAATCATTAAAGAATAATGCTTTATAGAAATAAAGAAAATAAGTTACAGACAAAGGCAATCTATGAGAAAGACAGAGAGGCTGAGAGACTTAATAGTATGTTGGTGAAAAAACGTTCATTAGAAAAACCTCATTGGTTAGGTGGCCGAGACGTTTAGATTTGCTGGGATTTAAAAAGACACTGTGTAGAGAAAAAGAATGATGAGAGTTGCTTTAATCCTATTTTGGAATGCGAAGAAATTGCTTTAGTAAGATGTGATACTAATTACTATTAGCCTTATTTTTTTGGGAAAAGAATTTATTGCAATTGCTTTTATGCTTATTTTTAGAATGTGAAAAGATGACTATAATAGGATGTAATATACTATGGGGCGTTATTTTTTGGGGGACCCAAAGCAAGGGCTTTTCTCGCCTTACGGAGGGAGGCCGGCAGGGGCTGCCTCCGCCCCCCTGCCCCGCCCCGCCCCGAGATGGGGTAGGGGTGGGAGAGAGGATATGGGAGGAGGGAGAGAGGGAGGGGGGTTTAGTTTGAGGGAATTCTTTTTTTGTCTTCTAGTACGGTGGGGAGAGCAAAATTTATAGTGCCAACAAAAGCTCTCTGTTAGAAATGAGTCCCACAAATGAATTTGTAGCAATGACATTAGGTAATTTTTAGAAATGAGCAATCTAAAGTAGCGCCTTTGGAACATTAGTCCTGTCTTAATGAAAATGCTTCCATTTTCAAATTGATCCCTTGGATATTATTTGAATCTTTTATATTTTTTCTATATTAATAATTGTAGATAATGAGTCATTATAATATAAACATATTCAATTGGCTATTACATACCCAAAACAGATCGAGAAGAAAAAAGTAGAAAATAACTGAAAATGTATTGAGCTTACTGAATGATTCGCATGATTTTAAAAAGTTGTTCATTTCCAAACCAACCGAAAGAGCTTGCATTTTGAACTTAACCCCAGGCGCGTGTGGTAATTTTACCAGTATAGTCAAGTGAAGTTAAGTTAAGTTAAACATCACATCAAAATCACTTTAGACCATAACTCCCTCCTTCTTTTCCAAAAAGAAAGTTAAAAAAACAACTACATTTATTAACTAAAAGATAAAAAAACTCCATCTCCCATAAAAAAGTAAAAAATATTCCATCCTAAACAACTAAAAATAAAATACCATCATAACACACTACATAGTTTATTCATTCATGGGCATTTGAAATTCCAAGCATTTGAAATTCCAAAAAACCCAGCATTTGAAAAACCACTTTAAAAGTGGGATTTGGAAATCTCACTTGGCACATAAATTCCGGGAGAGGGACAACAACATTCCGGCTCAGGTAGGAATCCAGGCCATGAATGAAACAACGAATTTAGAATTCCAGAATTTGGTAGCATTTCAAATACCAGGATTTGAAATTCCTAGACAAGCACTAGACATGAATTCTAGTAAAGAAACGGGCCCTAAAAGAAAAGTGCCTAACGGGCTTCACATTGTTTTAGTTACAGAGATAGTTCTTCATATTTACGAAGACTCCCTCATGATATTTTTATTTCATGCAAATTCTTTGGAATGCTTTAACAGATCATTGGATTTCTTCTGACATGGGAAGCAAGATTCTAGTTTGGGAATTTTACCTATAGAATGAAGTGAGGTGAAGCAGCAAATCAAGAGCAAATACAATATATATAAGAGGGTTGTGATGTATATTATATTTTTAGTGGCTTGATAAAGAATCTTTTTGACTTTTTGTGCAAAAAGTGAAATTTTTTTTTCATTTAGTTGAGAAAGGAAGTTGTTATTTTACTTTTTTTATTTTTGAAAAAGAATGGGGGGATTCGAAATTTGTGTACTTTTGATATTACTTCTTCTGACCTTGTCTTTTTTGACAAATATAGGCTTTACTTTACCTTGACTTTAACAGTAATTTCTAGAAAGGGCACAGGATTGTGTATCAGCTGCGACAGGGAATTCGTAGTCACATGGAATGAGACTCCGTGAGGATGCGTCCATTCCCATTAGCTAGCCCTTGTCACAACTGGGCCCCACTTGCCTCCTAGGTTCCTTTCTATCCAAGCTCCTTCATAATTCAAGCGGTTTATTAATGACATTATGTGAAATTTAGTTTGTTGGGAAATTCATATTAATGACATCATGTGATGGCTTATTTCAGGCATTTGCAAATGCCATGTATATTTACCAAAAATAAAATGGCCTTTGGAATCACTGCATTTTCATTCCCTTTTTTTTTATTTTTAGAATTATTTTGAATGTTCAAGTAAAAAAAGAATTCAGAAATCCCACTAAATCTGAGAATTTAGGAATTCTCGAATGGAATTTCTCTAAATTCTAATAAAGAAACTGTCTCTAAGGCCGGCCCAGTTTAACCTCTTTGTTTTTTGTTTTTCCTCCTCCTATAAGGCCTGGTTTGCTTTTTCTGCACGACCATGTAGTGCCGAGAATCTCAGCAGTGCAGAAAACAAGAAAGTCTTGACTTTTAAAAACCTGTTGCTATGGGACAAGAAAGATGACAATGCAAACACTCCAGTGGAAAGTAATCTACACGGATCCTACAACTAGAAAGCAAACCCACATTTCGTCTCATGATAGTGGACGTAACTTTCACATGAACTATAACTTATTAAATCTTAAAGAGAGAGAGTGGGATGAGTCCAACTGTTATTATAACTTTGATTAAAGTAAAGATTTTGGAGACCCTAAAGTATCATGCGTTTACTAATTGACAGTCCTATAAAGAAATCAAAAGAAAAACAAACTAACAAGAAGTTGTTCTCTATCAGAAGAATAGATGCCAGATATAAGATTATTTTAGGAGAATGCATAATCTTGATTGAGAACCTTTACAAGGAATTAAATCTGTCATGGGAGTTCATGACCTTCTTCAGGCGTTTGAACTGTTGTAGGATATAAAAATCCGTAGAAAAATGCAAAATAGAGTGGCTGGATTTTCAAAGATAAGTCACCCAATCTGGACAGTTTTTGAGCAATACTTCCTCCTTTAAGGGATATATCCGGAGGCAGTAGCAGCTCTGGGATTTTCGTTCGGACGGTGAAATTTTTTTTCTAAATTTTCCTAGAAAATTTTCATATTAACGATTGCAAAAGATAAAAATATATTACATTTAAATAGACACAAAATATTTAACTGCATCATTTACATATAAAAGATAGTTAACCGCATCAACTCACATACGTCGTTTCTCTCATCAAAAGTCATCTCAATTATAAAATAAAATTTTTAGAATTGCTCTCAATGGTTCTTCATGTTTTGACAGAGTTACATGATTGCCTCGTTGTCAATGCTATTAAATATTATTTTTTTCATGACGCACGCCCTGATCAAGAATCAAGAGGTGAAGCCCTAAATATGGGATTTACAATAGAAGCTCACAACACATCTCATGTAATAATCACATTAGAAACTCACATTATTCATAGCAAAAATTTAGAAATTGCATAAACTCACACCACTATTCACATGGTATTCACAACAAGACACATAATTTACAACAGAATATCCATGACACCTCAGTTTAGTAAAATCAGATTAACTTGCTCATGAAAATGAAACAATCAGGACAAAAGAATCAACCCATCACATTATAATTAGGACGAAAGAAACAACTAAATTGGGCAGAATGATATAAAAAGATTTCAAATCTGAGTCAAACCATAACCCAATAAAAGAAAAAGCAACCAATCTTCTCATCTCATAAAAAAAAATCTAACCTTCAATTCCTATAAAAGGATTTAACATAAAAAATAAAAACCGAGATAGATGAAAAAAGCAACCTCTTTTGCATTAGAGAAAGAGAGAGACGGCCATAGAGAAAGAGAGAGCCAACGACGACGCAGTTGAGATTTGGGGGTTTTTTTTGTATCGTAGGATGTAGACTTGGGTTTCAATGGGTGCGTGGCCCATACGAGCCATGGCCTTTTAAGGGAGCTCGAGAACTTACCTGGGGTGGCTGCACCCACGTACTATAACGTGCGTCCGCCATTTCATGGGAATGTTCCTATGATGTTTTAAGGCTCTGCCTGGTTTTTCCGGTTTTTGGTTTGTTAATTGTCTTGGCTATTTTTATGGAAATACTTTCCTTCCGTGAAAAAAAAAAAAAGAGAGATAATCTCTCTCATAATGCTAAAACAATCTCTTCATCTCACGTTTTCCATTAAATCCTATACCACCAACAAATTTTTTTTTTAGGGATATTGACCGTACGACTGGTCTTACATTAACATTTTCTCCACAACAGTCAAACTTTAAATATTTTCCGCAGAACTGTTCGTACAATAATGTACGATATATCACAGCCCTAAGATATCACACATGGTAATATTAGTGGTATCGCACGGCCCTAGGATATCGCGGAGTATGATATGTGCGATATCGCACGGCCTTAGAATATCGCACAAGGAAAATACGTAAAGTTTGACCTCTCATAGGCGAATGTCAGGTCTAAAGGACAGCTCTCCACACAATATTCCTTTTTCATATCTCACGGACCCATCATAGATAGTTGAAAAGAGATAAGGTGGAACCATCTAATTAACTATGTACATGGGGTTGCCCATGAGCTAAAATTTAAGTTCATCCCAGCCACCTATCAGCGTGTGTGCTTGAATAGAAATTTTCTTGATAATCCACTTTTCCAAAGCTCCTTTTGAGCTTGACGAAGAAGATTCAATGATCCACGGTAACACTACGTCCAGTTAGGTTCATCTTTAGCTTTCAATGAAAGGAGATTTTATTTCTAATTAATTGATTTTTCTGATTGGACGGAGATAGTTAGCATTTGATTCTGTGTTAAGTTGGTTATATACAACTACTAAAACTGATGTACATGGTTGTCATTTTTATAAATTTAGGTTTTGATAGGGAGAATTTTTTTATTTTATTTTTTTTACTAATTGGTAATTTTGTATAGAAAAGAAAGAAAGGACGGAAGCCCTAGGACAAGAATGAAAATAAAAAATACATCAAGGAAAAACAAGCAACGAAAGAACAGGACTCCTCAAAACAAGAGGGGCACTAGCCAGCACAGCCTGCTCCACCCAACAAAAATGGGACAAACCCAACAAGGAGACTGCATGAGTGTCAAATTTGGGGTCACAGCAATTTGCCAATAGGTAGTTTGTCTGAGGGGGTAATTGAGGGCTAGATTGCTCAAAAAAGGACCAAAAGTAAAAAACCCATGGACAGTTCTTGAACAGTTCTTACTGTGACATTCCTACAATATATATTCATATTTTGATTCGATGTTTTATTTTCTATTTCTGTAGGGGGATTCCGAACCATGTAGCTGAACCCGTTCTCGGTGGGATTGCCACCCGTTGGTGCCCACACAGCTGGCCCCTCACAGGGGATAGGCGGGGCCCAGAGCCCCGCGCCTATTGTGTACACTTCCGGGCGTGTAGGACCCATCCAAGCTTTTGTCCCGGGGTGGAGCGGATCACGTCCCCAGGGCCTCCCCAGGTTTCGAACCCGAGACCTCTTGTATATAAGATAATCTGCGTGAAACCTAGGTTTTACCCAAATTATCTTATATACAAGAGGTCTCGGGTTCGAAACCTGGGAAGGCCCCTGGGACGTGATCCGCTCCACCCCGGGACAAAAGCATAAATGGATCCTACACGGCCTGAAGTGTACACAATAGGCGCGGGCTCTGGGCCCCGCCTATCCCCTGTGAGGGGCCAGCTGTGTGGGCACCGACGGGTGGCAATCCCACCGAGAACGAGTTCAGCTACATGGTTCGGAATCCCCCTACAATTTCTAAAATTCCATCCTACAATATATAGTCATGGAGTGGGCCTACCTTACTAACAAAAATCATTGTAGTATCAGTCAATATGTTGAGCCTCATGTATTGTTCTATTTTGACTTTCTATTAGAACAAATAATAATAATAATAACAATTATTATTATTATTATTATTATTATTATTATTATTATTTATAAAATGAAAGATCACAAAAAAAAAATCATTTTAAACGAATTCAATTCAAACTAAAACAAAAATCCAGCAATAAAAAAAAATTAGAACATAAAACTAATAACATAAGAGAAAATTAGGGTAAAGCTTGAATAAACGAAAACTATTAAGTAACATACCCTTGGAAGTTGGGTTTGGTGGAGCTGGTGTTGGTCCTGAATCTGAAGCTGTGTAGAAGGGATACAGCTCAAACCTCAAATTACAGCTTGTAGTAAGAACTCTTGCCCCTCTAAAAGAGGAGCAGCACCCCATAACATCCCCAACTGCACCGTCCAAGCATCTGCTACAATCATTCATGGACAGATCCCTAGTGCACTGAACCAATCCATACACATCCTGACTCCCCATGAACTTGGTTTTTTCAGTTGCAAACATACCCAAAGAAGGATCATTTGCAGCTCTATTAGAAAGATTACTAAGCAGATCATTCAAAAAAGGAACAAACTGAGTTGGGTTATTTATACTCGCTCCATTGTACAAAGTGATCTTCCCAGCATCCTCCATCAAGGAGAAGAACCTCTTATCTGAATAACGTAGCTGACAATACTCGTACCAAATGGAAGCTATTTTATTATTGGGGCATAGCTGTTTGATTTCTTTGATGGCTACATCAACGCAACTTTTGCATGTGGTTGGTGTTACATCTCCTCTGCAGAGAACGAGGCCATAGACGGGGTCTCGGTTTGTGCCTACTGTGGTGTTGTAGAAGCCATTGTTGCTAGAAGTGTTGGAGGGTAGAGATGCGAGGAGAGTGTTGAGGTTGGATGCGAAAGTGCTGTTGGAAGTGTAATTGAGTGCGGTTTCGCACTTTTGATAGAGGGGTTCGGCAGTGGTGAGGGGATGGAAGATGGAGAGGGAGAGAAGAAGGGTAAAGAGGAGGAGGGAGAGAAGTGGGTTTGTGGAGATGGAAGGTGCCATCACTTCTCCCTGGCTCTTGGTACTGGAAGAAGAGAGATTATAATGGTGTTGAGAGATGGCACCAAAGGGAAATGCTCAGGTTCTTAGGACAGGACTGTCCTATGTTTGTTTGACCAAAAATTACAAGTCTTTTTCAGATGCATTTGCCGGGCCATTTACCAAATTTTGCATATTACCCCACACGTACTCTACTCCTATGAACTAGAAGGCAATGGGCTGTGCAATACTGCATAAAATTATAAAATATGCAATATCATATAGATATATGCCTTGTAATCACCCATCAAAAAGGGTTTCTATGCAATATCATATAAATAAAAAAAATATCTCTAGCCTAGCTATAAATATTGGCAGTTATAAGTGATAACGTTTCTCCTAATTTAGAGAATATATGCAAACATAACACTGCTTTTGTCACAAGGTGGGGCTATGGATGTCCATGGCTAAAGGAAAAACAGCACCGTCAAAATCCAGAAATTCTCAGTATCACATTTTTGCAAATTATTTTTTGTTCTCTACACATTAGCTCTCAAAATTGCATTTCAAAATTATCAAAAATCCAAGTTAGTCAAATTTAACTAAGGCCAAAATCTCTAAATTCACAAGAATTACGAGAAAATAAAAACACTAGAAAACCCATCATCAATGGGGTCGAGTCAAAGGGGTCATCAAGCATTTGCTGCATTTCTACGTATTGCATCAAAATCCCATTTTAATTGTAGTGCTTTATACAAACTTCTAATGGTTGTAATATTCTGGTTTTTATTCATGACCATTTGAATAGGATAAGTCTTCATTTTTATCCTCTCATATTAGACGAGAAAGAATGGACGTATGAGGCGGGGAGGAAGCCTTCTTTTGCAGGATTCAACAGCCAAGAAAACACATCACACTTGTAAAGCTGTCATGTACTTTCCTGGAAACAGAGCTAGATATTTTCTATATTTCAAGAGATTTTACAAGAGGGGCCCTGGATTTTTAGACAAGCTAAAACATGCCACCTGAATTTGGAGTATAACATAAAACTATGAGTCTTTTAGGATAAATGACAGAATATCCTTTATTTAAGCTTAACAAATTTTACTAACTCCATTTACTTTTACTGATGCCCACCCAAACACATGATAAATAAGGGAAACATGGCGATTTGAAGGTTTAGCTGTGGATTAGAAAAAAAGTATAATATCAAGCCATTCAATTAAGGATAGGTTTTAGTTTTAGGTCCTTAGTTTAAGGGGTAAAATCATCTTTCAATCATTTGACTTAAGGATAAGGCACGCGTCTGAGTTGTTCTTAATAGCAAATGGATCAAATAGAAAATCTAAGAGAATTTTACCTGAAAAAGGACCCTAGTTGGTCACTCACCGGAAGAGGTCCCCATAGATAATATGTAACGGAATGGGTCTTCCCGCCAGAAAATATATTTTTTTTGCTTATTTTCTACAAGCGACGACGTCGTCACTTATAATAGTGGGTTAGTATCGACGTCGTCGCTTATGTTCTATATATATATACATATCCCGTCACAGCTTCTTTTTCGTGGGATCCTTTTGAGCTGCCGACGAATAGGGACGATGCAGGCGTCTTCCCCAACGGGTGGGCTTCTTTATGGAGGTTGTTGAACTCCATTAAGAGGTAGGTATATCGCTATTTATGTGTTCTTTCATGCATTAGCTACGAAAGATTCTCTGTTTCATGTTTACCCTTTTCAGAAAAGTTCATTAGGGCATTTGATATACATTTTTTTGAGAAAAGTTTATTAAGGCTTTTGAGAAAGGTAACAACTCTGGCTGTTCTAAGGTTGTTTATTGTCACAACCCCTAGTTGAGAGCATATGAAGATTGTGAATCTACGTATTTGCACGTTAGGGTTAAACCCTTATAAGTAATATGAAGATGGGTACTCAAATACGTGCAGAAATCTTGGTGAATATGTCTTGTATAAAGTGGGAGCAAACACCAATAAAATGATTTCATTTTCACTCCTCATCTGTCAGTAACCCTAGGAAAAAAACAGTGTTAGGGGAGTTAACTTCTCTTGTGATTTTTCTCCTTGTAAATAGAAATAGAAATGGACAGTTTGACTCATACAATCATCTCTCTATTAGCATTATGTGAAAGGTGACCCTTGGACTACATTTGCTAATACCAACAAATTAATATATGCTCTATTTGCGTCGGCAGAATGACCAAGTCTGAGATTTCCATCATATTTCACTTTGATGGAGAGTTTGTCTTTGACATTATACGCCCGGTCTACAATGGTGGAAGACAGAAGATGAGGTCTCTACCTAAGACCTTAACATATGACATGTTGATGAATGAAGCCATTGCATTGTCTAATTGGGATGCAAATATGAAGGATGTAAGCATGAAATACCTTCATCACAATGGACTCGTTTTTTCGTTGATCAGTTTGGAAGATGAAAATGATATGCTGGGAATGTTGATGGCGTCTGGAAGTGAGCAACATGGGCTACATGTGTATGTCAACAGGAAACTACACGTTAATAACAAGAAACGCGAAGGCTCTAGGTACGTATCTATGTTATATTTTTTTAAATATTTATATAGTTGCACTTGTCGTGCCTAACTTAAATTCTTGTCCATGCCTTGCAGAGAACGAGTGAAGGTTGGCTGTCCAAGTGCCAAGAAGAAAATGTGCAAAGGGATTTGCGAGATAAAAATGCCCACGTCTGGCCTAGTATTTCCCACTGTGGATCTCCATGAAAACGTTGATATGCATTTCTCTACCTCATTGGATCCTCATGCAACAAATCGTTCTACAAGAGCTGTTTTTGATGTGGATGGTATAGATCGAGAGGCTGTTGATGCACACGATGCTGTATGTGCTACTTTTGATATATCAATGGTTCGTGGAACTCCCTCTTCGATGATGGCTGGTAATAAACAAGGCACCGAAACCAATCATGATGCGAATCATTCATTTGATTTGGAAGATGTAAATTTTGTTGGCAATGAACAAGGAGCTGAAGTCATTCATGCTATGAATCATTCATTTAATATTGAAGATGTCAATTCCGGGGGTAATGAACAAGGAGGTGAAACCATTCATGCTGTGGATCATTCACTTGCTATGGAAGATGTCAATTATATTGGTAATCAACAAGGATCTGAAACCATTCAGGCTATGCTTCATTCAGTGGCTATGGGAGATATCAATTTTGTAGACACAATGGCCCCTCAAGATGTTATAGCCGATACTGGTACGGACTCAGCACGAGAAATGTGGGTAGGGCGTCAATTTCCTGATCGTGAAAGCTTCAGAAGATCTCTTGCGAAATTTGCAATTTATAACAATTTTACTCTACGACATGTGTCGACCAAGACGAAAAAAGTCACGGCACGTTGCAGAGATGATTGTTGTCCCTGGCGTATACATGCTTCCATCGTTGATTCAGGCCCGGGATTTAAGGTGCGGACTTATAACCCAAGACATTGTTGCTCAAAACCAATGATGGGAATGACACATCCCCAAGCATCCTCGAAACTTATTGAAGAGTTCATTGAGGACAGAGTCCGATGCAATAACCACTTGAAGCCAAAAGAAATTATGAATGAATACCAAAAGGAGTTTGGCACCCGTATCACTTATAGAAAAGCACATATTGCAAAAGAGATGGCCTTGCGTGTAGTTCGGGGATCATATGAAGAATCTTTTAAGATTTTACCTCTATATTGTAAAGAATTACACATGACCAATCCAGGTACTGTGACTAATATCGACACGACTGTTGAAGACAGGTTTAGAAGATTCTTCTGGGCTTTCGGTCCTTGTATCCGATCATTCTGTTCGTCGATGAGGCCGATGATCGCTGTTGATGGGTCACATCTTCGCGGCAAGTATCCGGGTGTGCTTCTAGTGGCTGTCACCTATGATGGTAATCATAAGCTATTTCTTATAGCTTTCGCTTTGGCCGAGGCCGAACGTCGTGACAGTTGGGAGTGGTTTCTTGCCAACCTATCTCTTGCTTTGGGAAGTCCAACAAATTTGACTATTGTGTCTGATCGACAAAAGGGTCTTGTCCCGGCATTGGCCAACATCATTCCAAGCGCGATTCACTGCTACTGTTGTTATCACATTGCAGAGAACATTAAAACAGCCTTCTGTGATCGTGCCATTGTATTGAAATTCTGGCGGGCTGCCAAGTCTTTTAGACCATGTGAGTATGAGGCCTATATGAATGACATCATGTATGTAGACCAAGGGGCGCATAATTATATCAATGCCATTGGAAAACAACGTTGGTCAAATGCATTTGTTGAGGGTCGGCGCTATGACATGATAACCAGCAACGCTGCCGAATGTACGAACGCGCTTTTAAAGGACATTAGGGTGCTTCCCATTACAAAGCAAGTCGAAGAAATCCGTGCGAAGTTGATGGAATTCTTCCAGAGAAGACATCTCGAGTCACTGGATATTACATCGCGATTAACGCCCTATGCAGAGAAACTAATGAGCCAAGAGGCTGAAGACTCACGCCGCGTGCATGTACGTGTTGCCGGGCTCGTTGAGTTTCAGGTTCAATCAGCACAATTCATAGATATTGTGGATCTTGAACTGAAGAAGTGTAGCTGTCGTAGATGGGAAATAATGGGGATTCCATGCTGTCATGCACTAGCAGCGATGAAAGTTAGGCACCTGAATCCGTATGACTATGTTGAGGATTGTTACCTAACAACTACTTATCGTGCTTCGTATAGTGAGGTCATTCATGCCACTCGTGATAGCAGACAATGGGAACATACATCAAATGAAATCGTCTTGCCTCCACGTGCTACCAAACAACCAGGGCGTCCAAAGAAATCCCGGATTCGTGTTGAGGACAGAAATCGACAACGCAGGGTTGTTACTTGCTCTAACTGCAAGCATAGGGGACATAACCGAAAGAGTTGTCGCAATCCACCATCAGATCATTTTGCATAGATCCAACTAGCATATCTTGTCAATATCATACTTTTGAGGGGTAGAAATACTTTTTTTGGGTGGCTTTCTAGCATACCTTGTACATATCCATTGATGTGGATCATACTTTTGTGGGATAGAAATACTTTATGTTGGGGTGATTTGATAGCATACCTTGTACATATCCATTGATGTGGATCATACTTTTGTGGGGTAGCTTTCTAGCATATCTTGTGCATATCCCTTGATGTGGATCATACTTTTGTAATACAACTTTATATATAACAGTTTCAACAATTTGTTATCAACTTTTATCAACTATGTCACCATTTTTGTTATCAAATTTATCAACTATTGTCACCATATCCCTCTGTGAAAATACGACATCGTCAGTATTAACAAACAACTATGTTCCTCTAGATTCTGTGAAGCAATGACGTCGTCAGTTATTATAAATGTTTTTTTTTTAAAAGATTCTGTGAAGCGACGACGTCGTCAGTATTAACACACAACTATGTTCCTCTAGATTCTGTGAAGCAACGACGTCGTCAGTTATTATAGTGTTTTTTTTTTAAAAGATTCTGTGAAGCGACGACGTCGTCAGTTATTAACACACAACTATATTCCACTAGATTCTGTGAAGCAACGACGTCGTCAGTTATTATAAGTGTTTTTTTTTAAACAATTCTATGAAGCAACGATGTCGTCAGTTAGTAACACACAACTATGTTCCACTAGATTCTGTGAAGCAACGACATCGTCAGTTTAACACTAGAAGTGATTCCAATAGATTCTGTTAAGCAACGACGTCGTCAGTATCAGCAACCATTTATTTTAGGCCAGATACTGTGAAGCGACGACGTCGTCAGTATTAACAACCATATAGTTTGCGCTATGTTCTGTGAGGCGACGACGTCGTCATTTATTACAACTGTGATTTTTATAAACGTTTCTGTGAAGCGACGACGTCGTCAGTTATTAACACACAACTATGATCCACTAGTTTCTGTGTATCGACGACGTCGTCAGTATTAACAAACATATAAATTGCGCTATGTTCTGTGTCGCGATGACGTCGTCATTTATTACATCTGTGATTTTTATAAACGTTTCTGTGAAGCGACGACGTCGTTAATTATTAACACACAACTATGTTCCACTAAATTCTGTGAAGTGACGACGTCGGCAGTTCTTAACATTGGACCCTATATATTAGGTTCTGTGAAGCAACGACGTCGTCAGTTTTAAGCAATATCTTCAAACTTGTTACTTCTGTAATGGTTGGATGTGCGAATGCACTACAACTACCATACTACATTCACGTCCATATTACAAGCTGCATTAAAAAAATACATAGGAATGCAACATTCAATAAAGCCAAACAACTTTGCTTGATCATACAGAAGCAAACAAAACTTCCCTTTACATTCATTTGAACTTTTTACATACAAAAAGTTAGATTTACATTCAACAATGGATCACAACAAAAGATCAAATTTTCATCATTTCTGAGGATCAATTGAGTCGAGTGGAATCTCATCAATATTCAATCGGTATGCATTCAACTCCCAGCTGCGCTTGAAGATCTCAATGATGACTCGTTCCCGGTAATACATCATGTCAGCCTGCGTGAAGTTAATCGGACGACGAAATATACAGTGCTCAGCGAACGCAGCGGCGAAGACACCGCAGTCGTAGCCGTTTTCCTGCAGTGGGATGTTCGTTTTAACGTTGATTGTCCATATGTATGGGTCTTCCCACCCATATTGGCTAAACTTCGTCGTCAGCCACTCAACCTGCAAGATCAGTAAAAGAAATCTGACTAAATCTTGTACGATAACACCTTAAGAAGCTCTTTTAAATTTTTGTACCATTATGGTATACTTACAAATCCTTTACAGGTAGTTAAAGCATGACGATCACTGCTTGAACTATTGTAGAATTCCCATTTCCTCTCGTCCGTATACCCAACAAGTAATGTGAAATGATTGACAAAGTGAATAACGTAAACCAATGTTTTACATTCTCTAGCCTCACACACTCGAGAACCTCCGGGACCGAAGGCTGCTTCTTCAGCGGTCGGCAATCCAGACTGCCACCAGCTCTGCAAAAAAATTAAATGTGAGTTTTTAACCTCCAACTGGCAACGAAGTCATAACTGCAAATCAGAATCTATATACTTACAGAAATGCTTGGGTCTGCCAAAAAGGTCGTTTGACACTTCTCCCTCAACACATCAAACCAATAATACAGGATATTGGTGTCGAACCAAATTCCCTCCTCTAGAGCAGAATAGAGGACTTCACTGGATACCAATGTGCATACAATGTCGAGCTCATTCTTACTGCAAAATACAATACACATAAGGCCATATATGGAATGAAACCATTACGATGGTAATGTAATTACATTATACCTCTCATTGAAATATCGTTTGAACCCATTCAGTAGAAACCTGTCACTTTTGGAGAGTGAATACTCCGATCCACCCATTGAGTGTAAGTAATCATCATACTTTTCTGGAATCTTCCTCGTTCGGGGCAATCTTTTTAACCTCCAAACTAGTGAATCAATGGACGCCCTGATCGGTGAAACTATTATTGCTTGCGAGGTTGATGCCCCCCGAGGAGTGGAAAAGATATCAACCACTGGTGGCTCATTGGAAGTGGAAGGTGTAGAAGTTTGTCTTTCTACTGAATCTGGATCCATACTGCAATCCTCCTTCGCTACTTCAGGGGCATGTTCAGTAGGGGTGTGTGACATAGGTGAACCTGGAACATCAATATTGTGCTTCACGCTCTTCTGCTTCTTTCCATTCTTTTTCCTTGGGCTTCTTTTGGATGCAGGCTTTTTAACCCTCAATCCGTCGGTGGATGCCTTTTTATCCTGTCATTGTTTAATATCAAATACATCAACTTGAGGATAAAATCTTTCACACATTGCATAGAATGACATCCATGAGGTAACAATAAAAATAAATCGATGAAATTTTTGCTTACATCTTCTGATGCTGAGCTGTATAAGTGGTCATCCTTAAATTTGACGAATTTGGTATTCAAACCAGATCTAAATCTGAGTATCTTCCTGATCCATGATTCCCGGAAATGCTCAATTGAGGTTTTCTTCCGAACAGCACGGTCAACTGACCTTTCCATGTGAAGCAAGAGTTGATGAACCTGTGGACATAACAAGAAAATCAGCCATAAGGCATGTGGAAACGAAAAATTATATCGACAGAAATAGCCACCGGTATCTTACGTGCTTCTGCTCACAACAACCCTCATGTTCATCACGTTTTTTTTTTTTTTTATCAATCTCCTCATGCTCCTGCCCTCGACCGATGTAAATGATCGTGTTGGCCCGATACCAATGCATATACTCATCATTATGTGTCTTTGAAGATGCTTTTTTTCCCTTCAGATTGCACCGGGATCTACTGTCCCACAACACATAATTAGGTACCCTGCCAGGTGCACTGTAGTCATACACGATTTTTTCTACTCGCTCCACTCTTGGATAGGGCATGCTGAACGGTGGGGGAACTTCCTGAACAAATCCAAACTGTTTCATAACGCGACCCGTATTATGTCGCTCCACTACCCAATAAAAAGCCAAGACCGTTGAAGATGAAAATAGGTCACGGTGGGCTTTAGAAACAGTATGACGGAATGTCTTTCCGAACTTGCTATATGGTTGCCATTTGAACTACAGAAAAAGAAATAAAACAAGATTAGTTTCAATGTAATGATAAAAGCATCAAATCCCAATTGTATACCATCCGATTATATTGAACTTACACCGTCCTCTGGCAATTTGTTCAACTCATCTCGAGTCTTAATCAGTGTGGTTACAGCTTTGAATGAATTCAACCTAACTGCCCATGTTTTCATCAATGGGAACTGAATATCACTTTTCCATGTATCAGTTGGTGGTGGACAACGTCCAATTTGCATTCTCGTGTACGCCCATAGCTGCAAAAAACAGTCATTAATAAGTAAATACAAATGTAACAGTTGTAGAAAAACTGTAAATATGTTCAAATAAAAATGTTATCACCTGGAGAAGTTGAAGAGGTCCAGTCAAAGTTCTAAACTTCCTAGAATCATCAGTTTTGTTCGGTGATTTGCTTTCATCTCCCTCCTGATGTCTATCTTCAGACTTGTCCTTAACATATTTAACTGCCTTTGCTAAAATCCAGTAAAGATTGGCAAGACAGGCAGGGGCCCATGCATATGGCTTAAATTCCTTGAACAACTCTAGAAGATATGCCGGACCCCTTCCACCCGATGTGTTAGACATAATTTGACTGGAAACTAAGAAGAAAAGGTACGCCCTAGTGTTGTAGATCTCATCATCCTTAGAAAGTTTCTTTTTCTTCTTCGTACTCTTCTTATTTGATGGCACCGCTGCGAAATTGTCCTCCAGCCAAGTGAATTTAATATTAATCCCATTTACTTCGGTACCCTGAATTGGGGCCTTGCCAAGTAAGTCAATACATACATCACTAACCATTGAACTCGGGAAAGTTCTCCCGGTAACAATTGGGCCATCGATAGGTAGCCCGTATATGTAGGCCACGTCTTCAAGAGTAACAGTGGCCTCACCGGATGGGAAGTGGAAGGTGTTTGTTTCAGGACGCCATCTCTCAACCAAGGCTGTAATGAGAGCATGATCTATCCTAATATGTTCCATTTCTGCAAAATGCTGTAAACCAGCTTGCCTTACATACTCCTTTTGGATATCATTTAACACCCAAACAGATTTGTCTGGGTTCATAGGTATGCATCGAAATGTACCAAATTCCTGCGAGACAGTTTCAAGTTATTACAGTTAAGAAAAAGGTAAACTATATATATATATATATATGAAAGGGTGGCTAAGAATATACATGTCCATGGTTTATGGATTCTGAAATATGATTGTCCTGGTCATATAGAAGCCTATTTCTTATTCCCTCACTTCCAGCCATCTGCAAAAAATAAATAGATCGAGAGAGGGAGATGTAAACATAACTAGAGCGAGAAGTAAAGCTAACTAATAAGGAAATTAAAAACTAATAAGGAGATTCCCTCAAGTTCTTCTTTCCCTTATAGCAGTATTTGAAATTTAAGTCATGTTTGGTTGCAAACATCTGGGGGCAATTTGTCTTCATGATTTGGAGAATTCCAAATATGAGACTACTTATTTTGATGGGTACAGACTCATTACATTCACTTAAAAATAAATCATAGCAACGTTTATCTAGGCCTGTATGTATGAATTAGAATCATAGCAATACTTATTTAAATTTAATGGTTGGAAAAACAGAATGCAACCTTTCCCACCGCTTCCTCTATACAATTGTTTCTGGCTTTAATTCATTGCAAATGAATAGGTATTGAAGTTAGTTCAAACACTCTTATATGAATAAATTTATTTACAACACTTGTATTACTAAAATGATTAATGATGAAGCCATTACAATGGAAACATGATGAATAAGAAGAACAATAACAATTATAATGGTATAATGGGTCCATTTTTATGCAAGGGCCACATGTGTAGCTTAATTCCATCCTATAGTCATTAGGAAGTCTATGTTGTCAATGGGCCAAATCATACTTGTTATTGCGAATGCTCCAAAGCCTATGGGTTTTTCCCACCACTACAAGTCTCTATATTTTAGTGTGTGTATCAGAATTGTGATGATCCAACAAAACAAAAAAAAAGGAGTGATGAATTTTCAATGAGAATAGGGCTATAGCTGGATCCGGATTCCGCCACTACTGTATAATTTTGATTAACTTATCAATTTAGAAAAGTCTCTACTTATATGATTTTGGTAACTGTTAATTTATTCTCCTCTTTGCACACCCAAATTTTTGTTTAGTAAAACCCAATTGTTATCTTCTGCATTATGCTTGATGTCTCCCTATTTCAGTAGCAATGAAGTAGTCCAAACATGAAGTCTCTGCATGTCCACTAGGATTGCCAACCCAGTCGAGAATGGGGAAAATGGAAGGACTAAGTCGTGGGTCGATTCAATGCAAAAATCATGTACAATGCATGAATATTAACCATTTAGGATGTCAAGTAAATGGAAAGAAGATTAAGAAACCACAGTAAATCATCATTGTGTAATACAGAAAAAGAAAAAGAGACAAGAAGAATACCATAGCCCGAAAAAGATACTGGAAGCTTGATGCTACAATCCAATAGGTGGGGAAAACGACCTTTTGAGGAAGGAGAAAAGAAGGTGCAAAAGTGATGGGAGGATGAACGGAAAAATGGGGAAGTGGGGTCTCGGTGGGTTTTCCAAATAAAGATGCTCGAATCTTGATGCTACAATCCAAACATGGAAAATGACCTTTGGGACCACCTGCTTGCTCTTTTGAAGAAGGAGTAACTGAAATCGCCAGGGGCAATGGAGGTAGGGATGGGAGGAAGAAGGGAAAAGTGGGGAAGTGGGGTTTCGCGCGCTTTTTATTGGGGTTCTACAAGCGACGACGTCGTCACTTGTTCCACTACTGATAAAAAAAAACGGAAGTGGTCCCAGGGGACCACTTCCGTGCCAGATTTACTATTGGCCCATTTTATGATCACTGGACCTCTAAGGTCCCTTTTCAGGTAAAATTCTCTATCTAATTATGGTTGGTATAATATGACTAGTAATAGAGAGGAAATTTATACCAATTTTTCATGTAGCACACTCTAGTTCGTTGTTTAGTGCAATAATTTCTCTTGTAAAAAGTGATAAAAATGAATTAATTTTTCTTAATAGAGATGATTTCAATTTCCTATGAGGAGACTAAGAAACTAAAGTTCCTCTCTTCATAGAAATAGAAATTTACAAAGCAAAGAATTCTCTCATTGTACAAATAGCCCTTGATGACAATTCTAAAAGAAATTTTGACTGTTGAATTTGAAATTTCTCACAATAGCCTTTAGCTTTGATGAATTCCGAAGTTTCGAGATTTTGATGACTTACCAATGAAATTCCGACGTACTCAATTTTTAATGGTATACCTTACATTATAATTCTTAAAAGTTGAGTTCCACATTGTTTTTCTAAGAGGTGCATGAGCCTCAAGTACAATATATTGCATTGTAACTTCCAAAGATGGGCCTCAAGTATTATAAGATTCCTAAAGTAGGCCTCATCCTCTAATTCCTAATGGTAGGACCCATGGAAATTCTAAAAGTCGATACCATGTATATTCCTAAAAGATAGGACCATATTGTTATTTGTAAAGGTGGGCCCACATTATAATTTTTAAAGGTGGATCGTAATAATCACAAAAGGTAGGCCCACAATGTAATTGGTATAAATGTGGCCCCCATTCTCTAATTATTAAAGGTTGGTCCCATGTTATAATTTCTAAAGGTGAGCCCCACGTGAAATAATTCATAAACATGGTTTTCCATTGTTAATTATAAAGGTTGGCTCTAAAGATGAGTCTCACATTATAATATCTAAAGATCAGCCCCACGCAAGGTAAGATTTATAAAGGTGGGATCCATATTCTAATTCATAAAGATGAGACTTGTGCTGTAATTCCTAAATGTAACCCCCATTTACAATAGTTTTTAAAGGCGAGCCCACGCTGTAATTCACAAAGGTGGGTCACGCTATAATTTCTAAAGGTGGGTCTCATTTTCACAAATCACAAAAGGTAGACCCATATTGTAATTTTAAAGGTGGTTCCCATATTTTAATTTCCAAAAATTGGTCATGTGTCATAATTTCTAAAGGTAAGCCCGATGTACAATAATTTCTAAGGTGGGTCCACATTATAATCCTTAAATGTGGGCCCACTTAGTTCAGAAATCTAGTTTTAGTAGGATTGCTTTTATTCCTCTATACAATATTGGTGTGATGAAATTTAGTTGCAATAAACAATAATTTATCGTGTTTCTCCTTTGCTCTCCATTTTCCCCTCCGTAGATGACTATTTCAAATAGAGGTGAACCTTTAAAGCCTTTAAATATATTTTTTTATTTCTTTCAACAAATTTGCTCAAATAGCTTTTGTTATATGAGTATATGACAAATTTGCATGTAGCTCTCTTTTTTAACAACTTTGCTTGCATTATTCTTACCATATAATAACTTTGCTCATGTAATTTGTAAAGAATGATAAAGACTCTCTCTCTAATTGAATGAGTACATTCATATCAAAGGAGCAATCAGTTCAAAAGATATATTAAATGCAGCTGTATTTTAAAAATCGTTAACTTAAACCAATTATGCTTGACCCAACAACTCAAACCATCACCAATTATGCCAAAGTTAGCAGTTAGCACTCATGTGATTGGGCCAGTAGCCACTGTCAACGCATCAAATGGTTAGATTTTGGGGTTTGGCTCTTTCACCATCACAACCCCACGTGGTTTTAATTATTCCTTCTTTTGATAAGAATCTATTGAATACCTTGGTACCTTTCTTGGAAGCCTGAACCATGCGTAATTTCTTCTCCCTGACGCGACGTGACTACAAGCTGTGGAAATGCAAAACAGTGGGGGACCGGGAAGCCATGGAAACGCAAGAGAATAGTGAAGTCTTGTGCCCCGTTTGGACAGAGAATAGTAAAGTCTTCTACCAAGTTTGAACCGGCATCCCGCAAGAATAAATGCAAAGAATCGGATCATCTAAGGCCTTTTTCCACAGTGACCGGGAGTCTCTACTCATGGTCTGCCATTTTATGGTGGGCAGCCCCAGTCTGGCGTAGGGCTGGTGCCTTCAGTGATGTGACAGGCAGTGCTAGGTCCACTCATGATTACCATGGGGGTAAAGCCTCACAGAATCCGCACAAAAATGCAAGATGAATGACATCCCTAGAAATGACAAATCCTCAAGTTCTTGTTGAAACATAACCTTGTTTCCATCATGTACTCAATTGGATGGTGGAAACCACTCATTTTGATCAGAGGCTAAAAGTTATTTCATTTCAGGAAATAACATTTATGTTGAACGGTTCCAATTTTTTTTTTATTTTTCTCGGGATAGAATTTCAAAAATTGGACCGAGACAAAAGATCTAGACTGGGATACAAGAGTCTTGGTCTTTGGTCTCCCATCTCATTAATTTGTGCGCGGACTGTGGATGAGTTATTAATGGTAAGCTCCAACCTCCAACCCCAAGTCCCAAATGGTTATCCGATTTCATGTGGCTTGGAGGAAGACAAGTCATGAGAGAGAAAGTGAAAGGGTTGTCCGGTTGTCGAGCTATCAACAGGGTCGGGTCTCGAACTCGGTCTAATTAAACTATCATGATTTCACACGAATTAACCAAGATTCTAATTTCTAAGTCCAGCCTGCACCGTAGATTAAATACAAGAGTATAGTAAACATATTTATCTATAATGAGATTAATGCCAGAGTTGTCATATGGCCTGTTCGTTCTCTCATTGAAAACCCATTTTTAATAATAAAAAAATACCCTTTGACCTTTCAATAACTTAAACACTTTATTACATAAGTTTCTTATATATATAATATATGATTTTCTGTTACTAGATTAAAATAAGGGCCCAAGCTCATTGAAAGCCCATTTTTAATCAAAGATCTCCATTTTTCATTTTCAATGAACATTGTATTACATATATTTTCTTGGGCAGTGCTCCTCTGCGGATGTCTGGCATAGCAATCCCTATAGGTCTGTTTGGATAGGCAAGAAATAGAGTAGAGTGAAGTTAAATGGGCCCTAACAGTTTAAAATTTCAACTATACCCCGTTTGGATGAGTCTGGCCCGATAGATGAAGTAATGTTGAGAGCATGTACTCCATTTCACTTCAACTCTAAATACTTCAATTTCCTTCAATAAAAGTGGATTCTACTCCAAACCGTAACTTCAAAATAAGCATCCAAATGGAGTGAAGTGAAATGCTATTCTTTAACTTCAACTCACTCATCTTCACTCCACTCCACATGTGAAATCCACTTAATTTTACTCCATTCCTCGTTTATCCAAACATGCCCTATGAGAGAACCAATGGAGCCCCCAATTATTGCCATGTCTAGGGGATCAAAACATCAAGGTGTGGCCATCTTCTATATAAAATTTTAAGTAAACCCATCATCGCGTCTTAACCCCTTAATCAATGGCCCACACATTTGGCAGTTTTAAACATATATATATAGAGCAAAGCTCTCCTAAGCTTAAGCTTAGGATATTATTCCGTAAGCTAAGGCTTCTGGGGCCCATCCTTGGTCCATCCAAATGGACCAAACACACGACCCCCCTAAATTGCACAAGCCCACCAACTTTTGTTCAAATCCGAATTTACTAGACCGTTGGATCGACTGTGTACCGATCCGAATGGACCGTTGACCATTAAACTTTTGGTGTCCAGATGGAGATGATAGAAACCACGATTGGAGCTGATTTTTTGTAGGAAGGAGGGTCCCAGGGAGTCCTTGAAATTCCCCCCACCCCCATCCCCATGTGGGTCCCCAAGTGGGCCCCACTTCGTAATTGAGCTTACTTCAGCTTACCTTATCTTAAGCTTCAGCTTAGGAGAGCTGGCCCCATATATATATATATTTCTTTTATTTCTATCCAACTGCCCATTCGGAAGGTGAAGGTTTGGATCACAGGCTCCGATGAATTATGTGGAACCCTAAGTGGGCTCCAACGGCTGTTTCACTCCATATGGGACTTTTGCCATGATGATTTTATTTATTTATTTATTAAAACTTTTTTTTTTTGGAAGATAATGTTGAAGTTGAGTTAATGAGGACATGGAGTTGATCAAAACCAACCTAAGAGGGTCCAGATACCTTCTATTAATTTGGCTCAATGGCTGTGTAATCGCCTTTCCGTTCTTGAGTTGGGTTGGTAAAGAGCGTGAGCCCTGATCATAGAACACGCGCCACACCTGCATTAGGTTAGATTTGGACATTGGTTTTAGGCCCAAGGCATGTACAGGTGTGTTTTGCAAATGAGTTTGGCTGGATGCCTAACTTTCTTGCCATTTTGGTGTAATGACTTGATATAGCCTTGATTATTAGACATGACAACTAAATGGGCCAGAGTCGGATACGGTTTACAGCGGTAGTATAAGTGTTAAACTGAAATGGTGGAGTTATTATTATTATTTTTTTATATAACATAGGAATCCGCCGACCCTCCTTCGGTTGATCATTGGTAAACCTACGGATACATACGGATTCGAAAGCGGGGCCTCCAGGTTAAAACTGGACTTCCTAACCACACGAACATTTTAAGTGTAGGTTCATCGTTACAAAATTTACTTTTCATCCAACATGGTCAAGAACCCATATTGACAAGGGTAAAAATATTGGACTGTGACATATTAATCCTCCTTGAAACCAGTTTTTTCAATTTAACGTCGACTAAAAATTAAACAATCTCACCACGGTTGCTTAACTCTGATCAACATCTTTCTTATCCCAAATCCCATGATATCATGAGAATTATTCATTTCTGTATTATACACTTTTTGCAACCAATATGCGAATTTAATTTTTATTGAACACTGAAAAATGATATTTTGTGGAAAGTAAATACTAGGGTTGTAAACGGGTCGGTTCCGGTCCGGGTCCATGGTGGACCTGGAACCGAATTTGGATCCGAAACCATTTCGGAACCGGTTTCTTGGCTCCGGAACCGGAACCAGAACCATACATGGACGGGTCTGGATCTAGGTTCGGGTCTAGGTAGAGAATGATGTTAAAAAAGACATGGTTTTTATGAAAGATTTTTGAAAATTGAGGTAATATGTTGGGTCTCAGGTCCACGGGTCCGAACCAAGGTGGACCCGGACCAGGACCCATTTACTCATCGAGGCCTAAATAGGGACCCAGACCCGGTTTTTAACTGGTCGGAACCTTCGGGTAATCAGAGAATCGGGTACCCATTTACATCCCTAGTAAATACACATCTTACTACCATTTCTCAAGTTCTATCATTAGAAAAAAAAAAACCCCTTTCGCAGATGTTGCATGAAAGCCATAATATCATGGGACAATCCCATGATATGATAAGATTTATCAATTTCTATTACATATCATGAGATTGATTTATCAATTTCTGTTACATACACTATTCCCACGATATCATGGGATTTAAGGCAAAAATGTTTAAAAATGAATTTTGATCAGAGTCGCGACATTATTTGAATTTCGGTCATGAAATTAGAAAAATGGATTTTAAGGAGGATTAATGTCATAACCCCTAAAAATATTTATACATTATTAATAGGGGTTTTTCAGAAAAAAATGCCCTGAAAAATTGGTTCTGACTTATTAAGTTTCCATAACTAACCATCTCTACCAAACCTCGAGGCCTATAGTAAAAGCAGCATAAATACTTTTCAATACTCTCTCTTGTGAATAATAAAGTCGGTGCACATTTTGCAATACACACATTTTTGCTGACTTTAATTTGAGACATTTCTCAAGGGATTCGAGCACGCGACTATGGACCAAATTATTATGACTCTAATATCATATTATTTTAGGAGATGACATTTATGTTGAATGGTCTGTATCTTCTCTTCATTTGCCCTGTGAATGTGATAGAGTTCCCAAAAAAAGACATTAGGCAAAGGATCTGGACTCGGATAAAAGACTCTTGACGAGTACTAGAGGGACGGCCAAAGTTTAACAAAGGGTTGTCCCGTTAGTCGAGCTATCAACAGGTCCGGTCTGGGTCTGGGTCTGGGCCAAAGTAAACTGTCATGGTTCCATATGAATTAACCATAGATTCTAAATATTTCCAAGTCCAGCCTGCACCATAGAAAACATCATACGATCCTATCTGTAACTAAATTAACCTATGGGCCCGAGCTCATTGAAAGCACATTTTTAATCAAAGATCTCGATTTTTCCTTTTCAATGAACACTTTATTACATGTATTTTCTTGGGCTTCTTGGGCAGTGCTCGCCTACAGATTTCTCGCATAGCAATCCCTGTGAGAGAACCAATGGTGCCCATCAATTAAGGCCAAGCTGTGGGGATCAAAAGATCAAGGTGTAACCATATCTTCTATATAAAATTTTAAGTAAATCCATCATCCCGTCTTAACTCATTGATCAGTAGCCCACAAGTTTAGCAGTTTTAAACATTTATATTTCTTTTATTTCTATCCAACTGCCCATTCGGAGTGGTGTAAACCCCATGAGATAATAGTTACAACATGAACAACTATGATGATAGTTCGTAACTTAAATTAAATTCACAAAGATTACAAGTATGATGTTGGTCAAAATGAAGATTTGTGGATATAGAATGATGCCACAACTTCAAAATAATAAGCGGAGGACACAAGAAGAAACAAAATAGCACAATGGAAGAAAATCAAAGTGCACCTTTATTCCATTTTTGTTTTTATTTTTGTGTGGGTTCTAAATCAAAATCGGATTTTGGCAAGCACCCGATGTAGGGTCGTGAGTGGGGAATAATCAGGATCCACGTGCGCGTGAGAAGATCCAAATTCCAACACAAAGATAAATATTTTCGCGGAAGCTTACGTGTGGCATTGTGACCCGGAGTCCGTGGCTAGTGGACTTCATGTCGTACTCAACTGTTCAACAATAAATCTGTTATCAAGTGGCTCCTCATCAGACTCGAGCAAACCATAGCTGACAGTAATAAGATATTTTTTACAGAGAATGTCAAAGTTATAAATTATAAAGGTGCATTTATTACGACCCAAAAGAATAGGCTAATAAAAACCATACAAGAAAATAAGTAAGTACAAATACTAATCCAAGTGTGACGTAACTTCGGCGCCAAGATTAACATCTAAATGACGTCACGACAAAACAAACCTCAGATACCTACGGCTCCACAACTGTTTCACGCGCTCCAGCTCAAATAAGATCCAGCTACATATAACTCCAAGGGTACTGTAGCATATAAGACACGATGTCCTGATAGGTGATTGATAATAATATATAATATGTTTGTAGCAAATCAAAACATAAATAGGCTGATAAGTAACCAGAAGTGAGGGATAGTACAACTAGGCAAGTCTTGCACAAACAAATACAGAAAAGCATCATAAAGAATAGAAGTGTATGTACATATGTATATATAACAACCAGTCCTAGCAAACCAAGAAACCGCATAAGCTATTTCTCCATCACGGTTGCGTGCAGCGTAACCAGAACAGACCAAATTTCAGATCATGAACAAGCAAGGCGCACCGTTGACTGCGTGTGACGTGGCTGGGGCGGCGACTAACTCACGATTACGTACGACGTGACCTGAGGGCCAACAAAGAAACCAAATGGTACGGCATAAATAACAACTATAATCCAAACCAAGACCAGGTTGGCCTAATCAAGCAAGGGTCGAACCCTAGTGGTGGATGACTCGAGATTCCGAGTCAAACAGACTAACCAGCATCACCTTAGAGGCGGTAGCTAGAGTAGAGGTATCTAGCAAATCCTTCTAAATGGACTGAGTAGTCCCTCGGGGATCCATAATTGGACAGACATAGCCTAAACGGGACAAATCTAGCAAATCGGGGAATTTTCGGGAAAAAACGAGTAAAACAGTTTGATTAAGTTGAAAATTGTCTTAAAATTAAATATAGTGTCTGAAAACCGTCAGACAGCATTCCGACGGGGAATGGGGTGCCCAGAGGGGTAGAAAGAGTAGGTTTCAGGTCAGGCGCACGAAATCGGGTATGGTGGGTGGCTGACATGAAATCTGCCTACATTCGGTTCATTAACGTCCCTCGCATGCATTTGGACAATTCCAAGGGTGTTACATGGCTCAAACTACTCAATTCGGTAGCCCTAGGATCAAGTCCAAGTGAGACTGGGTCATAGTCCAAAAATCCTAAGTCAAAGGTAACAAATTCCAACTTGTAGAATTGGAAATTGTTTCCTCTGAATGGTCCTTTTTTTTTTTTTTTTTGCTGACGCAGGGTGTCCCGGCCCTTTGGGCCGGAGTAATCCCTGCGGGCCCAGGAGGCAAAGCCGGGTAAAAACCCCCTGTGGCCCCAGTGTGGTAGCGCGGTTTCGAACCCTCAACCTCCGGGAGCAAACCGTGGTCCTAGGCCAACTGAGCTACCCCTTGGGGTTCTGAATGGTCCATTAGAGGGGGCAACAATGGTCCAACAGTAAGGAGCACGAATCCCAAACACCAACAGAGGGTGGGAAAAATGGCGGAGGAAAATGGGTTGTAACAACACCAATTTGGCCTCTATCCTTCCATGGTCGGACATGGACCTAATCCACTCATAAAGTCATATTGTAAGGTAAGTCAAAGATTTAGGCCAAGCATTGAAGATTAGGAAAGGGAAAGGCAAACTAAGTTTACATGATTTGAAGGTTGAAGTCCAATTTTTAACTTTCCCTTCATTTTCTAGCCTTCCTCGCTCATTTGCCTTCCTTAGCCCTTAAAAAATTTCAAGAATTCTACACTTAGGGCTTTGGAATGAGTTGAGATTTATAAAAGAAAACTCCTAATGGCTAGTGCACGGTCGATCGTGGCTTAGGTCTTGGTCGACATGGGCTCAAACGGTCGACTTCAACGGCTAGTACACGGTCGACCCGCGGCCCATATCTCAGTCGAGTGTGGAGAGTAGCACAGTGAACTGAAACTCCTCATACTCTTGAGATTTAAAATATTTTTCTAATGGAGAATTCTTGGCCATGGAAATACATTCTTGGAATTCTTGGCCATACAAACACTTTCTTAGATTCATTCTAAAGTTAAATCAAAAGTATTTTTTAAAACATGAACCAAATATGCGTAAGTTGTTTTGACAATAAAATCACAAGTATGCATGACAAAATTCAAATTTTAAAAGTTGAAACCATGCATGAAAAACTCAAGCTCCGAAGTTAAAAGTATTGAGAGGTTTAAAGGTTCGAGATCTCTAGATTGGTCCACTCAATAAATCAACCCACTGGTGTGCAAAAAATAATAATCTACGCAGCGGAAATAAAATCACAAGCACACACCACAAGGACACCAAATTTAAGGTGAAAAACCCAAACCGGGTAAAAAACCACCGATCCGTACTGGATCTAATCAAACTATGAATCTCGCAATTACAAGAAACCCAGATTTCTTCCCTAGATATCCCCTATCTAAAGACTGAAGTTACCTTGTGTCGCATCACGCTTCAACGACATCACACCGTTGATTGCAACAGATCCAGCGCTTGACTCCTCAAATCTTCTACGCAAGAAGATGATCTTCTACAAGGGATGCAGAAGAAACTTGCTCTCTAGAGTACTTGGCAGCACAACTCTTCAAAAATCTCTAGAGAAAATTTCTCTCAATTAGATCACAAATTCAGAACTTGAGAGATGATCTATATCCCTTTGGGTTGTGAGAAACACCCAATATATAGCCCAAAATTCGTGCTTAAGACTCCTTGTAATTATCCACTTAGAAAAGAAAGTTTTCTCAAACTTTCTCAAAGAGTCCGGATCCAACTGGGCTTCCAGCGCTACCCTCGCTATAGCGAGGTGCACCCTCGCTATAGCGAGAGATGTCTCTGGACGGCTCTGTTTTTCTTCAGCTATTCTGTTACCATTCCATCTCCTCTTTTAAGTATGAGTCCTGACAGCAGCTGTTGTTGACTTTCTTACCTTTTAGACTTTTATATTCTAACAATCTCCCCCTTTTGGCAATTCATGGACAAATCTCCCTAATACAATATGATCTACCCAAAAGAAAAACCCAAATACATTGAATTTTTAAACAAAAAAATCAGCACTTTAGATCTTGAATTGCCTTAGCTTGTAGAACTCTTCTGGGCTTCATTCTTCTCCCCCTGAATTTGTCCATAATTGACAAACAAAAATAATCATGCAGCTTCCGTCAATCTGGATGCAGTAGCCCCCCCCTCGATTTTGACTCCCCCTCAATATGATCTTCGTATCAGCACTGGGGATGGGGACTTGACCTCCTTGATCAGGGCTTTTTATGATTAGCCACCCACACTTTTGTAGTTTGAACTTTCAGCATAGTGTGAGCAAATTCCTTAGGCAAATCAGATTTTCTAACCCAAATTGGAGTTGTCTTGGGTGGAGAAAAATTCTTCCGCCATTGCTTGGTCTTGGGTAGACTTTGCAGCTTCTTGCAATGGGGACGAATGTGTCCTTTCTTTCCACAATGGTGACAAGTGGATGTGCGTGCAGCGCGTGACACATTCTTTTTCTTGAAACTACTCGACACATTATTTGAAAGTGCAGTATGTGGAGTAGCATGTGCAACACTTGAAACAAAAATTGTTTTACCTTTAGCATTTGAAGTGGATGCACCATGATCATAACCGAGACCGCTTCTGTCAAACTGAGACTTCTGACTACACAAGATATTTGTAAGAGTCTTCGAACCAGTGTTCATCTTGTTTAGTGAAGCTTGTTTCAGTTCTAACTCAGACAGAGTGATCTTCAATCTTCCTTGCAAATCTTCTTTTTTAGCTTTCACAATCTCTATCTCTTGCTTCAGATTCACTATCTCTTGTTCAGCCTTTTCAAGTTTTTGACTCTCAGTGGTCAAATTTTCAGCCATGCAGTTTTTCTGACTTTCCAAGAGACGAATCTTTTCAAGTGCTTGCTCTAATTCACTTTGCAATGCAGAATTTTCTTCTTGAGCAGCTTTAAACTTGATAGAGATCTTGTAGCCATACTTGGACATCTTAACACAATCAGCATATGTTTTATGATACAATGCTTCATAATCTTTCTCTTGATCTGACATCTCATCAGCATGATCGTCATCAGTATCATTGTCAGATAGAGAATTAACCATGAAAGCCACAAACTTGCCATTCACAGTTTCAGAAGTTTCAATTGAAGGATCTTGTTCTTCTTCTGATGACTGTTCCTCCCAAGTTGTATTGAGAGACTTTTTCAATGCACCCTTTTTCTTGTTGGCACACTCACTAGCATAGTGACCATAGCCGTGGCACTCAAAACACTTAGTTCCTTTTGCAGAATTCCTTTGCGCAAAATTAGAACTCTTCCACTTGACTTGTTTTGACTTCATGTAGTCCTTGAAGCAATTGAACATTTCAGTCAAATCATCTTCAGCCTCAGATTCGGAATCAGACGCAATTTTCTTTTCAGGCTTCTTTATTGATTCTGAGTTGGCTTTCAAAGCAATACCTTTCTCTTTTGATTTTCCTTTATCCAAACGGTTTGCTTCAAAGGTTTGAAGATTTCCAACCAACTGGTTTACCTTGAGGGTATCAAGATTCTTGTTTTCTTCAATAGCATCAACTTTAGAATCGAACCTCGAAGGTAGAGACCGCAGAATTTTCTTGACAATCTTGTTTTCTTGAATTTCCTCACCCAGATTGAAAACAGAATTGACAATATCATTTAGTCTTGCATAAAATTCATCAAGGTCTCATCTTCTTCCATCACGATGGTTTCAAATTCTTTAGTCAGCCTTTGCAATTTAGATTGCTTCACCGTGTCTGTACCCTCATACACTGTCTGTAAGACTTCCCACGCTTCTTTTGCAGTTTTGCAAGTGGAAATCCTACGAAACTCTTCAGCAGACACTCCATTGTATATACTATTCACTGCCTTGTTATTACAATTGGAGGCATGCTTCTCATCCTTAGTCCATTCAGTCTTAGGTTTAGGAACAATTTGTCCACTAACCACAATTGTTGGTTTGGAGTAACCCTCCTCAACAATATCCCAAACATCATCATCAATGGACTTAAGGAACCCAATCATCATTTGCTTCCAATATGCATAATTAGAACCATCTAGCAAAGGGGGCTTAGAAGTTGATGTCCCTTCTCGATTGAACACCATTCTAGAAATCTCTTGTGATCAAACACAGCAAATTAGAGTAACCCGCTCTGATACCAATTGAGGGGTTTTATGGTTCGAGATCTTTAGATTGGTCCACTCAATAAATCAACCCACTGGTGTGCAAAAAATAATAATCTACGCAGCGGAAATAAAATCACAAGCACACACCACAAGGACACCAAATTTAAGGTGGAAAACCCAAACCGGGTAAAAAACCACCGATCCGTACTAGATCTAATCAAACTATGAATCTCGCAATTACAAGAAACCCAGATTTCTTCCCTAGATATCCTCTATCTAAATACTGAAGTTACCTTGTGTCGCATCGCGCTTCAACGACATCACATCGTTGATTGCAACAGATCCAGCGCTTGACTCCTCAAATCTTCTACGCAAGAAGATGATCTTCTACAAGGGATGCAGAAGAAACTTGCTCTCTAGAGTACTTGGCAGCACAACTCTTCAAAAATCTCTAGAGAAGATTTCTCTCAATTAGATCACAAATTCAGAACTTGAGAGATGATCTATATCCCTTTGGGTTGTGAGAAACACCCAATATATAGCCCAAAATTCGTGCTTAAGACTCCTTGTAATTATCCACTTAGAAAAGAAAGTTTTCTCAAACTTTCTCAAAGAGTCCGGATCCAACTGGGCTTCCAGCGCTACCCTCGCTATAGCGAGGTGCACCCTCGCTATAGCGAGAGATGTCTCTGGACGGCTCTGTTTTTCTTCAGCTATTCTGTTACCATTCCATCTCCTCTTTTAAGTATAAGTCCTGACAGCAGTTGTTGTTGACTTTCTTACCTTTTAGACTTTTATATTCTAACAAAAAGCATATATGAAAATTTTGCAGATTTATAAGTTAAGAGAATGCATGGGAATTCAAGCATAACTAAGCTAATATGCATCCAATCAAATTTCAACAACAAAGTCCCTAACAAATAGACTTAAAAACAAGCCGCAAGTCCAGCCCAATGCAGGCTGGTCTTAGGATGACCTCTATGCGGCCGGCCCATGAGTGGACCTACTAATTTCTTCCAAATTCCTCCTGAGTGGTGCTTTAGGGGTGTAAATTGTGATGGGCCGGCCAGGCCATGAACGATCCATCATGACGGTCAACGTGTAGTGACCTGACCCGACACATTGACCGGCATTGATCGACCCGATTTGGCTGGATACAGTTAGAATCATGGTCGTGGTTGTCCAGGGAGATGTGGACCGTGGCACAACACCACATAGCCCGTCGCATTGTAGGGGTTGTGCAGGGCTCGGCTAGGGTACTGTTTGGGCCGTGGCATGAGTAGACCTACTAATCTCTTCTTTCTTTTCTTCCTTGCTTTCCACACTTTTTCTATTGGAATTTCTGAATAAAAAGGTGCCCCCCACAAGAAATTTGGACAACCTCCCTAGTCTTCTAAAACATTTTTATTTTTTGTTATGAAGTAGTACCCCTACAATGTTAAAGAAAGATTAAAGGTTTTTTTTTCATGGTGGACCCTCCAAAAATCTTCTTTGCACAGTGGACCCCCGGAAAATCTCCTAGTTCTGCCCTAAAGTGAAAATTGGAATTCTACAATATGCCCCGCGCCTACAACAAACGCACTTTTTTCTTGTTTCATGACATTTGACAAATGTTATACTCTAGATGATAAGTAGGCTCACTATAAGGTTGATCTTGTATAAAATATGAGCAAAATTTTTAAAAAGACTCGGTGTGTTTTACACATTAGGGCCCATTTTATTACACATGTAAATGGAGTATAGTCGATCTATTAAATTCCAAAACATTAAAATTGTCGAGCCAGAAGTTTTAAAGGCTAAAAAGGTAATGAAGTATGAAAGGTTTTTTCCTTTTTACTTAAAAAAAGTTTTCTTTTACACTTTTTAATTGAAGAAAAATATGAAAACTATAATTATATTTGAATTTAATTTTTTCTTAAATTCAAACCAGTTGTATTAACATGCAGACTTTATTTTTATTTAGACCATGTAACTTGAATTAAGATAGGCCTTCGTTGTGATTTTTATTTCAGTTAGACAAACAACTCCATCCTAACCTTATACTCAAACTTGATTTTTTTTAATAAATCAAACCCGATTTTTTTCAGAGTAAATAACAAAAGTTAAAATGGGTCAAATATTGCACATGAATATTATTTTCTCAATCTCCTTAATCCCAATTATTTATAATTAATGACTAGAAGAATATTTGACCCATTTATATTATTTTCTCAATCTTCTTAATTCCACCTATTTATAATTAATAACTAATTATTCTTCTATCTAAGCAAACATATGTTTGAAATACATACAATGTTTAAATTCCTTGATTATTCATTAATATTAAATATTTAGAAATGAGAGAATTGAGAAAATCTTATTTGCATGCCCAATATTTTGACCAGTTTCACTTGGTTTATGTTTATGTGATTTGAATAAAAATTAAGTTTGAATTTGAATAACAAATAGATTTTCTTCTCAGTAATAATCAAGCTTGAGCACAAGGTCCGGTTTGGCAACTTGGATCTACCTAATAAAAAAAACATAAAAGCGTAAAAAAAAAAGGGATCAAGTCTTAGTTTAAATGATAAAAATCATCAAAACAGTGAAGAAAAATATGTGGTTTTAAAGACTCAAGGTGGTCCCAAGTATTTAAAGAATCCAAACTGAGAAATTAGATTTGTATCTAAGTTTCTAATCTTTTATTTGTGTGTTCATTACAATTCTAATCTCATGGTGGGGATCTCTTATATTATAGTAAAAACTTGTCCATATTCCATAAAGAAGGTAAGTGAAATTGAGTGGTCTAGATTTTCAATATATTTACACGATCCACCGAGAGTTTCACATCTCATTTTGTAATTATTAGAATATGAGAGAAAAAATAGGACATATTTGAAAAGAGAAAAGACATGGAGGTAAATTTTGAAATTAGTATCGTTTAGTCTTTCATGAAAACCTCTCCAACTTTATGTTAGAAACAAACACACGGCCAATAAACATCCTTCATTCCTTCATCTACATGATCTCCTAAGATTTCCCATTCCCTATCATCCTAGAGACTCTTCAACTTGTGGCTGGAGTCATCTCTAGAACCAAGTCAGGTTCCTCTTCCTGCGTTCTTTGTATCCATGAATCTAATTCCCTTCTTTGCAACAGGCCATGTAGTCAGATAGTGATTCCTTAGTAGAAACTTTTTTTTTTAATAACATAGGAATCCATCGATCTGGTAAACTTACGGATACATAAACCACCCACTAGCCCTATGTATCGGTTAAGGGCCTTAAAAGGATTCGAAGGCATGACCTCCAAGTTAAAACTAAACTTCCTAACTACACGAACATTTTAAATGTGGGTTACTCAGTAGAAACTTACCCTCAACTTGAGGCAGTGTTTTTGGTCCACGTACGTATTGAAACGCTTGTGATCAAAATTCTCTTGGAAGAAATTGTTTTGGTTTGTCGCATCGGATTGGAATTGGTGGATCACCTGCAGGCCTAATGGTTTATCCAACATCTAATGGAAAATGAGCTTGGTTCTATGGATACTTGTTCTCTCAGGCATATTAACTAGATGGAAGAATGTGGATTCTTTGAGGTTTGGCCTTAGAGAACTAGCTTAGGTACTTAGACCTATAGATTCATCAGTCGGGCCTATTTCTAAAAACCCAAAGCATGGATTGTGCCATTGATCAATTAGTTTGTGTTTACTGTTTGAGTGATCAAGTGTAAAACATGTAAAACCTTTATTCTCATATTTTAAGCAGGTGTTTAAGCATAGTAAATTTCATTATAGATCAAATTGCAACTTGGTTGAAATTTGGCAAAGCTTAATGTACTAGAAACAATGATTTTCAATAGGTCTATTGCCGATTTACAATATTGCTCAATCATTAATGGTAACCTTATATCTTTGGGCCTGAGTCCTGAGGTAAAACCAATGGAGGTGTACGTAGATGATTGGATCCTTGTATGCAATGGACTAAAGCTGTGTTTATTCCAACAAACCAATGTCTTGATCGAGCGCACATGTAAGAGCACTTCCTTTCATTCTAGATAACCATAAATTTATTTTATACTAGCTAGTCCCTCTCTTTTGGCATTAATTATTTAAAAGTCTCCGTAATTGTCATACTTCTTTAGTAACTAACTTTTACAATTTATTAAAATAGTCTGATTATACATTTAACAAAAGAATCACATATCTCTCCATAATGAAAAACTATAGTTCCTTTGGTTTTTTAGCTTTTAAATCATAGTTCATAATATATCATGGGCATAACTGAAAAAAAAATATGAATGGATTCAACCTGAACCCGATTCATTTATTAATTAGTCCTTTTAGTCAGTTAAAACCAACCCATACAAAAAGCAAAAGATATTAGCCACAAACCTAATTTTCTTTTGGTTGGACTTTCGATCCGATCAGGAATTGGTACTCCTAACTGGTCCATAATAAAATTAAGTAAAATCTTAATTGCCATTCACCCTGAAGGGATGCTTATGTAACTTTTAAATGTTGCTTAATCAAAAGGACTATGCCTTAATATTTTGTAAAGTTTTTAAAAAGCTAGTGGCTTAAATATAATTACTAACAGTATAGGAATGTATGAATAATTAGGTTAAAAGGTAGGGACTATATTATAAAACTTACCCCAAATATTTTACCATGGCAGAGAGAGCGAGGCTCTCGGAGCGAGTAAAAGGGAGAAAACAGTTCTAGATATCATTCCCCCATCCCCACACTGCCACGTCAGAAAAAACATGGTTCTTCTTTCCATTCTGAAATAGAATTGACCACGTGACATTCTCACTTCTGTTGAGCGGAAACAAATGAGCAATTGAAAGCAAAAACAGAAACTTGAAAAAGGAGAAGATAAGGATATAAGGTCTGTTCTGTTGGTCTTCTTCTTTTATTCGTTAATCTTCCCTTGTTGAAAATGAATTTTTCCCATCGGATATAGAGTATGCATTTTTTTCTGCTAACAAGTGAAGATTTCAAAGTTTAGATGGTTTTTTTTTTTTTTTTTGTCAATGTGTCTCTGATACCTTCCTTTTTGAATGGTGTTTTCCATGATTCTACATTTCCTCTATTGATTGGTTCCTTATTCTGTTTCTTTTCTTTGTTTGTTCTCCATTTCCTCTATCTTTGAAAGAAAGACAACAAGAATGATAAGTTCTTCCCATATCAATTGAAGTTATTCTATACAAGTTGTCTAAAATATTTATGTATTCCTTTTGTGTTTTGTGTTTTCTGTATTGGTTATGAAACGATAAGAAAATATGAAAGAAAGGCAAAATTGAGCCAAATTATTGCCCATATTGAAGGATGGAGAAGAAATTAATGAGTTGCAAGATGATATATAAGTTAATTATGGAAGAAACATCATTTCAGAGAGAGCTATGTGAGAAACAAATGTGAGTGATAAATACATTATTCTCCAAGGTTTCTAACTAATGATAGCCTCATGAAAGTGGAGGCAAGAAACTTAGGAGGCATATTGATAAACAACTGGGCACCTGAGACGCTAGGCATTACGTTGGGTTCACTGGCCTAACTGGATGCAAAGTTAGACATTATAAGGGACTTACAAGAGATCATCTGTATCAAAAATCTTAAATTTCCAATCTAAATCAGTCACACAAATTCACGTTTGAATTGTAAGACTTTAAATTGACTAGAAAAGTTTAATGAGGCTGATTTTTTGTACTACCCACGTATGTATAAATCAAGCAAGCGAACCCCATCAATTTGCAACTGTATCAGCTGAAAATTTGTATGGCACATAAAAGTATAACTTATGTACAGCTAACTATATATGATCATATGCATAGCTACTTGGTAACAATTATCAGAGATTTTTTATCGCAATTGTAAGTGTTTAGTGCTTGTTCTTTTTCCTCTTTTTAGCAGATGACTTGATCAGCTTTTTTATCAAGAAGATTACTGAGGTCTTGAGTGGATATGGATCCATTATGTGACTTTTGCGGAGCGCAAAGAGCAATGGTTTATTGCAGATCTGACAGCGCTTGCCTATGTTTTTCATGTGATTTTTACATCCATGCTGCAAATGCTCTCTCTCAGCGTCATCTAAGGGCCCCTGTATGCGATCGATGCGGTTCGCAGGCTGCCATTATTCGGTGCTTGGAAGATAAGGTTTCTCTCTGTCAGAATTGTGATTGGAATGGCTGTCTAGGAGTTGGCCCAGGCCACCAGCGCGAGACAATGAATTGTTACTCGGGTTGCCCTTCTTTGGCTGAACTTTCTAGGTTCTGGTCTTGTATTTTTTATTCTTCCTCTCTCAATAAGGAGGATGTTAACTGGCCGGGTTGGAAGATAATGCCTACAAATGAGAGCTCTGTCAATAACCGTTGGGAACAAGGGGAGAATTCTTCTGTTAGGTTGAATGGGTTGGATTCTAGTACAAAGTTTGGACCTTGGATGAGTACATCTTCTGAAGAGCCCAATGCAAATTCTGTAGTGTGTGGTGGAGATCAACAAGTGGGCTTGCAGGAAACAAACCTATCTAAGGTGATTTTTTCTCTTCTTTTTACTTTTTTTTTTCCAACACCATGCTTGAAATTGGTAAGTAGATTCTATTTCTTGGGTCGAATTTATCGTTTCAGAGGAGAGATTTGTTGCAGTGGAGGATGGAGATGATGACCCACCAAAAGGTGTTGGTCACAAAGTTTCACCCATATCCCATCAATCTTAGCCCTTTCATCTTAAACAGTTGCTTTTTTACAATGGTGTAAAACAGGGCCAATTTCACCCATCAAATCACAAGCGATGAAGCTGAGTTTTTACCCAATGCTGGCCTACAATGAGATTTTTTTTTTTTTATCTTCCTCGCCAATGATTGTCATGCATTCAGGAGGCCCAATGTTCATTGTTTTCCAAACTTCATCTATGAGGTGTCACTTGAGTTGGGCCAAACCCAACCCTGCAGATCCAACCCGATCCCAATGCTGAAATTTGGGTTGGGCTTGAGTTTGAATTTCGTAACCTGCATGGAATTTGGGCTGAGATCAGGTTTGGGGTTTTGTGTCTAAATTTCTCTTGGATTCCCGACTTACCTATATACACTCTTATTATGCAGTATATACATTTTAAACTTCTTTAGCTAACCATTCCTACCAATCGAGGCGTAAGTAAAGGCATCATAAATGTTATTCAGTATTCACCCTTGGGTGGAGCCCACTCCTCAATAATATATACCCTTGAAAAGTAAACCAAATCCATAAAAAAGGGGTATCTGCCCTTACTCGAGTCAAGCCTGACTCAACCCGACCCTCTGGATTTCTACCCTCTAGGCATTGGAGGTTATTGGCCTTTATTTAACTAAAGCTTTTATTTATTGCGATGTGCAGGTGGGTTGTCCTCCATTCAAAGATTCACGAAATTATGACGATGATGAGTTTTGTGAAGGCTTCAATGTGGATGATGTAGGCTTGAATTTTGATAACAGTGAGCAGTTATTCGGTTGCCAACAAAGTAATTCAATAAACCCTTATGAAGATGTTGGGATGGATGGCATATTAATGGAGAAGAATTTCTCAGTTGGTGCTTCAGATGGTCCTAGTGAAAACATCACAGAGGTATGCTACAGTTCTATTCATATATGATCAAGTCAAATGGTTAAAATATGAAGTCCGTACGAAATCGGGAGATACTGTTTCATCTAATCCAATCCTAAATCGCCAACTGTGTAAAATATTATGCCAGCAAATGCACCCGGCCTCTCAAGTGCTTTCTTGGAATGAAGAAATCAAGGAAGAGATTTTACACAGTTGGCGATTCAGAATTAGATGAATGAGTATCTCCATGTTTCTATGAATCAGGGGATCCGAACCTTAAAATATGATAGAGCTTTTTGTATATACCCTCTAAGGTTTGTAGGATTTGTAAATAGGCCCCTGAGATTTTAATATTTGTAAATAGGCCCCTACCTTTTCTTTTTAATGCCTTTCATGTCCCTAAAATCAATATTCCTAACAAGAATGAGCAGCCACCATGAGCTATTGTTGGATTTTTTAATAAATGACAACTCTGCCCTTACATCCATTATTTTATCTCAAGTCCCAATGGTTTATCTCAATAATTCAAATGTTTACCAGGGGTGGACACTGGTACAAGGGCTTGGGGACTGAATCCCCCACCCATATCTGAGAAAAATTTAAATTCCGCCCCCTGCAAATGCTAAAAATTAATATATATTTTTTACATTTGCCCCTTTCCCCCAATATTTCTTTTACATAGAGCCAACCACCACCCCCTCACAAATTCTAAAAATTAATATTTTTTTCACATTTGCCAATTCCCTCAATATCTTTTTTACACCCACCCCCTACACACGAAGCATAATTATGTATTTTGAAACTTTCATCAATCCAGTGATGGGTCATGTATGGATTGGATAAATTATAACCAGTTATAAGTACAAGTGTTGATTGTTATCATGATTGGATTTAATAAAATGAGCTATGTATTAATAAAAAAAAATTTATGTAGGGTTATTCTGTCCCACTAAGTGCAATTGTTAATGTTACATGCTTTATTAAAAAAAAAATTTTAAGTCCAAGCTTTTTAAATTATGCATATGAGGATTAAAGAAATGGACAAAAGTGTCCTTTCTCTCCAAAGACTTATGGTGGTTAGAAGACTATTGATTTTAGGGATACATAAGGTATTAAAATAAAAATGCAATGGCCTATTTGTAAATACTAAAACCTCAGGGGCCTATTTACAAATCCTACAAACCTTAGGGGGTATATACAAAAAGCTCAATATGATATCACTAACCGACCTTTTGCGCCATCATGTTGCCACCTATAGGTATGATGGAAGGTTGAATAGGAATGATTCTCTATATGTTGCAAAATTGCTCAAAATTTGGCCATATGCAATCAATTTTGGATATTTCCTTTGAAACCATCCAATACCAAGATAGGTGGTTGTTGGGGCCCCCCAAGGTGGGTTGGACTTGACAATTTGTTTTATTCTTCTTTCTGCTCTATTTGCACTTTATGATTTAGTTTCAATTACTAATTAGTGATACAACAAATGAAGAAAAGTTTGCAGAAATCTATTGCAAGTTTAATCAGTATAAGCATGAAGAAAACATTTGAGTAAAGGGGATTATAAGAATACCCATTACCTTTTCAGTTTTTCATCCTTATCTTCCACCCTCTTATAAATTGGGGATCTAGTAAAAGGCTTTGTAGAAAATTTTTGAGAAGAATAATGGGGTAGAAGGTTTCAGTTCCCTCGAATAATCCAAATATAATGTGAGAGATTTAGGGTTCGAGATCTCTAGATTGGTCAACTCAATAAATCAACCCACTGGTGTGCAAAAAATAATAATCTACGCAGCGGAAATAAAATCACAAGCACACACCACAAGGACACCAAATTTAAGGTGGAAAACCCAAACCGGGTAAAAAACCACCGATCCGTACTGGATCTAATCAAACACTATGAATCTCGCAATTACAAGAAACTCAGATTTCTTCCCTAGATATCCCCTATCTAAAGACTGAAGTTACCTTGTGTCGCATCACGCTTCAACGACATCACACCGTTGATTGCAACAGATCCAACGCTTGACTCCTCAAATCTTCTACGCAAGAAGATGATCTTCTACAAGGGATGCAGAAGAAACTTGCTCTCTAAAGTACTTGGCAGCACAATTCTTCAAAAATCTCTAGAGAAAATTTCTCTCAATTAAATTTCTAATTCAGAACTTGAGAGATGATCTGTATCTCTTTGGGTTGTGAGAAACACCCAATATATAGCCCCTAATTCGTGCTTAAGACTCCTTAAAATATTCCACTTAGAATAAGAGTCCTTTTTCAAACATTCTCTCAGAGTTTGGAACGAACCAGACTCCCTGCGCTACCCTCGCTATAGCGAGGCATGATTCTGCCAGCAACGATTTTTGCAACTCTGCAGCCTCTGTCAGTAGCCTTTGTTGACTCTCTTCTTTCTTTTGAGGACTGACAACACTTTTATTCTAACAATCTCCCCCTTTTGGCAATTCGTGGACAAATCTCCTAGAACAATACAATAAGATCTACCCAAAATAAAAACCCAAAATAAAATAAATTTTTAAACAAAAAAATCAGCACTGTAGATCTTGAATTGCCTTAGCTTGTAGAACTCTTCTGGGCTTCATTCTTCTCCCCCTGAATTTGTCCATAATTGACAAACAAAAAATCATGCAGCTTCCGTCAATCTTGATGCAGTAGCTCCCCCTCGATTTTGTCTCCCCCTCAATATGATCTTCGTATCAGCACTAGGGGTGGGGACTTGACCTCCTTGATCAGGGCTTGTTATGATTAGCCACCCACACTTTTGTAGTTTGAACTTTCAGCACAGTGTGAGCAAACTCCTTTGGCAAATCAGATTTTCTAACCCATATTTGAGTTGTCTTGGGTGGAGAAAAATTCTTCCGCCATTGCTTGGTCTTTGGTAGACTTTGCAGTTTCTTGCAATGGGGACGAATGTGTCCTTTCATTCCACAATGGTGACAAGTGGATGTGCGTGCAGTGCGAGACACATTCTTTTTCTTGAAACTACTCGACACATTATTTGATAGTGCAGTATGTGGAGTAGCATGTGCAATACTTGAAACAAAAATTATTTTACCTTTATCTGTTGAAGTGGATGCACCATGATCATAACCGAGACCTCTTCTGTCAAACTGAGACTTCTGACTACACAAGATATTTGTAAGAGTCTTCGAACCAGTGTTCATCTTGTTTAGTGAAGCTTGTTTCACTTCTAACTCAGATAGAGTGATCTTCAGTCGTCCTTGTAGATCTTGATTTTCAGCTTTCAGTGTCACTGTCTCATTCTGCAGATCTGCTACTTCTTTTTTCAGCTTTCTGCAGTCACTATCAGTAGCCTTTGTTGACTCTATTCTTTCTTTTGAGGACTGACAACACTTTTATTCTAACATAATGGTGGTCGGGTCCCTCAAATAATCTGAATATAGAAGATGTAAAGTCCCATCAAATGACCTATTTTCATTATTTGGGTAAAAGTGAGGTTCTCTTGTGTCTTCTTCATTGGATCTACTCTTCTTCGATCGATAGACTAGAGTAGGTGTACATAGCTCGGTCGCATCCTTGGTTGATGGCCAGTGCTACAAAACTACAAGAATATTGCTACTCTTTTCTTTTCTTTAGGTAGTTGCTGTTGATATACATTGTTATGTCATTTATTAATAATTCGAGCTTTTGGTGTTTCTGGTTATTAACATAGTATCAGATCACTGATTTCAATACTATATTCCAGCTTCTTCAGTCAAGGTTTTCTTCTGCAACTTCTCTTTTTCGTCATTTTTAAAAATAACCCATCAGCTTCAATTATTAATTCAAACATCCAAAAACTAGTCATCTCCATGACGTTTGAATTTATTCAAATTCATCACCTTCTTCTTCCTTACCTTAAAAAAACAGGCAATTGTCATCAACAAATTAGGCAACAATCAATCCTCAAATTGATAGCTGAAGATTTTGAAGCAACATCCAATCTACAATCAACCATGACATTTGTAAGTTTAGCCTGAAATGCTAATAACAATATGAGTTTCATTCAATCTTGGAGCTTCAAAATGAGGTTGCATTTATAAGATCGTAAGAATTCATATATCTGGTTCCATCGCATGACATAAATCACTTGCTCGTAATGTCAAGGGATAAGGAATGTACTCCTTCTTTAACCCACGAATGATATGTCGCTTCATTCGTGATTCCGAGGTGGGTTCTTCCGGATCAAGAATAGAAATTTTCAAACATAAATTTTTAATCTTCAAGAAGAATTGAGAAATAGAAAGATTACCTTGACTAGTATTAGCCAACTCATTCTCCAATAATTGCAATCGAGTCACATCCTTCTTGTTAAATAACACATCAAGAGTAGTCCAAATATCAAGCGCCGATTTACAACCCATGATGTGTTCAAATAAGCCATTAGAGATAGACCACTTCAAAATAGACTCTGCCTTTGCATTAGATATCCGTCATTTCTTGAAAGCGTCACCATGCTCTTGAACATTTCGAGCAGCCTCAGTGTTATCCCCACCAACAACATCCCACAAGTCTTCACCAACAAGATGAGACTTCATATATGTCCTCCATACTTACGGCCGGTTGGATTGAGTAAGCAACTCAATGCCAAAAGAATTGTACTTTCCACCCAAATCCATCTTATATGGAATGATTGATCTTCTTCACAAAGAGAGTTAAGATAAAATCACCACCTCCCTTGAGGCTCTGATACCATTTGGAGAAAGACGAAATCTAAATATCCGAACTCTCGCTTCTCAATTAGTGTGAAAAAACACACTAGCCCAAGACTCAACACCAAGATGAAAGAAGAAGAACAATCAAAAGATAAAGGAGGAAGAGAACAACTTCATTAAAACATAAACATTACAAGTATTACTTGAGGCCACCTACTTGCACAAGATATGGATTTGTTGATGTAACTTCACACTCCTCTCTACTTGCTCATAGGTTTCTTGGACATTATTATGAAGAGGCTACCCACGGGCATATATATATGTGGAGGGTTCTATTGGCACATCAAAAATCTCTCTTCCCACCGCAAAAAAAAAAATATGAGCTTTCCTAAACTACCCCCCCCCCCCCCCCCCGTCGTCTCAGGAGGGGCTTTCCGTTCTGCTGCAGCCCGATCTCCTCCCCGCCGGCAACTAGGAGGGGGAGGAGGAAGGGGAGGGGAAGGGAGAAGGGAGAAGAAGAGTAGGGGAGGGAAATAGAGGGAAGAAGAGGAAGGGAGAGAGGGAGAAGAGGGAAAGAAAATAGAAGGGGAGGGAGGAAGAAAGAGGGAAAGGGTGGAGGGAGACCGGCCAACCGGCCGGGGCTCCCTCCTCGCCGGAGACTAGGGGGAGATGAGGGAAGAGGGTGGGAGAGGGAGAAGGGAGGGAAGAGGAGGAGGAGGAGGAGGAGGGAAGGGTAGTTTAGGAAAAAAATACATTTTTATCTTCTAGTGCGGTGGGGAGAGCAAAATTTGTGGTGCCAATAGAACTCCCCTTTGAAAAATTGCTAGCACAATGAGGTAGTTGCATGGGAAAGAAAGATAATTACTGGAGGAACATGGGAAGAAAGATGAGAAATGGTTGAATGAAAGTAATGAGATGCATAGGAAGTCTAAGACTGGTGTATGGAGAAGTGAGAGGAGTAATGAGCTACATAGGGAAAGTGGTTTTGGTATATGAAGAATTGGATGGGAGTAATGATGCACATAGGAAGTGTGGCTTGGTGGGTGGAGTAATGAGGTGTGTGGGGAAATATATATTGGTGTATGGAGAATGGATGTTAATAATTAATGACTTGGTGAAGAGAATGAAGTGGCAACATGGGAAGATGGAAAAGTGGTTGGATGGAGAGAAGTTAAGAGCGAGAGAGAGTGGCATGTGTCATCCACACATGTATAAGTAGGGCCCATTTACAAAAGACCCCCAATACAAAATTACATAATAGCCTCACTAAAACACTCAAAATAAATAAAACAAGAGATTAAACTAAGGAAAATTCTAGAAAATGCACTTTAAAATTTAACAACTTTTGCCTTGACGTTCAAAGTCAACAATGAAGAAAACTATTTGATGTCATAACACTAGCTATGTTATTCCATGAAAGATATTCTTTGGCACATCAGGTTATATATAATGGGGTTTCAATTCGAGGGAGAAATTATCACCGCTCTAAACTATACCGAATCAAGCTCGAGCCTTGAGGCATCCATTGAACCTAAAGAAGAGGAAGCATTAGAGGCAAAACCAACTATTGATGATAAAAGCGATGAGCTTCCAATCTCATTGAATGCTACATGGAATCACTTTGCCACAAAATTTGAGAATTCAGGAATATACAATTTCAAAAAGTCTACATGGACTAACTCATGGAGTTAGTCTGTGGACTAACCCCATGGTTCTCATCTTATTGGATGAGAACATCCAATATTTGCATGAGAACCATGGAGTTAGTCCATGGTTCTGTCCATGAGTTAGTCCATATAGCAGGACTCATACAATTTAACAGCAACTAGTGGGGTGTCTTCTTTTGATGGTTTAGTCAAGTAAGAGAACGCCAAAGTTGGTCTTGGGGTTCATTTTTCTCGATTCTCATATGGCCTAAGTTTTAATTTAATCTTGATTATCAAAAGCACTTAATGAAACTAGCTTTTCCAATCATTTAGAATCCACATAAACCCTTCTTTTTTAACTATATATGCATAAAGGTAGCTAAAGTGGGCCCCATGAGGTTGTTTGGGCTGAACTTGATCATTTCTCTAAAATGATATATTAAACGGAAAACCTAAAGAAGATATAAGGGTGTTTATTTCCTCTTTTTTTTCAAAAAAATTATGTTGAGGACTTGATTTAAAGAAATATGGAAAACTATTGTACTCTTTTAAAATATTTAAATCTTTCAGTAGTTTTTTAAAATGAGCTAAAAGTTTTATACTATTTTAAAGTTTTACCTTTTATTTATTTATTTATGTTTTGGTAAGCTACCTTTTAAATTTCGTCCTCATCTTATGTAAACCTCTATCTTCATCCATCTCATCTCATCTACTTTTCTTATTCTTATCTTTTATCTGGTAGTTGAAACATTATAACCAGGAAAAGGATCAAGAAAAAGCAACGTTAAAGTTTACGAGAAGATTAATAATAATACAGGAGGTCAGTTTCCTCAAACAATTAAAATATAGGTGGCAAGGGTAGAACTAAAAATAGTTTTTTTTTTTTTGTTTGTTTGAGGGGACATTATGTAAAATAGAAAAATTCTGGGCTGCCAATATAAAGAAACCATAAAATTTTGGTTTCTGTTTTATTATTTTAGAAGTGGACCATTATAGAAATACTTTATTTATTATCTTTGCGTTTGGATACAGTCTATACAATCTCGAACTAAATTCTTGGTGGATAGTCTTTGTCAAAGTTAGATCCAAAATGAGTTTTTAAAACCATGAATCAAGAAAAAAGTGCTCAAAAGCTCTATCAGGAAGGGAGCCTACTTTATAAGTAAATGCACTAACAAGTTTATTGATGGCCTGTTATGGAAAATTGAATACCTATTTTTCCATTGTCAAATCTAACTTTTCCTTTCACAATCCAGTCTTCCTTCCATCATTCAAGAATTTCAGCTATGAATGATTATGAAACTTGATGATCATCCACATGTTGTGCACTACTCATTTCGGTGGGGAGAGTTCATATGATCATCCACATGATTATGAAACAATGCTCACTTTAATCATCGTTTGGGAAATCAACCTACAACTAGCTTTTTGACGAATCAAGTCTTTCACGCTAGACAAAACATAGAAAACTCACTTTTTAGTTTATAAGGGAGGAACTTGGCAGGTTTATTTGGCATGCCTCATATCAAACTAAGAGATCAATTAGATTGCATTGTTTCATTAACTCTCAAAAAAATAAAAATAAATAAAAAACTCACCTACATTCTATCATTGACAAGTTGATGGTAGAGTTAGGAGAAGTGATGGTAGAGTTAAGAGAAGCAATAATGAAATCTTTATACATATTTTCAGTCCTGTGCATTATAAAAAATATAATTCTAATCACTTTGTCTCTTTCATGATATGGAGTCACTTTTTATCTCTAATCACTTTGTTATCAATTAACAACCAGTCCTATATAAATGAATGTGTAATACAAAAATTAAAAGATAAGTATTTTTATAAGTATTTCTCCATCTGGTGTCTCACGTGTTATCGACTTTGTAAATATTTAGAAAATGTAATACTCTAACTGCATAGGATATAATTTCCAATCGAAAATCCATGAAAAGAAAAAAATACTTCAAGGACACTTACACCATAAGTAGAACAAGTTTAACTCTCCATTTTTTTAGTTAAACAAAATATATGCTGATGGTCACTTTTTCTTTTCCTTAGGCATCATCTTCAGGGCAACTCGGTTGTATGACTCTTCAATCTTCACGAGCAGTTGCAACAGTTGGTATGATACAAGCTGTTGCTGGTTGTTCAGATCAAGTGTTATTTAACCCAAATGGCAACACCAACATCAACCTTAGTTTTCCTTCTGGACAAGTTCACCCAAGTATCTCTCTTTCGACATCCAATCTCACCGGCGAAAGCAATGTGGCAGATTATCAAGATTGTGGAGTATCGCCAATTTTTTTCTCTGGGGAATCACCATGGGATTCGAATTTGGAGGCTTCAGGCCCACAAGCTAGGGACAAGGCAAAGATGAGATACAATGAGAAAAAGAAAGCACGAAGGTATGTGATTTACATTAACACATTCTACATGTTTTTAGAGTTCAACTTTGCCATAAATTTTATTATTTGATTTTGATTTTATGATTTACATTAGGATGATTCTTCTATTTAGCGATTTTGAAATACCAAAATATTTGAATTGCTTGAAATTATAAATCTAAAAGCATGCCTCTCTTTGAAAGAATCTAATTTATAATTTTCTCTTACAGTTTAGAAAGTATGATTCTGGTATGCATCTACTTGTGAACAAGAATTAAAGGTTCATATTCATATATTTGTAGAATTGTTTTTGTTTTATTAGCCTACTTACATAACCTGGAGTGATTTTTGAATGTTTTTCATTTTAGGTTTGGAAAACAAATACGATATGCTTCTCGCAAAGTTCGAGCAGATACTAGAAAGCGAGTGAAAGGTAGATTTGTGAAGGCTGGGGAGGCTCATGACTATGATCCTTCAGTAGCCAAAAGTGGTTGAGAGATTTACAATATTGTCATTTCCATACTGCCTAAGGGAAGGCCTTATAGGCTTCTGGCTATGAAGCTTGAGTTATTTCAACATACAACATATCCCTTGTATCTACTACGGGTAGTGCTGTAATGCTTATGGATTGTAGAGTCATTTTGATCTCACTCAAATGTGTGAAAGAGGAGAAAATAAGAGGAAACTTTGTTAATGTGGCCAAGATAAACATGAGTTTGCAAGAAGGCAATTGTGTAATTTTGGTTCTCCAAATGAATATAAATCTCTTCAAGTATATAAGTTTTTGCTAGAAGTCGCCTCATGGATTGTTTTATCTCGAAGTATCATGAACTAAGACACCCAATCCTTATGTATGCTCAAAAATGTGGAGGACACATCTCAATAATGATACAGGTACTTGACACTAATTGGAAGAACATGATATTCTATCAACATCATGTTATATTATACATTACATCTAACTCGTATTGATTTATTGTTACTTTGTTCTAATACATGGAAGGAATGCTACAAAATGGAATTATGAGCTATAGTGCATAAGTACATAAGCTATGCTTTCAGAAATGAGAATTCATATTCCTGTTTTCTGTTTTTTCCGTATTTTAGGAGCCATAAATCTACATCATGGAGCTATAATTTAAAAGTGAAGAGAGATACTTGGTTTTACTTCATTGTAAAAGGAATCACAGCTAATTCTGTAGTGATACCTTTAGTTCTAACTAATATACTGGTTCTACAAGTATTTGTTATTGTAAAGAAGCTGACGCATGGAACCTTGGACTGAATAACTATCATTCAAGGGTGAACAATGCTTGCAAACCAGCTGGCAAACGAGCGAAAAATAGAGTTGCAGGTATTGCACTTAATCAATTGCATGGTGGAGACAACAATTCTCCTCATTACTTCATACAACTTGATGAACCTAGTGGTTTTGGAATCAAATATGGCCTAGTTTTTATTTTCACATATGTCTAGGCCATACATTGATTAATAGCCATCTTGATGTGAACTCACTTTTGGCTGAAGAAATCCCTGTCAGGCATTTTGTTCCTCGCGCTTATCGTACTATTATATTGTTGTAATTATCTTTGTAAGTCTTTGTTAGAAAAATGTTCGCCTGTAAGCAATATGTGTAGTCCATCTTTAAAGAGCTCACTTGGGCCCACGATTGATCAATGTAGGTCTTTAACGACCCCCTCCCTCCAATGATTTGGTTTTTTTATATTTTTTTGGTAAAGCTACAATGATTTTGTTGTAGGCTCAGTTTTACTCTCGTCTAACATTTATCCACCATTGGAATGAATCTCAAAGAAACCTATGGTTAAAAGACCGCTAAGTTTTAAGGTTGTTAAATCAATAACCACTGGATTTTAAGAAGGTTAAATTAAGGACTAGGATGATCCAATGAGACTATTTTTTTTTTCCTGACCCTCACCCATAAGAGAGAGCTTTCGATCTACCCAATCGATATTGATAACAGGCGTCTAAGTGGACCTTATATATGAGCTAGACAGAAGAAAAGCAATATGCGTCCTGCAAGTAAGAGAACATTTCCTTCTTTGTAATCCTTTAGATAGGCTCAAGAATAATATTTTAGACCAGTTGGAATAAAAGAACAAAGTGCTCCACTTTATTTGTTGCTTTCTTATACAGTTAGATGTTGTATAGATGTATTTCTTTTCAAATTTTAGTTTGAGAAGAAAGAAACTGATCATGTACTGTTTACAGGTGTCTTTGTATTCCTATCCATTTGATAAAAATATTTCACATTCTTTACATAATAAGCATTTAGGTTACTGACCATCGTTTTCGCCCTTAAAGAGCGCTAAAGCAGTTAAGAGTTGTAAGCATTTTTTTCATGGTCTTTCTATTCTTCATTATTTATATATGAGGAATTCTCAAAAACTCCTCATTTCAAAAGGGGCGTTTTCTCCCCCTCTTGATTTGTCCAGTGAGATAATGCCACCTCATGGCCAATTGTTTCTCCCTTAAAAAGGGATAACTATTAGGCCTTCAAAAGCAATAAATCTTTTCCTAACTTTTCTCTTCTTTAAATCCATTATACATTCCTATGTTTTCTCTCTTTCACAAAAGTCTTCTTTCAAACATTTGAATACCGAGAGAGGATGACAGGATGTGCATTTGACACAGACCTTTATTTTCCCCTCTTTATTTTCTATAGTGGGGCACACCCTTGATAATGCCTTTTACATAAATATTTAGATAAATCCTAGCCATGCAATTCACCTACTTTCTATGAACTTGTTTTTTTTTTTTTTCCAATTTGTCACTAATCTGATCAATTTAACTTTGAATGGGTTTAATAATAAAATAAGTGGGTCCTACTAATAGATTTCTAAAGTTCCCATGCTATGAAGCAATAATTAACACCATGAATCGGCATTAGTTTAATACCAATCAAACCATTAACTGTTATTGATTAAAAATAAGATGATCCTACTAATAGATTTAAAATATTGCCATGCCCATTAACTTCAATGAATTTAATCATAAAATTGAGAGCATCCCACTAGTAAATTCTTTATTCGTAATTTGTCATGCTATAATGCAAGCAATGATTAACAAAATACATTGACATTAACTTGATATCCAATCAAATCATTAGCTGCCATTGATTTAATCACGTAAATAAGATGGCCCATTGAGAAGGAGAAAAAAAAGGGAGATATTTATGGTCGTTGGACTCTAAGAAGTATGGAATTGATATTTTGATAGAGGGAGAAAAAATAGGGAAAGAATAACATAACTTGTTTATTTTTTAGAGAGAAAAAATAGGGATTTTAAATGCTTTGACCTCTCTCTAAAAAATGGGACAAGAGGAACGCATACATCAATTAGGAGAGGGAGCGTTTTTAACAATACAACACCCGGGGCGTTTTGTAGCGTGCCTCAGCATGAAAGTTCTTAGATAAAGCTCTTAGAGAAGGTACAGATGTCAAAGATAACATTGAGAAAGAAGACAATAAAGAGACACAAAGAAAGACAGATCAAACCAAGCCATCAAATAAATAAAAAAACCTTTGATATTCTCTATGGGTTTTACAATTTTTTCCCTTTTTTACCTCGAAGCCCTTAAATTAAACAGTAAGAACAACGATGAGAGAAAAACGAAGAAAAGAACAACACTTGCTTGGAAGGATACAGCTCCACAGTAGCAGGTTCCAATTGGCAGGCCACAGCTCTCAATACACTCCGCTTATTCATCCAAATTGCTTCATCTAATTTAGTGAAAGAACCCCTTCCTCATTAAATGATTTGTCACGCAAACCATTCTTCAAAAACTATATATTCATATCATTAATTCAACCTAGTGTCATTTAATCAACCGATACATTAATTCATATGTATTGTCTTTAGCATCCATATTTCAAACTAACATCATTCAACAGTCACATGCAAACATTGGTGTCTCATATTTTAAATTCATGACAGACGGAGATAGTCATGGATATAGATTTTAATCTACAACTCATATCAAGTGTTGAAATAGAGCTCCACTGAGTTCTTTGGCATCTGGCAGTTCTTCCTGCAAAATGTTAAAAAAAAAATGATATTGTTGAAAATATATTAAGTGATAGGAGAATTAAAGGCCCAACCTGCAAAATGTCAAATTGGTAAATCTAAATGGGTTGGGTTTGGACTGAGGGTATTGGTTAAAGGCCCAACCTGCACGGTATAATCTGACTCAACTAGCATTACACGCATATAAGCTGCTGATCAGACACCTGTAAGGTCACACGGGTTTGATGTGTGACACAGATTTATGGGTCAATTATGGTTTTACTAACCCTAGTGGATATCCAACCCATTTTCAAGCATGATCAAACTTGACCAGGGCTTCATCTGATTCAATTAAGCTCTGGGTTAGATATGGGTTGAGCTGACCAGGTATATCACTTTCAAGGTTAAACCATGCTACGATGTGGCCTGTATCTGGTCATGAAGGGTGGGGAAAACCGATTCAGCTGGCCTGAAAGAGAAACTGAGACCAATGATAGATCAGGATACAATCTTTCATACCCAATCAGCGCTATAATCTAGTCAAGTTCACTGTTATTAACTACATATAAGATACCGTTAAAATCGGAAAAAAAAATACCTAATTGTATATCTAGTTACTATATTCGGGTCTGGATGGGTCCATTACTGACAGTTTTTGGTCCCATTGATGTGGTGCCCCCATTGGATTTGTTGGGTGAATTCTCCCATGAAGATTATCCACTACAGTTCAAACAAAATAGTAAACTAAGGGTGAGAATGTGCAGCTTTCAGCTGTGACATTGGCTCCCAGAACTCCTCAGGTGACGGTGAGAATCTGAAACAACATTCATTAACCTAACATAATAAACAAACAAGAAAGTAACTGCAGCTGATTAAGAAAATATATGATCATGGACCTCAGTCTCGGTACAAGATAGAAGCCTTTAGCATGTACATTGTATTGAGATTAATCCAAGCATATAAGAGAAATTGATGGAGGCTAATAGATCCCATCTTTTTCAAAAAAGAAGAAAAAAAAATTTTGGTTGTTGATGAAAGGCTCAAATATTTTTGATGGGTGGGATATATGATGAATGGCCATCCCATGGTCGATCAGCAAACTACGGCCTAAATGCAGATAGATTGAAGATCACTTACCTCCAACCTTAAATTGTTTCTGCTTGTGCTGCCTTCTCTACCTTCTTTTTCTATGAAAAGATGCTGGAGGATTGCTTTAGTGTTGGGATTGTTCCACTCCAAGGAATCCCACCACTCTCTGCTTTCTGAAATACGTCCACGTACTGGCGCAGTTGATGCATTCTCCATTGAAAGAGTGAGATATTTCTTTAGCTGGACACAGGATTCTAGTTTGTTGCTCTGTAGATAATTGCAGATCAATGCTTTCTTAGAGATGCACTTCAGCTTTGGCGATGTCAATGACAAACTGCGCAGCATTGGCAATGCAATGGCTTTTCCAGTAACATCATTGCTCTCAATTGCACATGTTCCATCGTCATGACAATCTTCATTTTTTTTTTTCCTTCTTCATCCTCTTCAGCTATCATCTGCTCCATCGCTTCGCAGTAATACACAATGATTTGTTCAAGCATTTCAAGGCTCTGCAACATATGTGATGAGAACAGAGCCTTAAGTTTAGGACAGCTGCTGATGCGCAAGAACTTCAACTTGGGTAGTATCCCACAATGCTTTCCTTTTCCGGTTATGATCTCAACTATTTGACCACATGAATCAACAAAGACTTCTTCAAGGTTTTGGAGATTCTGCATTGATTCAAGTGAGAATACAGTCCTCAGTTTGTCGCAGTGACTGATGCGTAGGACCTTCAAGCATGCAAAAGCACCATTCGGCATGGCGCACTTGAAAAGAGCTTTGAATTTGGGAAGATAGTTGAGCTCCAATGTCTCTATACTGGATAGTAAGGAGTTTTTTCCATCTGCGAAAATGCATTTCAGATTTGAGCTGAAATTAATTACACAAGTTTTCAGTGCACTTGCATCTGGCAAGAACTGCGAGAGCAGAACGACACCATTGAAGTCGTCGGGCAGTGTTGTTGGGTAGTAGGAGAGAGCTCCCGTCACTGCCAGAACTACTGCATGGTCCAAGTACCACTTCTAGTCGATTACCCGCAACATGTAGCTTTATGCCTCCTATAGCAAAGGAGAAATTCTGCAACTCATGCCGATGAACTGATCTAACATAGGTCAAGAAGGCAGACAGATCCTTAAAAATAAGTGTTAGATTAAGCAACCTTCTTAATCCTATTATCTCGCTGATCCCACCTACTCCATCACTGTTAGTGTCCTCCCATTTCCACAAGCTTCCATGCATTGCTAAATCTTCAAGACGCGAAAACTTTTCTATCACTCCAGCCCTGACCATCTCGAGACATTCTGTAAATGAGAGCTCAAGGTATCTAAGGTTAATCAGACCTTCCATTCCAGGAGGGAGTTCTTTGATGGCAGTCCACTTGAGGTTCAACACCCTCAATTCCTTGAGCTTTAAAAGAGAAGGTGTACCAACTAAATCAGAGCAATATGCAAGTAACAGAGCGCGGAGATTCACCAAGTGTGAAACTGACTCTGGGAGCGATGCGATGCGTGTGCCTGATAAATTGAGAACTCTGATGGCATGCATATTGTGAGAGAAGGATGGGAGGATGCGATCCAATTCTTCATTCTCTTCCAAAAGCATTGTCAAGAGTTTAGGGCAATCGGGATGACCTGAGAGTACTTGTAAATTATTTGATGCGAGTGAGATCCTCTCGATTTCTTCTACCCAATTCTCGTTTTTTGGCTGGTCTCTTAATCCAGCACCAGCTTTGGCCATGAAGGTTTTCCCTGTGATGCTAATTGCCGTATCCCTTACTAAGTCATTCATCTTAACAAATGCATTACTTTCATGGGAACTTTCCAACAGGCTTGCGAATTCTAGTTCTTTCAAGATACACTGTCCCTTGTCCCACTCTGTTTCCTTATTTTCTTCATTCACTAATGAACCCCTCCCAAATCCAGAGATCTACCACATCATTTCTTCTAATGCTGTGGTCCTCTGGAAACAATGAGCAATACAAGAAGCATGCTCTAACATTGTCATCTCTTAAGCGATCGTAACTAAATTTTAAACGAGTGATGATATCGCTGTACATGCCTTTGATGTTAAGTGTTGAGTCTCTTAATTCTTTCAATGCATTCTGCCACACTCGAACATTGTCAACCTTCCTCATGGCTCGTCCAACAGTGATTAGCGCGAGTGGCAATCCTCCACATTCACCAGCAACTTGCTTGGCAACTGTTAAAATTTCTGAGGAATGTAACACATCAGTGCCAACTTTACTACTAAACAATGTCCATGCATCATCTGCAGAAAGTGTATCTACTTTTATTACATCATGTATGTCCATTCTGTTACACACTTCCAATAAACGCGTGGTTAGCAATATCTTACAACCATTATCTTCATCTGGCTCAGGAATTCCTACATCTTCTAGCGAAAATGCTTCCCAAAGGTCATCAAGGATGAGAACAATTTTTCTCCTTCTCAAGTCTCAACAATGCTTCACAAAGTAGCTTTGATCGCTGCTCTACTTCATGGTCATTGTTAAGGGATAATGAAATCGCGTTTGCAATATCACTTTGTAACTTTTTTATATTGGAATCTTTTGATACAGTCACCCAAATAACATTGTCAAACTGCTTGGCATCCTTGAGCTGATTGTGAATATGTTTCATCAGTGAAGTTTTTCCCACTCCTCCCATACCTTGGATGCCAATTTTTCCAGTCGTTTCATTCATCAAACAATCCCAAATTCGCTGCATATTTGTTTTAGCTGATTCTCCAAATAAATGTGCTGTAGTAGTACATGCAGTTGTGGATAGATAATCAAAAGCCACTGCTGTATCAAATGAGCTTTCGTTTTGAAGCTCATCAACTTGAGTAATCAATCTTAATGCACTTCTACTAATATTTCGACGTGAGTAATAATCAGGAAAGAACCCCCTAAAACATGTGTTGTGTTCTTCAAATACTTTTTTCAATTTTCCTTGCACGTTCTTTAACTTCTTTCACCCGTTTTAACCAATTCAAGACCTCATTTTTTGGTATTTTGAGATCCAAACTAGCACTGTCGATTTCTTTCATCACATCCTTCTCTCGGGCGATAAGCTTATCCATTTTCTTTCCCAAAACCTTTAGGTTTTCATGTAAATTTTGTATATAATTTATTTGACGAGCAAGAGGAGGCCACAATGCCCTCGCAATTTTAAATGGGGGTGATGAAAGTTCCATAGTTCTGGAAAATAAAATGAATAACACAACCAATGTTAAGAGAATGTAACATTGGAAGAATTGAAAAAAAAAAATCAAGTACATGCAACTGAACTAGCAAAACTAATTAATAATTAGACGGCTACCTAAAGAAGCACAAAGAAACTTGAAATAAATACATACATAGAATAGAAAATGTGGGATAGCCCGGTGGTAAAGGCTTAATGAGAAAAGGAATTGTATGAGATTTATTCATTGGAAGGTATCTCTATTTTTTTTTTTTTTTTTGGTAAGATGTCTCTCATGGTTTCTACAAGATGGCTTTTTTTGTGAAAGGTATCTCTCATGGATTCTACAAGAGGCATTGGTTTTACCACCTAGCTAGTGTGACCCACTTATAATCAATCTAACGTCATCACACTCATTGAACCTCAACGAGTTGGCAATCACCCTAATTTGACTCTAATCTAAATTATATTAACCATTGACTTGAATCTCACAAAAAGTGTAACTTGAAAAACAATTAAATTTGAAGGCCTCTAAACCGATGGTTGTGATTACCCAATTGAGATGATTTTTCATTTATAAAATTGTAATCCACAATGAGACCTTTCCATCATACTACCCTATGAGTGGCATGCATCTATGTGAGTCGCACAAGAAGCTTGGACTTTTACCATCATTTGAACTGTGAAAGGTACCTCTTTGGGTGAAAATTATGCAAAGATGTATAGGCATTATAATTGAACTTTCCTCCCTCAAGGAGGCTTAATTAGTTTGTCCTTGTTGTCGCTCCACTAGTTAAGGAAGTGGTGGTGGGAAAGCCTAAAAACACCGGAGGTTTGATTAGTTTTAAGGTCATGTTACACTTCCAATTTTGAATTGCTTGGGCCTCTAATTACATCAAGAAACTCTTATTATTGAACAAGAGGTTTTCTTTACTGCTCTAATTACATCAGGAACCTCTTATTATTGAACAAGAGGTTTTCTTTACTAGCTATGTAAATAAAAGTGGAAATATGACTAATTCTAGATTACATTGCAACGTTGTTCAATATAGAATTTGTCAGTTCTAATTCTAAATCGATGGTATAGTTTCACAGTGGATGTAATTAGGAGGTTGCAAGAACCCGACCCAGAAATTGATGGACGGGATAGATTCACTTTGAAGCATACGTCCATCTCTATCTATTTTTAGAAGATCACAACTTCACTCATTCTGCTTATTTCTGCAATCATTTTGGTTCAAATTCATGGATTTTGATCTATATACCTGTTCTGCTGTCATTCTTTCTAAAGTATACTTGCTGAAAAAGCAGTTGATTTGAGGTATTCGGCCAGATTTACTTCAGACAAATTTGGACCACGGTGGGGCTTGGTTAGTGATCTGGTCTAATCCGTTGGTCAACCTAAAAGGACATGGCTATAATGGGCCTAGTAGCGATCCCTGAAATTGTAATAGTAAGAAAGAAACAGAAGAATCATCTCATGAAACTTACAATTGGGCGATTTCCAAACACTAGAATCTATAACCCAAGAAAGCAGAGAACTAATAGATGGCGATTCCTTACGTTTCTTTTTTGGCCAAGAAGTGATAGATTTCTTTTGATTATGACTCTATAATCTGATCACTCATCTTACTATGATCATAACCATTAGTCATAAAGAAAGAATAATAAACTAGAAAGAGTCTATGTATATTTGTATCTCTTTTTGAACACATGAACATTTAAGATGATGAAATAATCTTCTTCCAGGCAGCAAGAAATAATGAAAGAATAATAAACTAGAGAAGAGTCTATGTACATTTGTATCTCTTTTTGAACATGGAAATTTAAGATGATGAATTAATCTTCTTCCAGGCAGCAAGAATGATGGCTTATTTGCATAATTCATACGCTTTAGAGATAGGATAGATTTATCATCTTTATAAGAAAGGTGAGGGGGTGTTTGGATAAATGAAGAACATAATATCACCAAATTTAAATATTATAAGATTCCACTAGCTTCTTGTTTTTTATTATTATATATTTAATTAAATTGTTGTTATTGCCTCTACTATATTTTTTTTATTTTTTTCGAATGAAAACGATAGATTTTAAATTATCCCAATATTATTTCCATACGCTATGCGGAAGCAGTTATTTATAACATGGGCTATAATAAAGAAACAAAATATTTTTTTTATTTTGGATAAAGAAAGAAAGAAAAGATTTCAAAATTTTATTACGGAAAATTACACTTGTTTAGAAGCAAAAGAACTTTATAAAAATTAAAAATAAAATAAAAAAATAAAAAAGAAAGAAAGAAAAGGGTATCTTTAACAATTAGAAACACTAAGAACAAGGACTCCAAATTGGAAAGAAAATCACAAAAATATAACAAGATTACTGAAGCAGCTCTTACCTTAGAGAACTTGACTGAGTATATTTTTGTGGGAAACACATTTTCCTTCAATAACTAGATAGAGGTATGTTCTTAAAAAATTGATTGAGATCTACAGGGCAACTAGGCGAGTGCTTGGAAGAACCAACTTTGAGAAGAAACTGAAATGAAATCTCCTGGATTAGAATATAGTTTCCACTCAGTAAACTATATGCATGTAGTAAATGACTGCTTAGAACTTAAGCAGGGTTTTTTAAAAGTTCATGTCTGTGTTTAGTGGATGAATGAGAATAAGCATCCACCAGAATAAGCTTCCACCAAAACACACAGAATAAGCATCCACCAGAATCCACCAGAATAAGCTTCCACCAAAACACACAGAATAAGCATCCACCAGAATAAGCTTCCACCAAAACACACAGAATAAGCATCCACCAGAAAGAAAAAAAAAAAAAAGCATCCACCAATTTACCTAAATATCCATGGTTTTCATAACCAGGTTACTCAAGCCTAACCCAGGTGTTTTGCATATGAATTATCTTTTCTTGTATTTTAACCAATTAGATAATTGGATATAGGTCCCAATACCATTGTCAAGAAACATCAGCAAAACCAAATCTTTACATTGTTTTCATACTTCCACATTAATAGGAGAAATATATTGGATGATAGAATTAAATATAGGGATGGGATTTTGTTTTATTTTACTTGTTGGGTACTATAGAGAAGTCATGACTTAAAGAAGAGGAACTCCACCTTGGGACGTCCTAACTATTGAAATTCTGAACCACTCACCGGTGTATGGCATAACCTTAAACTTTAACCAAATATGTAGGTCCAACCCTAATAGAGATTGATTGATTAAAAAGCTGATAAATGAATATGCTAAGATTGTCTTGATTACATTTTTTTTTTTATTATCAAAGTTCAATCTTACACAGAGGCCTACTTCTCTTGGGGTAGAATTTGAGGATGTGCCATAAATTGGGAGTAACTTGAACAACTCAAATTTTCAATAGATGGATTGTAAGGTGGGGTTCCACTCCTTTAATTACGAATAACTTACCCATAGTATCATTGTTTTTCTTCGTAAAACTATCTATTGAGACTATAAGATTAATGATTTCATAAAAATCCCAAAAAATGGAGTAATTTTATTTCTATAATTTCTATATTAGCATCCTTTCAAAAATGGATCCAACAACCTAGTCAACCAGGTTTGACTGCAACTAGTCCTTTCACCAGTCCTTTTAGACAAAACTAAAGTATTGGTTCAAAAAATGCTCAAGTCTGGTAAACACTCATAGTTAAACTAACTGGATCCATCATTAATTATTTATGGTTTTTTTATGTCATCATTTAGTAAGGTTAAACTTGACGGTTCAGCTTAGTTGGATTGCACCGCCGACTTCCATCTACTTTTTTTCATACTCGTGCAAGCTCACCCAAGTCCCTTATCATCAGTGCTATAGCCAGTTGTTTATATGGAAGAAAGGTTGCTCACCACTAAGGTACGAGTGGATTGCCCATTTCACCCTCTAGATTGTATTTAAGACATTAAAGAAATTATGGTATTTCATTTGAATTCTTAGAGAATGTTTGGATTCTAAAGTATAGGTAATAAATTTGGGTGCTCAGCATTTTCTTTCTTTTTGTTTTTTTTTTTATATGTTTTTGGGGAATGTTTATAGTATTAAAAGAGGAAAGAAGTGAATGGTTGAAGGTAAATATGTAGAAGGGACTACCACTTTCCTATTATTTAATTATTTGTATGATAGGTAATAATCAATTCCTATTATAAAAATATTTGATGACTCCTTGTAAATCTTCACATTTAAACATTCACTTTTATTGATTTTGGTAGAAAGTGTTGGTTAAGAATCCTAGGAAACAGAACAAATAGGGAAATTTAATCCTATCTTCTAAAGAAGTCTAGTTGTTTGTAGAATGCCTTTATTTACAAATAATAGAGAGAAAGTGGGACAGAGAGGTGGAGCCTTCTAGCTGCTGATTTTTTTGTCATCCAAACGCAGAAAACAAGTCTAAATCTAAAGTGTTAATCACATTGGCAAAGAAGCAAGGCAACCAAACTATTGATTCAAATTAAAGCATAAAAAAGGGTGATGTTTAGTTTTGTTGAATGTGTCACAACCTGATCCGTGTCGATTGGTATGCATGGTTTGGAATAACAAAAGTTATAACATGGAACACTTCAATTTATAGACTTTTGTACAAAGTGAATTCCCTTTGCTGTAAAAGATTCAAAATATGCACTATCAAAACTCTCCTCTCTCTCATAAAACAATCTAGGCACAAGCAGGCACAAGGAATTCACTTCATTAAACAAGAAGCAAGTCATCCGAAACCACATAGTTTATCTCAAGTCACGAAGCTCTTAAGGGCCCATGGTTTCTCATTTTTATCCATGCTCTGTTAAGACACCACGATCTTGCATGTTTTGATGAATTTATCAGAGTTGTCGATATACTTTGTCCACAAAGGTCGAAGATGAGGAAACCCAATATCGAGCCATGGCTTCGCTCTTCCATTGAAATGGATGACAGCAGCTTCATTTGCTTCTGCGACACTAGTATTGTCTTGGTATCCAAGTCCTAACATGTGCCAAAAGGGGTCGACAATGTGAACATGGCCATGGAATGCGATCAAGCTAGGTGGTAGAGTCCCTAATTGCCACAAGCTTAGATCTGATTGCAAATTCTGCAATGAAGATGGAGAAGTTTTAGTTAAACAACATAAAAAAAAATGAACACATGAAAAGGAGTCGATTAAGACTAAAACATAATCATGGATCGACCCCTGGCACTGCCAGAATACTACCCCGAGTGTACTAAGGCGGAGGACAAGGTGGGGCCGTACTCGGGCAGCATGGAGGACAATAGAAAAAAAAAGTAATCAAGTATGGATCATACACAGGGAAGCAGGCATGGAGGAGCCAATGATAGCCGCGGGGCTAATAGATTAGGCTAGTTTAGGAGTGGGATAATTACAATTCGCTCCCATGTGAGCAAAAAGATAAAAGAAAAAGGAAACAAGTTAAAGTGACATGTTTACAGTTAAATGTTAGAAAATACAGCTTTAGAGAGGAATAATGTATGCTTTAATTAAGGATAAAGAAATCTTGCATCTAGATTAATTAGTGATCAATAATGATTTGATTGTGGCTGTGGGACCATCTGATTAACATCAAATAAATGGCTTATTTGGGACAAATAATCCTGTCCAAACCATTTTGGATTGTAAACGTTAAGAGGGACCAAAAAAATGGACAATTCAGACAAGGAAAGATGGGCCCAGCTCTTGAAGATTGGGTGGCCCAAAGGAATCACATACTCTCACATGAGAGAGAATTCCTTGTGAAGAATATCTATTTGCATTCAAGAGATAGGAAAAAGAAACATACGTTCACACATGGTAGTTCAAAACAATGTCCAAGCATGATTATTAACTAATCAGGCTTGGATTATCAAAAGCTCTGGTTTTCGGGGACCAATTGACAAGGCCCCCTCAAAACACCCTCTACTAAAAATTCCTTTAGATTTCATGCCATATTTTCAAATATTGCCCACATTTGTGATACTGCTCAAGTGTCGGGGCCTCAGCCATCTACTATGGTGTTTGTTGTGCTTGGGCCGAAAACAACCCACGACACTTTGAGCTTGGCCGTGCGTTATAGTGTTGGGCCAGGACCGAACCCGGTCCATGACATTTGAGCCAGTCCTGGCCTTGGTCAATTAATTATTACCTTCTGAAGCCAGTGATGGTATGTGCGGCTGATGTTGGTCTTCCTCCAAGCCTCCAAATCAAAGACGTTCATACCATAGGCCCAAGCACACTCATCAGGATTAAAATTCTCAGATATCAATGGATGTGAGAAGTTGAGATAGCTCTTCAACCTCTTTGACATGACAGACTTGTCATTCCCTTTACATGTTTCCACTGCTCCATTGACTTTCCCTTGGAGATCCACGTCCCAAAGAGGTGAAAGGTCTGATTGAACAACCACATCGTCGTCTAGAAATACCACCTTCTTAAGGCTTGGGAAAAGCTGCAACATTTATAGAAAACATGTTAGAGCAATGACAAAGGGGAAGGGAAATCAATAGATGGGGGTATGTATTAAGATGATCCTAGCTTTCATCCAACTATCCTCATTATGTGGCATAAATTAGAATGAAAAAATCATTTGATGGGGTGGATATTTCTAAGTTGTCCCATCTCACAGTGGGTCTGGGCATTTCTATGGTTGAAATCACTCAGATGTTCATACAATTGGTACCATTTAAAATTGTGTAGTAGATTTTTTTTTTTTTTTGACCCTACTAAGCTTTTTTTCACACAAGATCATTTCATAATAACAGAGGTTTCACAGTTTGGGCTTGAATAAGAGTTGGGCATGATTTTGACCCAATAGCTAAACATGGTAGGCCAAGACACATATTTGCATAAAGGCCTCACTAAATGGCCCAATGAACCAAACAAATTCCAAAGGAAGGACATAGAGATATAATAAATTGCTATGCCCTGCCTGTTTGGTTTAGTGGGGTAATTCATGTCCCAACCTACCAGCCTAACCTGAAAATGACCCGCTAACACTAATTCAGAGTCTCATTGGCACTTTCCAGGCTAAACCTTCACAACCTAGCCCATGTCCAAAACTACCACAAAGATGACAGCCTAAATTCTTACCTCCGGCAGATGTATACGTATATGGTTCATGACCGAATTATACTTAGGACTAAGTGCCTGCAGCTTGGATGCAACAACATAAGGCTTCTCAGTCAAATTCGCAACGATCGCAGACGATCCACCGCGGAAATTAGACCGAACCTGCTGGTCTTTCTCCATTGCTTCAAGCACAGGCACCCTCCCCTTGGTAAACCAGTCGAAGTGGTGCAATGCCTTCACTTCCACGACGGAAGGCAATAGCTGGTGCAGCGAGAACCAGGCGTGCATGGTGGCGTAGGTCTTCCGATCGGTGATGATGTGGAGGACCACCTTCTCCGGGTGCAAGGAGTTTTGGACGAGGGAATTCGCAACGACGGAGGCGGCAAGGACATTGTCGGATGCGAGGATGAAGTGGAAGAAACTGTTGTCGACGAGAGATGGAACGCTTTCCGGCGTGGGGATCTGGAGGCGGGCCGCGGCATTGGTAGAGTGCTCATTGGCTAACCTTAGAGCAAGGCAGTGGAGCTGCTTAGGGATGCTGCTGGATGCTACATGACGATAGAGGTACTCTTGAATTTTAGCTGATCGGGTCTTTTGTTCTAGGAAGGAGATCTGAGAAGTCAAACGTCAAAGTCAATTTGATTGCAAGTCAAAGTATTTACTTCATATTGGAACAAACTATACTTATCTTGTCCTATTGTAGTTCAACTGGAAAAAAAAACGCAATTGCATAAGAGTGTTCAAGTTGGAGTTAATTCCAATGTAGCAGAATATAAAAATAAGTAAATAAAATTATAGTTATTTTAGCATTGGGATGAACCTTGATTTTGGAACTCATTTCAACTGCCCGAGTTAGGGTGATCTAACCCTGTTTAGTTAAGCACCCATTCAGCCTCGGGCGAGTTAAACTGGTTTTTCGACAGGGTTCCCCTCATTATTAGATCACAATTTGCAATTCTCGTGACATGGGTCATGGTTTGCATCATGTGAGTAATCCATTTCGATCGATTTCAGTATCAGATGCTATTCCAATTAATTAACAAGTTATGATATCCAGATACAGTATGGATATGACAAGCATACCATTGATATGATAAAGACTCAAACTTTACACATAAAATATGAAGTATCAGATAAGATATGACATAAATTAGGGCATGATTCTTACTACATTATGAAACTTTAAAGTAACATATTTACAAGTGACTAGGTTATAACTTTAAGATGTTAAGCTAGATTGGGGTCCATTTGAGATCTGAGTTTATTTACATCGAGATATTTGATTATGAAAGTCTATGCCTTCTTAAGTTTTTCTCAAAAATTTTGGAAAAGGTGAAGAGCTGGTGCTTAATGTTTTTGCCCCTGATATTTTAAGTCCAACATCTGCACTCCTATTTGGCCATTAATGTGAAGGACAAGGACAATAAATAGTTTTGATCTCATACAAAACTTGGGTCTACTTCTAAGATCTTGACAACTGATTAACCAAACTAATGGATGGTACTAAAATTTGGTGCTTAATGTTTTTTTTTTTTTACCTGAAAAAATAATAAGAAATTTCACTAAAAGAGACAAAAGATATAAAGACAAAGAAGGAGAAGGAGAAGCTTCAGAGATTTAGTAAGACTTATTGCAATCAATCAGATGGTACATACATCTACTTGTATTATAAAAGGAGTGTACCAATTAGATTTTCAACATACCATGGCCTTAAGCTTTACGGCAAATGTCTTGGCATCTGATATGTTGCTCTTCATCTCAGCTACGAACTCCTCTAAAGACTCTGGAACATTGGACTCATCACTTTCTAATTCGTTTTTACCTTCTAGTACTCTGTATATCTCTTCTGGGACCTGCTGCAATAATAAAAACAACAGTTTTTCATATCAAATTAGCCAGTCATCTTATTGGAATGTCCCAAAATTGTCGTCCCATTGGCAATCAGGATCATTCATTTTCCAGCTTAACATGGATGATAATCATCTACCATACAACTTTGAAACTACAACAAGATGGTTAGGTTTGGTCTTCCATTAGCTGAATTTTCTCCTACAAAAGTCCGTACAGTTGCACGAGATTCCGTCCCTTCTGGTTTTGCAGCCCAATGTACTGAAGGCAGATTTTAGGCATTCCATTGGACTTCTGCAGAAGAAAATCGCCCTGGCTGATGGATGAAGTCCGACAATCTAATAAAGATGAAGGAGAAAATGACTGATTTATGATCAAGAGTGAGGTGTGGTAAGGGCAATCAAGAAAATTACTTGTTGGGATCGCTGGGACACAACAAAGTCGACAGTCACGATTGCTTTAGAATTAAAACTCATTTTCAATGGGAGGCCAAGAGGGCTACAATTCAACTGTTGTCCGTTGGTTTTTCTTTTGCTCTGTCTCTTTCTGGGCAACGGGTTAGCTTCCCTCTGTTGTTACTCCAACTTTTGCTGAATTTCATGTGTTATGGAGCTTTCCCCATACTTTTTGTATTGGTTCTATTCTTTACTTAGGAATATAATCACTTATCTTTCCAAAAGAAACTTAATATGGGTAATAGAATTCTACCAAAATATATATATATATATATATATGGGTAATAGAAGTGGATACAGCCATAAAGGGGTGATATGAGGACTAGTATTTTGATTTTCACTTCAGATAAAATCACACAAATATGGTTAATACAACACCATCACTAAATACGGTTGATGCGTTGCTGGTTTTCAACACTGCATATCATCATCTTTCTCTATAGAATTTGTAGAAATTTGTATGTAAAAGATTACCATTGACTCATGCCTTCTTCCCCAAATTCTTGGTCCAATCTTTCTCCCCATGCATCCTGCAAAAATGAGAAAAGATTTCTTTTTTAAAAGTGACAAAAAAAAATGAGATTTGATTATGAAAGAAGAAACAAAAGATCGATATAAATTAAACAAATGATAATTGATTTGAAAAAGTCCTCTTACTTCCATTCCAACCAAAGGATAATAGTTTTTTGAGAGAGAAAAAAAAATGTGATATTTCATTTTCATCAAGTAAGAAAACAAAAGTTTGGTGATGTTTGGTTGGGTGGGTTTTGGTTGGGTGGAAACTGGAATTAGGATGAGACCCCACTTCACTTGAGAGAAACGCAAAAGCAATGGTTGGTTTCTGGGTCTATGGATCTTGACTGTCCATCAAGGTGAGTCCCATTCTAGATGTTCCACTCTTATTAAACGTTAAGGAATCATGCGACTTTGGTCCTCCAATTTTATGTCTCCATCACGTTAATGTTAAAGAATAAGAAACATTAAAAAAAGATCAATGGGACTAAAGTCAAATGAATTTTGATTTCTTTTATCTATATAAAGAACTCTAAAGTCAAATGATTTGAGTTTTGACTATTATAAGAAATATATATTCTAAGAGAACTCAACGTCAATACCATCAACCACTCAAACCAGCTGAATAGCCAAACTCTGTCTGTTTTTATTACTAGAAGGTAGTACTATGAACCTCTATGAACCAGCATGGCCCATTGGATTACATGAAGAAATCACAAGATTCCTATCCAATTAAATAAGTAAGGCCCATGCCTGTGATTTGCAAGATTTTATGTAGAAATGGATAGCTAAGGTCGGGTTATAACGCCCCTATTGGGATGGAGTCCAGAAGAGATTTGATTAATACGGGCATGTAAGAAAACTTCTCGAGCCTGTTTATCACCTGCTTGCATGTTTATGAACTGAAAAAAAAAAAAAAAAATTTCTCTTAAAAATTTTAAAGTCCCTTATAGATCAAAGGTTGGAGCGAGCTGGAAAGAAGGGGCGGGTTTGAGACCATTTTATATGAATTTTCCTTTGTACCAAGCCCAGCATCCTGGCCCACTACCACCCAGATCTGTTGAAGTCTGGTAAGATTATGGATCCATGCCTATTCACCACGGTCATTGGCTTAGTCAAAATAAATAATTGGCCCAATGAATAAATGAAACAGGCCCAGGCCCTGTCTTCCCAAAAGTTAATATTATTGCACTGATTTGAAAAGTTAAAGTTTAAGGTTTGCTAATATTACACGCCATCCTTTCCAACTTCCTTTGATGAATATTGTCTACCAAAAATAAGTTCCAAAAAAAGTCCATTTCACCTAACCACAAGTGTAAATCACCCACCCATTTTGTGTAGATCATCCACCTAGATGGATAATGAGAGGCCATCAACCATCACTACAGCCATTATAAAGTAATCTAACCATCCGTTTGTGTGAGCCCAATAGATATATGAGATCACATGGTCAATTGATGTGTATAGTTAATATGAATGACATATTGGATATTGCAATCATATGTCTTCGCCCACTAACATTATAAGATAAGAGAGATTTAAAAGGTAGTTATCTAAAATCAGGACATATTGGATATTACAAGATTTCTGATCTAAAGCTGTAAAATATACACTCATTATCATTGAACAATCCCAAATTTCTCTTTCGTATAGAGACACGAATTAATCTGTCCCTAATTTTTTATTTTTTATTTAGTAAATGGTGGTATTTGATTGAAATAGAGTAAATACCAGTTTCTCATTTTTTTAAAAAAAAAAAAAAAGTGATAAATATATGCACCTGTTTAAGTGGCTGATGGATATGGGATAAATAAAATTTAATCATCTATTACCCAAAGCTCTATGGATCTATCACCATTGGGTTTAGATTTCCTAATCCTAACCATATTGATTTAAGAAATATTAAGGCCCTTAAAAACCATAACTCTATGCCCTGGGCCCCACATAATCAGCAGCTTGATTTAAGAGAAATCACATAATCAGCAGCTTGATTTAAGAGAAATCACATTTCAATTATGAAGTCACACTGTGAGTCACACTTAAGATTTAAGGGCAATAATATCCCAATCAAGTATTTCTAATGATGTCTTTCCTGATTCAGTGGGGCCCACTTAAATCAACGGTGTTCAGTGCTTTGATCATCCATCTCATGGCAAACATCTATATATCCACCACATACTACAAAATCACATAATAAATAAAAAACCTAAAGATGACAAGTACACGACACAAATGCTGCAAAGAAACCAACAGAGCAATATATGCATTGTACCTATCGACGAACACTTGCTTTCTCCATCGATGGTATCCATGGCCGTCAACACAAACACGAACCTTAACATAAAGGTCAAGAACAGAACCGAGTAGAACACAGTCCGATATGATACTCTCCGAGACGCAACCTTCACCTTAATGAAATCTCTCACTCCTTTCCCTGGCAAAACCGTTACATGCCGCAGACTCGGCGATATATGAAGCTGCATTGTGCACAACAGTTAGGTAGAATCAATGGTTGGATTGAACAAGAGACCCAGATGAGGCTGGATTGAATTAGAAACACCCAGATGAGGAAATGACGAGGAGATGTTGGGGAAGTCTGTAAATGGAAGGGAGATTGGATGTTGAATGTTGCTATCGTTCACCAACCATTGCTTGGAATAGAGGCTATGTTGCACCGTTAGTCAGTGGATTTTCAGAGAAGAGTCTTCAATATTTGGAGATGGTTGTTTGAGAAAGGGACTTGGTGACTGATGAGGAAGAGGTTGGCTTGAAACGATAGAGAGTTTTATTTTTTTTTGCCTTCTATTGAAGGAAGAATAAAGGTGTTTTGTGTTTAAGATCACAAATGTTTAGGGAGTGAAAACAGAGAAGAATCTGGATGGGATAGGGCTCTCAACAGTACTGATATCGGTTAGAAATTAGTATCTTATCAATTAGTATTTCATTCCAATCTCTAACAACCAAACTAATCCATATTTAAGAAACTAATCTCTAATAGTATCCTTTGCGGACCCCACAGTAGTGCCCACTTTATTGATGAAAAATTAACTCCCAAGTCCCAAAATTAACCTATTATTATATATTATTATAAAAAAAAAGTCTTTCAATTCAATTTTGTCTTTCACCAAAGCCCACATCAAGCTATTATTATATATTACTAGTACAATAGGCCCACACCCAACATGGGTCATGATAAAAAAAATTAATTAAAGTATTTAGAAATATTTAAATAAATTATAAATAAATATTAACATATAATTCATAACACAAACCCAATTAAAATTGAACTTCAAGAATCAAAGGTTAAAGGAAAAAATAATTAAGATGATCAAATTAATTTATCTAGTACGGGGAATTGGAAGAATGGCTCAATTATATAAAATAATGGGCCAAAAAATAAAAAATTTGAAGAGTAATAATGAATAATATAACATATAAAAGAATAGTAAGTTTGAATTGTTCATGGTATAGAAGAGTGAATTAATGTACGTAAAAGAATAAAAGAAAACCTAAAAAAAGAAAGGCAAGACAAAATCGCAGGGATGACCTCTTATTTTATAGTAGAGACCACCTCAAATCTTTAAAAAACTCAAAGAATCTTGATTCCCCTATGTAATAGGGTTTGGTCAAATCTTATTCTTTGGAAACAACTAGCTCTCTACACACACACACAAAAAAAAAAAAACTCTTCAAAAAAAAAAAAAAACTCTTCAAAAAAACCTAGCTCTCTATACAATCTTTACTAATAGAGATACTATTTAAGATGTGAGAGTTTTTTTGCTTCAGTAAAAGGATAGAGAGATTGGAATGAAACTATTATTATTATGAGAATATGGATCTTGCAAGACCCACTGATTGTTTGAACTTGGAATTAAAAAAAAAAAAAAACTAGGCTTTGACACTAGCCCCCACAAATTGTTGAAAAACAACAAAGATGAAGCTGGCAATGATTTATAAGTGAGCCTCAAATTTCTGATGCTTGGATCTAACATGAGGGTTCCACAAATTGGTTAGCAGCAAAATTTAACCTATACATGTCCAACTGCAAGTCTTTTAAGATAATCATTCCCATAGTGGGCACAACTCCTAATTGAGAGAAATAAAACCTCAAAGAATTTATGTAAGAGGGGGCACTTTAAATCGAGCATATAAGAATTTTCATTAGTAGCCCCCAATTAGGACACTTATAAATTTCTAGTGAGTGTGAGCCTACGTACGGCATTATGCAAGCCCAATGGTCCTACTACCTACCAATTGCAAGTGAAAATGGCTCACTCCTTTAAATTGGACAGCCTTCAAGGCTAACCGAACCTGAGTATTTGCATGTGGTAATCTAAGCCTCCTTTTTTTTATAGGTCCAATGGAAATAGCGAACTCTGCCACGTGTATTATCATATACTATAAGAGAAGCCTTTCAATTAAATTTTAACCCTTGACGGACTCACGTCAGCCTATTATTATGTACTATAGTCTATAGTGAGTCTTTTCAATTCAATTTTGACCACTGGCGTTTTAATTTTGACACTCGTCTGACCTCACGCAAGCTTATTATTATACATTATAGCGGAAGCTTTTCAATTCAGTTTTGAAGGCTACGACTATACGTTTTGTTTTGTTTATTTTGTTTGGGTATAGATTCTAATTAATTTTCAAGGGCTTTCTACTTCATCAATTTCGTATCTTAGTTTTTATTTAGTTTCTTCATGATTTTGAATACTAGCATTTTTCATTATTCTCATTTGTCTTACTAAACATTATTTTTATTTAGTTTTTGCATTATATAAATCACTGTAATATAATTTAGATCTCTCTTATTTTGACTTACTTGGACAATTAGTTGGGTTTTATCTTTATTTCCTTTTTTTTTCAATTTGTAATGCACACTTAAACTTTTTTTTCTTTTTAGTTAGGTTTTATCTTTATTTCCTATTTTTTTTTCAATTTGTAATGCACACTTAAACTTTTTTTTCTTTTTTGTCAAATTAAGCACAGCTTTTCCATGACTAACGTTACATTCAACAGCTTTTATCGTTTCTTCATATTTCAAATCATTGTATTTTTAGGCATATCTCTCTTATGAATGTGATATATATATATATATATATAATTATTTTACAATGAATACCGCTTTCAGCAAAGAAAAATGTTTATTTACAATGAAGCAAACAAGAAAACCTTATCAAATCTTAAGATAAAAACAAAACCTTATCAAATCTGAAGATAAAAACAAAAACCCTAACCACATCATAAATTAACTTCAATTTAATCCAAATCTATGATCCTACCAAATCATTGTTATATGAGAAGATTAGAAGAAAAAAATCTTCAAATAAAATTTAATCTTTTTATATTTTGTACATCCAAACAGGAGATGGGTAGATGCAGGAGCATCAAAGGGATATTCAAGCTAGGTGAAAAGGGTATTTACGGAAAAAAAATTACGGTGGGATGTGTGCCATCTTATCAAAATGGGTTGTGTGCAACCCTCACCCAAGACCCAACACTAGAGTGAAGCTTGCATTCTCCACCTACTATTTGCCTCTATAATTATTTATTTCACTTTTCCGTGTTTCTATTAACAGACTCAGCAGAGCACTTAGAATTTCACCTAAAGCACAAGGTAAATGCCTATGTGTATTTCATTATGACAACTAGGGGTTACTTAATTGATTGTCAATCACGCATGTCACCCAGGCATGGATTAAAAAACCGGCCGATATCGGTTCGTATCGGCCGGTACGAACCAGTATCGGCCAGAACCGGTACGATATCGGAACGAGATATCGGTTTCGAAAATATCGGCAAAAAATCCCCAAAATATCGGTATATATCGGCCGAGATAAACTTCGTCTCGGCCGTAACGAGATATCGGCCGATGATATTTTGAAAATATCGGCCGATATCCCTTAAAAAAAACTCTGACCCTAATTTTTTTCACATTTTTTATCTTCTTCCCCTCTCCTCTCATATCCAAACACCTTAGAGCAGCAGCCACACATTCACACGTCCCTCTTGCATATTTTCTTCAAGAAAAAATTATTTAAGTAAGAGAAAATCATCTTAAAGCATTTTATTATGTATTTATGTGTTTATTTTTTTTTTTTTAGATGAAGCATGGAAATCATGAGAATGTCATTTGTGTTGTATTGTTCACTTAAAACTAAGTTAGATCTATATACTTTCATGCTAGATCTACTACTCATACACATGATTTTGAATTTTTTTTCAATTTTTTTATTTTCGGATTTATTATGTATTTATGTGTTTTTTTTAAATGAAGCATTAAAATCATGAGAATGTCACTTGTGTTGTGTTCTTCACTTAGAACTAAGTTAGATCTATATACTTTCCTGCTAGATCTACTCATACACATGATTTTGTATATATTTTTTTAATTTTTTAATTTTTTAAATTTTTAATATTATAATAAAAATATATCTTTTTTTTTAAATTTCATCACAAACATGTTCTTTTAATGATTCATGGAGTGGGAAAAGGTACTCATGGTCATCATGGGGGTTATGTTGGCCAACAAGGTGCCATGTATGAACATCATATGAATTATTCATATGATCCTAATTGGGTACCCCCTTCACCAACACCGATAATGTCTATCGAACAGATATTAATTGAGCAAGGGAGGCTTCCCCCACCACCACATGATCCCCAACGACCGTTATATGCCCCTCATGGCTATTTCATGCCATTTCTGCACAATTACCAAGAACAATCTACAGGGGATCAAGATAGTTCATCATCTTATCAAGAACAATCTGAATATGGTCATGGGTATGGTAGTGCTGCACAACAGTATGGAGCATATCTTTTTAACCAATACCGAAGAAATGATGATGATGATGATGATGATATTGAGCCTGGGCAATACTCCACTTGGTATTAGGCTGTCAATCTAGCAACTATCATACACTCATACTCATCAATCTCTCTCTAGTTTCTACTCTATACTCCCTTCTAATTTCAGGTAAACCATGAACCTTTTGATGCCTAAGTGCTTTATGATTTAACTATCTCACTATCATGTTTCAGATTTTAATATGTTATCTTCATGGTCATGAATTTCACAACTAATTTGATGATTGAGTTAGTATTAAATGATGATTGATATGTTTGTTATCTACTTATCTTTATTTTCTTATATTTTACACTAATAAATTGATCATGAGCATCAATAATGGTTGCATTATATGAAATACTCAGCGACACAGACATGACTCATAACTTAAGGTGACCGAGATTTTGATTTATTGTTGTTACTAATGAAAAAAATATATTGTTTTCCAGCATTTTCTAATATTCTGGATTTTTTGGATATTTTTGCGAATTTTTTTGGATTAAAAAAAAAATCACACCGCGACGACTGCGACGGACCGATATCCGCGACGATATCGTTTTTCGGCCCGGCCGATACCGCGACCGATACCGAGATTTTAAACTATGCATCTAGGTATCAAGAGATTGGATACGCCACTTCTTCTTGCTTTGTGGGCCTTCCTTCCCACTTGTGTGGACTATCTAGGGCCCTATCCCCTTTGCTGGGGTACCTAAAAGAAAACGAGTCCTGCTACATGGACCGAATTTTGGAATCGGTTTTTGGACCGATCCCAAGGACCTTGGCATCGGTCCAAAGACCGGTCCCAAAATTCGGTCCACGTGGACTTTTACAAAGAAAACTCATCAATTCTAAATGCATTGAACGAGGTGCAATTTTCTTAGACATCTATGGAATATGTCAAGTAGGCAAATAGAATATGGTCACAAAAGACCTTTAAAACCTGTCCCCTCTGCTTCCAATTGCAAGCAGGGCAGAGACAAAACTAACAACTTATTAAAATGTTTCATTTTTCACAGAGTAGTCATGCTCCAGACAACCACAATAAGAACGGGGGAGGCTACTCATTAGGGCCCACTTAGTAATAATTTAAGCGACTCAAAAGTGCTTCCTAGCATGAACCTTTATCGAATATTTTACTCAAATGGGAATTTAGTCAGCTGTGAGATTGATTACTTATACAAATAAAATAGGGGTTTTAACCAGAAAGTCATAAGGAATTTCACTAAATGCCCATTAGTACAGAGATTCAATGTTTCGCGAAAAAAATGATAATCAAGAGTTAAGAATAAATTTTGGACAAAATGCTTATTAGGTTGTAATATCGCAACTAGCTAGGTCAAAATTGACCATAAACGACGGCCTATGGCCATTGTTTATTCATAACCCGTCCGAAAAATCATAGTCGTTTTATTAAACGACTGCCTCTAATAATTTGTCTAATAATTTGTAAAATAAACGACTGCCTTGTGGCAGTCGTTGATTTGTGACGGCTCCAACTGTCGGACATTTCAAAAATGGCCGTCATTTTTTTTTTTAAAACCCACAACGGCTAGCTGGATGTAGCTTATAGCAAACGACTGCTCATGAGCAGTCGTTTAAATAAATATTTCTTCTTTTTTTTTTTTGTTTTGGGACGTTTTTTATAATTTTATGGTCTGTTTAATGGTTTTTATCATGTAGCTTTTGTGGGTTTTGCAAGATTAAAAAAAAATAAGGGCCCAAATGCTACAAGACAAAAAAAGAAGAAAAAGAAAGTAGTAGAAAAGATTTTATTAAGAATAATAAGGGCCCAATCTCAGTAGGCAGCCAGTTACATACATACATTATGTTACAATCTTCATTTAGAAATCTCATGCAAGTATCTCTAGCCCTAGGAAGGCTCTTGGCGTATCATGGGGGCACTTCTCTCCTTCACAAGCACAAGATGGATGAATTGCAGCAGCCCAACAATGTCTTTCCGATGTCTTTCCGCAAGAGATTGAATCAAGAGTCACTTTCAGGGGAACTTGAAATCAGGGGCAAGGCTCTCTTCAGAAGCCATCTTAGGGGAGCTGAAAATTTCAATGCAGTAAAACTATAAGCCAGAATATAAATGATAGATGATAGATTTACTCATGTTTCCTAAGAAGGCACACATAGATGATAGATTTACTCATGTTCCTAAGAAGGCACACAAGTAGAACTCATTTCATTATTGTGGAGGCTGCCACCTGAACTTTTGTTAAATGCCTCATATAAGAACTAAGATTGTGGGCAAGTGATTAGCATAGGACTTGTATGCTATATGTTGAGGAAACTTAACCAGCCAGTTACTCTGATCCAATTTAGTTTACACTTTCATACTTGGTGTTAGTACTCTAGGAAAAAAATAGTTGTCTTACAAAGTAAAACCAAGAGCGGAATTCAAGATTTCTGAAAATGATGGACTGCTTAAGAAGTAGCATCATTTTAAAGTATCAAATGCCAGCTACTGTCATTGTATACTTATGGTGATTGAGCCTATCTTATCCAGGTAAAACATCAGTATGCATGGCATCTATACTTAAATTTTTTTGCATATTGAACTGGTGTGCAGCAATGTTTTTGGGCAACAAGAGATCCAAAACAAGAAAATTCAAAGGTTTTCCTACCATACAATTGAATTATTCTCCTTCTGAAGTTGCATTGGACAATGTTGGGATGCTTCATCATTTCCATTAATTTCCTTTATTTCATATCTTGATGCTTGAAATGATTCTAAAAAAAGAAAAGAAAATACATGTCATCAAAAATAGCAAAGAGAAAAAGTAAAACACAAAAAAAAAATGAACAAAAAATGGCATAATAATAGAACTGAGTAATATGCATCACCTTTCCAGACCTGGAGGTGCTTCTCGCTGATGGGCCCACCCAGCAAAGTTCTAATCACTTCTTCTAACATGTTAAAAGGGGAACTCTTTACTTCTTGTACTAAACCATAAATAGTTTTCCCATTCTCCAAGAATATATGATTATTTGGGTGTTTAGTGAAACAACCAGCATGCTTCTCAAACTCAAAAGCATTAAGTACCTGTAAACAATTTTGATTGATCAATAAGATCATGAATCTAAGTATGAAATCCCATCATGGGAACTAAATATCTACATTTAAAAAAAAAAAGATTCCCTTGGAACTCTAATCAAAATGATTTGATAACTTACCTTTGAGAAATTACAGGAAGGACAGTCACACAAATATCCACAATCCTTAATAATTCCACGAAGATCCTTCTGAAAAAGTACAAAAAAGATGAGTCACCAATACGTACAATATCTTTATAATGCAGACCAACATAAAAATAAATAAACGACAGCCTCAGATATGGAGACGACTTCAACAACAATGACATATCAAACAGAACTACTGCTTACCTTGTGTAACAGAGAGAGAGAGAATATACTGGAATTTTAAAACTAGACTGGAGAGAGAGAATATACTGGAATTTTAAAACTAGACTAGAGAGAAGAATATAACAACAGCCAGAGAAGAGAGAGAGAGAGCCGGAGAAGAGAGAGAGAGAGAGAGCCAGGAATGAAATCAATTTTTGTACATCTAATATTTGTAGTTTGTCAGCAAGGTTATATATTTTAAACATACCAACACATTCAGAGCAGCAAGTGTTACCATTCCCTCGCGAGTCCACTGAATTGATGGATAAGAGAGGAAATTGTTAAATGCATCATCAAGAAGCCAAACTTGAACAGAAAGGATTAATGAATTGTATGTTTCTTCTATAATTAATTATACTGATCCATCTAAGTAGCAATGTTAACAAGAGTGAAAGTCCATCAACTCATATTTTTCAGGAACTCCTTTCACCTTAGAAGCAGATGCAATGTGAGGTACTACAATGGCATTCTTCTGGTCAGCAAGACCAGGTTTCATGTAAGGTTTCATGCAAGGTTCATCCTGTTGAAAACCCATAAACAGGTAAGTAAAAACCAAGTAATCACTTTTAGGAGTTCAAATTGGCAGATGGAAATGCATGTGATTACCTCAAAGACATCAAGTCCAACACAGAACATGGGGTTCACTTTCAGGTGCTCTACTAAGGCCACCGATGTCTAGCCTTCATGCTTAGCAACTCGACCATCACTAACAATTTTGTATCCTCAATTTGACACGAGGGATATAAAGGTTGCATTGCATCTTCCATCAACTTCTGATACTGGACATTCTCTGATGTACCATCATGACCTTCCCCATCTTCTTGATGATTATCTTCATCACTGCATGCAGATGCACTACCCCCGACATTTTTTTGAGCATTATCCCCGTCTTGAGATACATCATTCACCAAATCAACCTGTCCACATACTACATCACTAGCCCCTACATTTACATGACTTTTGAGGTAGAGTTCTCCATGGTGGATCCATGTCGTGTAAGACGTATCTATTCCATCACATATTAAATGTGTATGAATTTCTCTCATAGTCTTCTTCCCTCGAAAATTTCAGCATTTGACACACGGACAACAATACCAATCATCAGCCCCTAATTTATGTGCATTAGCCCTTACATACCGAAAGAATAGCTCTACTCCTTCCAGGTACTCTTTAGAAAGCCTAGGTGCCGTCATCCATTCCTTGCTTGGAGGCTCCATTCTGAACCTAGAAATTTTAGAACCTAGAAAACCCAACAAATACCTGTTTCAACAATCTGAACATGAATTTCAAAATCTGTTGAAATCAGATCCAACTACTAAACACGATAGACATCATAAAACTATGTTTTTATATCTCTCTAAATGAGTTCTATTTATATTAAATCTATAGATATTGCACACAGAATTATATACTTAAAAATAAACGGCAGCAGCAAATCATTGAGAAAGCTACAACTCCACCACTGTACATTAATGATGAAAACCCATAATTCCATATACAGAGATTGACAAGGAATAATACAACTCCACCACCGGACATTAATGATGAAAACGAGATCTTGTTTCTACTTTTGTGTCAAGAAAGAATATCTCTTTTTTCCCCTAATATCTATTTATTAGAATTTTCAATTAGTTATTAGGTTATCCATTAAACAATAGAAGTCATACAATGAAAACCATGCACAAACTCAACCAAGGCTTCCGAAACATGCTGAAAAACACAAACTACTATTGTTCAATCCACTATTCAGTAATTTAAGGGTGTTGAGACTAAGATAGGGAGTTGGTTAAAAATTATTATGGATGTTGCATGGGAGGCAAAGGCTTCAATTTTCAATGAAATACAGCAAATGATATAAAAAAGGAACAACAGGGTATGACCTATGATGTACGGGAATGAGCTGAAAGGAAATGTTCCACCTCAAGCTGAAAGAAAGGAAAATTAAGTGGCACCAGAAACCAAGAATTATATAAATTGTTGAAGGACCTCCAATTTGTAGCTACTCTCACATGATGGTTTAAGACTTATATTGGCATCAACCAAAAATGGTTAAAGGATCTGAAATTAAAAGCAAACTTCTTATGTGGCAATGGCATCTTTCTTCCACACACTAAGTATGAAGATAAAATAGACTAAATTATGAAATTGATCATCAAATTAATTAGGAAAGAAAAACACTTTCCTAACAATATGAAAGCTCAGCTTTTCTCTGCTGAAGGCAAACTGGTATGATGTTGCTTCCAATAAATCAGCCACGGATGGATTTTACTAAACCCAGTCATCCATGCTTTACATGTTAATTATACAAAAATGACTGTTTTGTGTATTCATCTATTTGTGTCAATGGAAGTTCTGCCCTCATGGCTGATGTGCATGTTTTGTTTCCTTCACATTACATTTACTCTATTTCTTCATAATTAAAGTTCTGTCCTCATGGCTAATGTGCAGGCTGATATTGGTAGCCCTTTTGAGGACTGATATTTGTTGCATGATTGACATCATCTGATGATGAGTTCCATGCAAATCAGTGCATGCTTGCATCATGTGAAGGTCAAAAACAGGAAGGGAAGACGGCTTAGAAGGGAAGATACTCTCAACCAAAATTTCCATGGGCATTGAAATCAAACTGGGAAAACTCATTCAAATAGGAAATTGGGCATAGGAAAATACAATCTCAACAGCACAGAGACTGTTGGTACTCTACATCACAGAGAAAGTTACTAAACCATAAATCAACAGATCTACCAAAGAAATTGATCAAGGAATTAAATCCACAAACCAAACAACATAACATAACTCAACAGAACCCAAATGAATCAATGACAAAAGTATAAAAATCACACTGAAATACTCTTCATTTACACAATAGAGTCAATATCAAACCAATCTGACGAATAAAATCCAAAGAAGATGCTGATTTGAGAGGAAAACAACAAACAAGTGAGCCCAAACAGAGAAGAACACACAAAGATAGTTTCTTCCACAGAAATCCCCTCAATAAGAGAGTAAATAACCAGTCCATCCAAACTGCATGAAAACAAACATTTCATTCTACCTGTGTAATTGTCCCTGATTTCTGCCTCAAACCAACATCAAAGTCTGATAAAATCCATCATTATATTATGGACCAGTCCAAACAAGAGCAAAGCCTAGCCAAAACAGAGCCCTAGATATACCCTAATATTTGCCCACAAAAGGACCAAAGCCATCCCTATATCAAATGCAATGGTAGAAACAACATAGTACCAAGTGTTATGTATTTTTTCAGAATTTATTATTCAATGCAAACAGAATTTTGTAAGTCTTCCAAAGTTGTGGTCACAGAGACATCAGACACATGTGGATGCCTACTTATTTTGCTTGCCAATTGTGACAGCACAGATTTTTCAGATAAGTACTAAGTGGTAGACATTTCTTCTATCTTCGAAAAAATTCAAGCGGTAATGTCACAAATCCACAAGCAACTAATTGCTAAGCTACAGAAGACAAGCATCTGCCCTAGATGATTACTTTCAGAACAACCAAACACACCCACCCTTATATAAAACAAATCTAACCCATCCAAAGATAAAAGTAACCAAAATATATTCTGAAAATGGGACCAATCAGCCCCATGGCCCAAATGAATTCCAATTTTGCCTGGTAGGGGTGTGTTGAAGAATTTCGCAGACCCCAAGCTGTGGTAACAATAAGTGGATTGTCTGCAGTCGAATAGGTCCATGCCTTACTATTTTTGTCGCCATAAAAATGCACATTTAACAAATTTGATATTTAACACTGAATTGGGTTTACACATTTAACACAATTTTATGACCCTGTTTGTTATCACATTCAACAGGTTTTTTTTTTTTTTTTTTTTTTTTTTTGTAGAAACATTCAACAGATTTAATGATGAGGTTTTCCAAAAGAAAGAAAGAACGAAAGAAAAACACAAATTTAATGGTGAGTTGAGTTTGCACATATTGTTAATAAAATGCCTATAGAAATTTTTTATTTATAAAAAAAAACATACAAAATGACTTAACATTGAGTTGGGTTTGCACATTTGTTCAAAGAACGGGTCTGAAGGAGGAAAAGGAATTATTCATGCCAAGAAAGGATTACAAATTTCCACGACTATGCAACCCAATCATCACCTGCTTCTTGATTCTGGCTATCAATAACAATTAACAAGCATGAGAATTAAGCTAACAAATTTATAGTTACAATCACCGGCCCCAATTTATTGAACTATTTTTTAGAAACATTTATCTCATAGTGTAGCATCAATGGCTCAACATGTGCTTATATAAACTGATTCTGTTACAAAGTTTTGCCCCTGAAAATGAGCAGTGTCTGTAATTCTTCAAATACACTGCAATGATTCAGCAGTATAGCACCTGTGCCAGCCTGATATGACAAGTTCAACCACTCAAGTATATGCCATCCAGTCACTTTTCTTGATACTAAAAGTCACTCAAGACAAACCCAAAAAGCATTATGAAAAGTAAAGGAATCAAAATAATTGGGCATAGGCACTATTCCATATGGACATAATGAATGCAAAACACCGGGGTAAATAACCTACTCATGATTTATTAGTAATACCTGCAACTAGGGAAAAAGAAGATCAATCGCAGTAGAGAGTTCCATAAAGCTAGTGATCTAAGAAATAATATATACACATATATCTGCTATACCTTTTTCCATGCAAATGCATGGAAACACAATGCTAAAAAAAATGTTATAGTTCCACTGGTTTGCATGCTCTATTGGACACCAACACTCGTCTTTTGTGCTCAGGACCAGCATTAGGCGAGACACAACATATGCAGGGGAATTATCAATAGTGGTACATTTGATGAACAAGGAAATAGAGTGAACATACTATAATTTTCCAATTGTTAGTTCATCATGCCACAAACACATGAACACTCATGCCATGTCGCATAACATATACTTACAATGCATTAGGGCACTCGTATAGGTAACAAATTCACACACTGTACCTATATATAGGTGCAGAGGCATATACTGTACAGCACATATATAGTCACAGATACAGGTACTGTGTTCATATGCTTGTACTTTCATACAAATATATACAAGTGGAGAAGGTAGGAAGTAGTGATTTCTATGGACCCCTGATAACCCTTTTCACTCAAAAACAGAGATCTGGGATCCAATCAATGCAAAGCCCAGAAATGACCCAATTAAAATCACAGATATAGACTGAGCACAAGAAACCCATAAAACTCAAAAGTCTCCAACCAAAGCAGATGACCACATGTTGTAAAAACCCACAAAAATTCCACCAAACCCATGAAGAAAAAAGGGGGAAATCCACAGATCCAGTACAAACCATAAAGGAAAGTGGAAAATAAGAGCGGTTTCTGAAAACTCAAACCACAAAAACCCTACTTTCGGAAAACACGCTCCTAACATTTTCCAAAACCTTGTAAAAACAGGAAGGGAAGACGGGAAAGAACAAATCAACAAATCTGTTAGAAAAGAAATCCACTAGTCCATACCATAAATCCATCCGAACAGAAAAGCAAAAGAGAAAGAGAGAGAGAGAGAGAGAGAGAGAGAGAGAGAGAGAGAGAGATTAGGGCAACTTATGGAGTAGGAATCATAATTTTTTTTCATAAAAATACTCAAGCACAGATCATTCATCAACCGATTTATTTGGCATACTTGCAGCATTAAAATCTACAAACTCAAGTAGGCAAAATCTCTAAAACATCATTCACAAACGCATCAAAAAATCACAGGAGTACGCCAAAAAAATTGGGAAATGAAGAGATCTACATGACATGAGCTGAAAACAGAGAAGAAAACACAAAAACATGAAAAGAGCAGTGCAGATCATGAAAAAAAAAAGTGCTCTACATCATCAGAACCATCTAAACCCTAAATCGACAGATCTACCAAAAAATCAAAAGTAAAGGTCAAAACTGGCAAAAAAAGGAACAGTATATACACATGCAAAACCGAAAATCAAGCAGTATGGGAGGATCGTAAACTGCCATCCATACCTGCAAACCGCTTCAAAAACCGCTATTCGTCGTACAGTTGAAGATAAGCAGTTTACAGAGAGAGAAAAACCACCCCACTTGGAGAGATTGGATCTGGGTTTTTCTTTGGGGATTTGAAGAGAGAGGTAGAACGATGAAGAGGCATCATTTGCTGGAGAGGCGTAGAGAGAGGGAAGCGATCAAACCTCAAAACCCCAAAAACGAAAGAAGGGTCTGGAGAGATCGAAAAAACTCCATGACTGCTGGCTTCAAATGATGCATTGGAGAACGAAGACTTGGATCAAAACTCCAAGAATGAGCGAGAGAGAGGGAGGTTTGGGGATTAGGGTTTTTCTTTGGGGATTTGGAGATCTGCAGCAGAGCGATGGAGAGAAGAGGCGTCTTTTCTGTTACGATTAGGGTAACATCGGTGCTTTACACGATTAGGGTTTTAAACGACAGCCCAGCTGCTTATCAAGTAACATCACTACACCATCACATGGGGGGACCACTTGGGACGAAGGATCGACGGCTAAGAGCTACCGAGAACCAAACGACATTCAGGTCCGTCGTTGTTTTTAAATGTGAGACGTCGTAGATCCGGCTTTTTGACGTATAGGTTGCAATATCGCAGTTGGTTTCCCCTTTACAAAGCTTCATAATCTTGAGATCAATGTTGGTTTTTAAAAGGGACACTGCACACATTCGTATCAGAGCATACTTATCTTCTTTCCTAATCTCCGTTTAGATTCATAGAAGAGGAACGATGATCGTTTACATATGTAATTGCATATTTATGTATATATAAAGAGGATCCCACCATATGATGTACAAAGGTTTTTGGAGCTTCAAGTCCAAATCTATAAGTGACACAAGAAGGGAAAAAATTACTGAATTGAATATTATATCACCAAACAAGTGACTTACATTGAGCCTTAGCTTTTAGATCAAATATTATACTAAGTAATCAACTTATATATGTATTTACATATGAAAAACTATGATCGCACTTTTATATGAACATATAAAAAGGCCAGGATGGAAGATAAGAATGCTCTGGTACGAATTATGTGCATCTCCTCTTTTAAGAAACCAAATTGATTTCGGGATTCGTGAGGATTTCGGAATGAAAAAAATAGCTGCGATATCACAATCGATGGGTGTTTTTGTCAAAATGTAAGTCTTAAACTCTAGGTAATTATCCTTTTCAGCATAAATCTCAATCTCTGTTAATATTTGACATTTAACAGATTTCCTTATGATTTGTTACCAAAAATTTGAAAAATTCTCATAGTGGGCTCAACTCTTACTTGAGTGAAACGAAACTTCAAGAGAATTTATCCAAGAGGGGGCACTTTAAATTGAGCATGTTAGAGTTTCGTGAGTAGGCTCCATTTAAGAGCCTTATTATAAGTGTTAAGTGAGTTTCCGGAGGTTGAGGGTTTGAAACTATGCTACCACACTAGGGTCATAAGAGATTTATCCAGCTCCTCCTGCTCTCATAGGAATTAGTCCGGCCAAAAGGATTGAGACACCCTCCGTTGAAAATATATATATATATATATATATCCAATGAGTGTGAGCCTACATATGGCATTATGCAAGCCCAATAGTCCTACTAACTACCAATTGCAAGCCATTTTGAATCAAACAATATAAAAAGAAAATTTTACTTTCCCCACGGGCGTGGTCAAAATCTAAAGCCGTGAAACCCACTCCTTTAAATTGGACGGCCATCAAGGCTAAAGGAACCTGAGATTTTGCATATGATAGTCTAGGCCTCCTGTTTTCTGATGGGAACCAATGCAAATCCAAGCCCGGGCTAATTACTAAACGTTAAGGCCTAAGCACAGACCAAAACAGATTGGGCCGGGCTGGGGATCAGGCTCGGCTTAGGCAGGTCCATGAACACCCCCTAGGCATCTATGGAAGGGACCCGCTGGCCAACACATCGATTGGTCAGTTCAAATTATGAGCCCCACTGTCACAAGATCCAACCTAAAAAGAGCCATCTATGGACCACCTTAATCGGACCAAGTCCTGACCCGTCTGCATCCTTTAGATGACAATAAGTCCCTGTTTCTTGCTTGCTCAAAGGATCTGAATCCACACAAGCATACAAATCAAAAGGTTGACTACTGGAACCCTTTAGAAAGGACCCAAATCCAATCCACCCACATAGCTAGAATCTCATTTTAAGCATCCAAACAAGCCACCTGTAATGGAAGTATGCGTTTTGTCCATATTCCAATCATGTTGTGGAGGACTCATTTCCTCAAACGTACGTAAAAAAAACTCCCAAAAAGCAAAACTTCCAATTGTTAATTTGAATAGAAACATTATATTCCCTTCTCTGTCTTTAACACTACTAGAAACTGCAATACAAGCTCCAGAATCTACACATTTCCCAATATGGTCAAAACCAACAAAAATACCCAACAAGGATCAAAACCCAAAATGTTTATTGTTGACAAAACCTAGGAGTCACAGTATCATGTTCTCAACCACACCTTCCTAGCTCCAAGTACTATATATACACCTTCATCAACTCACATCTGCAAACATCCTATTATCATTTAGTCCCTAACAAAAGAATTAAGTCTCCATTCAAAATGGTTGCCAGCGTAGTGAGCAATGAGATACTGTCTCCGGTTGCACCCTCGAGACTGTGGAAGGCGGTCGTGAAAGATTCCCACAACCTCATGCCCAAGCTCATGCCCGACATCATATCGAGCATTGTCGTTCTCGAAGGCAAGGGAGGGGTTGGCACCATCAGGCAATCCAACTTCACCAGCGTAATGCATTATCAATGTATATAGTGTTGATTGTGCTTTAACTGTCTCATTCATTAGTGTATATTAAGGTATATGTGCTTGCTTTGCTAAATATGCAGCTATCAAGGACTTTAGCTATTGGAAGGACCGCGTTGAAGCGATTGATGATGAGAAACGGGTGTTCAAGTACTCTGTGATCGAAGGCGGTCTTATAGGGAAGAAAGTGAAGTCGACTTTATTTGAGCTCAAGTTCGAAGATGGTGCCGATCGAATAAATCATGAATGTTTCTAAGACAGTATTAAAGATCTCATCGAAAACTTACAGCAGCTTGCCAAACAAGGGCTAAGAGAAAAAAGAGCACAGGTATGACTGGCATAACGTCTACGATTGGATTGAAAAAAGCATAAGCTTCGGGCAATTTGGCGAAGAAAAAGCTACTCGAATGAAGGGCAGAATTAAGACAGATCAAACTAAAGATATTAAGCATAACAAACGATGGAGGCAGTGTATGCAAGTTCAAAGGAGAGTATGAGACCATTGAGGATAGCCTACCAACGGAAGATGAATCCAAGGAGATGATGGGAAGCATGGTTGGAATGTTTAAAGCAATCGAAGGCTATCTTACTGCAAATCCTGATGTATATGTTTAGCCTCTTTACTGAAGTATAGCCAAAGGAGAGGATTGCGGCCTTTTCATTAGATATAATAATAATCGATGAAAAAACTCCTCTCTGCAAAGCATGTCTTAGTTGTCTTCGCTATTTTCAAGTCACTGTAATGGGTTCCTACAATGCCTGTTCCTGCTATCTTAAATTTTCTTGTCTTCTGTATGGGGTTAATTGAAAGAGAATTCCACAGCTTTGTCACTATTGTCTGTTAAGCATAAGTTTATGAGCAATTCAGTCATTCAACAAAATTTTAGGAAAAACTCTGCGCCATATAAGAACAGTCTCTGAAAAGCTGAAATGTATGAATGCATATTTATCACCGTGTCCTCTCTGTCTTCGAAATATAGGAATGTAACATAAAAACAGTTATGCTCCAGTTTCATTTGGTAGTGTAAAACAAGATGGGTCAGAGAGAAAAAAGGATTCATAAGACTGATTTTTACTAGAAAATAATTGAACAATTGCAGAATAAATTGGAGCTTTCCTGGTTCCAACTCAGCTGCTGCTGCTATAATCGTACAGTTCAATAAAAGTTTTCTAGTTGAAACCAGTGATTTCTCATTAAAAGAAACAGAAGAAAGTAGGGTGCAAAACAATCTGAAGTGACTTGATATACAAGGGATTTCTAGTGTACCAGTCGAAAAAAATAAAACAAAGAACACTGATCAAGCCAGCGAAATCCCTTCGAATAGCATGAGGGCCCATTTGGATGTGAAGAAAACATGTGGATAAACTTGTTCGCCAAAAAAAAATGGAACCAGGATAATTTTCTTCACCGACATTTTCTCTACACCCAAATGGATAGTAAGACAACCCAATCATTCAAAGCTAGTCTCTAATAGCTCAAGATACAAGGTCTTCTGCCTGTCAACCTCAAACTATATTATCAATGCTATCACCATAGTTGATCTGATGCAAAAGCATTGAACAAAAAAGCATCTTACCTTCTTCTGTTCTATGCATTAATGGAGCAATATGGATGGATAAGCATCAATTCTGTATACATCAAACCAAGTGCAATTTTGATAGACATCCATTGTATATGTCCAGCATTAAACAGAAAATGTGATAGCAAAAGACCTTTAAACCTGACTCCGGTTTCCAAGTGCAAGCAGAGCAGAGAAATAGCCAATAACTTATTACATTGTTTCATTATCATAGACTTCTCAATTGTCATGCACAAGACAACCACAATAAGAAGCACCCATTTGATAGCAATAGGGGAACCTGAAGATTGGAGAAGAGATCAAGCACACAACCATCTATAAAAATAGAAAAAATAGAAAAAAAAAATTTGGCACATCTAAGGTACACATCACACCATCAATTAAGCAACGAAGAATTCACACTTGCTCAATTGCATTAACTTTGACATTTAATTATTTTGTCAGAATATCAGTTTTTTTAATTAATTTTTTTTATTTTTCACATTCAAGATAAGAGGACGGCATAAAAGTGGTTTAGCACATTTTGAGATTTCATCTAGCACCAAATTGACTCAAGTAAAGATGCCGATCGATACGAGTTCAACTTTGGGGCCAAAAAGCTTAATAAGCCCCAACTCGACCAGCACAAGATTGGCATGGTGTAGAACTAGAACAGGAGTCACATAGAAAGTTGACTTTGTGCTGGTCATTACCAGCACGAGTCAGGGACTAAGATGCTAATAAAGCCCTGACTCAACCATCACAAGGCTCTCATGGATATTGTGACGTTTTGATATTTTATATATATATATATATATTATTTTATTTTATTATTATTTAATTGATTGTATATTAATTAAATACGCGATTAGTCTAAGTGGGGACCACGCTAGACTTAAGTTTGGTGAGTTAGGCTTGTTGGATAGGTGTCCTAACCCATAGTTAACCCATGCCCAATTTAGTGGTATAATTCTTTTCTAATACAAACTCTTATCTTTTTAGAAAACAAACACTATTATTTTTTAGACTTTAAGTCAGATTACAATTCCTACTCTTATTTCCTATTTATACACCACACTCTTTTATTTTCACACACAATTCTCTCTTTTCCAATTTTTCTCTGGGATTGCACCTTGGGTTTTGGCAATAGGAATTTTAGACCGTCTCCGTCAACCGCGGACCTCAGGCAAGTACTTAATCATAATTTGTAGATTTAATACTGGTGTTCTTCCTTGATTTATGTGTTGATGCATGTAGAAACCCTTCGATGCCCTTGTTAATTGTTTTAATGATTGGAATCGGAGACGGAGATGATCTTATTGATTTTTCTTATTTTATTTTTTTTAGTATCACCGTTGAACCACCCAATCCACCAACAATGACCGGACTTGTCATAGGTTTTCGGACACAAAACCATGAGACCTGTTACTGTGTATTTATGTGGGACCCATCGGAAGATCTGATTACAATCTAGCATGTTCATCTAGCCATACATGGCTGGGCGACCATGTTTGTGAGGTTGATTTTGGAATTGTGATCTGTGGGGCCTACTATCCACATGTCCCAATTTTGCAGGCGTGAAGCTCTCTACAGAACTCGGTTCTGTCTGTGGATAGGAGACGGTTTGTCTTGTATGTGTAATTTGATAAAAGAGAGAGTCCCATTATCTCAGTGGCCCAGTAGTACTAGGCGTGGAGGCCACATCTTGATAAAGGTTCTGTGGGGGTGAATGAGGAAAGATGTTGTGTGTATGGGGTGGCCTGGACACGTTGTACAAGGGAGTCCACATGTTCTGATGTTCATAACATTAACTTTATTCTTAGAATGACTACCATGCCCAAAAGTTCCTAGGATTTAGGAAAAATGTCCATGGTAATTTTAATGAACCCAAATTAGAACCTTTGGCCCTTTTATAAAGAATTGAATTTGAAAAATGTTATAGATTGAATCCTCGGGTATTTCTAAAATTATAAACTAAGATTGTTATTTATTATTATTAGTTGTAAATTAATATTTAAATAATATCTTTGGTTTTTAATGTGTTAAAATTATATTTTTGAACTCTATTAATTGGATCATTGGGCTTGAGTAAATACCGTCCGGGCAAACGGTATATTACTAATGTGGGGTTTAGTACTTTGTATGACCTCGAGGAAATCCTAATGGATATGAGCTCAACCCATTTTTATTGGAAAACCCTTAATTGGGTCTATGCACCATTGATTGAGAAAGGATGTGTTGGTCTTTTATCTATTTAGAGATTACTGTGGTTGTTGGGTACAAGACCTTGTGTTTGACCTTAGGATTGGCTTGTGATTATTCCTTGACCATCGGGTTTGCATATATGATTGTGATTGATGTTGGTCTATTAGCTGCATACCCCTATGTGGATTGGATATGGACTGTGATGTGGCTTGGTATCTGATTGAGATATTGTGGAGGTTTATTCGAATGATTTGATTGGTATTCGATTGTGGATTATTCTGCAGCCAGCCCTTCACTTTGACTTAGGTTTCTGTGTCAGAGCTTTACAAGATCATTAGGTCTATTCTATTATGATATGTATATATATATATGTATATTGATTGGGTCATATTCGAACGACTGCAGTTGTAATTGGACGGCTGATCACCGATGTGTACGGACACTGTAATATCCGAATTTCGAACCGGTTTATCCGGCCTACGATTACGAACCGGTTTATGACCGCCGGCCTTCGAACGGGTTTTCCCGCTTTATAGTTAGGGCTGACCACCCAAAGCAGTGGCATTGCTTCTGTGTGATTATTATATTGCTCTATTGTGTAGATTGGATTTAGGATATTCGTTCTTTTCGTCATTGATACATTGTTATTCTCTTATGATCATTACCTGTCATTACTCACTTTGTTCTTGTATTTTATTTATGAATTATGCTTTCGTGCTTGCTGTTTACTTTGTTTATTGGTGCATAGGTACGAATCCCTACCCTATCAAGGAGACGGTGGAGGGTCAAACGTTTCAAGCGTTTGAGCCAGTTGATGAACCCGAGTGGAGAGCCGATGATGGACAAAGAGCCGTCTGAGTCTGTGCCGGAGTGACTTTTATCATAGAGACTATTTTAGTAGCAAACTATTCATAACGAACCAAATTTTATTTAGTTATTTTGTTTAAGATATTTTGGAAACTTTAACCTTAAATATTCAGTTAGTTATGTGTTGGTTTGATTTTGAATATTGATACCAATTGATTTAATGCTTGCGCAAATGTTTTATTATGACTCACCATGTTTCGAAATTTTTGTGGGTCCATATTTGGGAGCTTGTGTTGCATTAAACACAGAAAATTGAATATTTATTCTTATTTTTCACGTTTTCCCTTGGTTGTATTTTGGGGACGTGACAGTTGGTATCAGAGCCAGCACGTTTCTCGGAACTTAAAACTGGATAGAAACAATTAGGACGTGGTGAGGATTTCGATCTCGTTAGACAGGCTTTACGTATTAATGGTAAAGTCTATAGTGTTGTTTGTTAGATTATTGTTAGGAATCAACTACTAACACTCTTTTGCAGGAAATGGCACACCAAGAAACTCAATCGCAAGATAATAATGGAAGTGGGTCGAGCTCTAATGACGACCGTTTCAATCGACTCTTGGAAGCCTTTATGCAGTCGCAAGCTGACCAGATTGAACAAAGACAGTGAGAAAAAGAAGAACGAGCCACTGAGAGAGCTCAAGCTGATCAAGATAGGGCAGGATTTCAAGCCCAAATTTTGGAATTGACAAGTCGGGCAGCTCAGCCAGTGCAAGTGGTTATGCCTCCGAAAGTAGTGGATCCGAATGACCTTTATGAAAAATTTAGGAAGAGGTTTCCTCCAGAATTTCATGGTTCAGAAGACCCCATGGTCGCGGACGATTTCATAGAACAACTCGAGCAGATATTTGCAGTTTTTCGTTGCACTCAGAAGCAGAAAGTTAGTCTGTCAGCTTACATGTTTCGAGGAATAGCCCTCCAGTGGTGGGATTCGGTTAAAGCAGTAATCCAAGCAGACACCGTAACAGAAGAAGATGCATGGAAGACGTTCACTGAAGAATTTATGGATAAATTCATTCCTAAGTATGTCAAGGATCAGTGGAAAAAGGATTTCCAGAATCTTAAACAAGGCGATATGTCAGTGCAACAGTATGAACAACAATTTATCAGGTTGGCTAAATATGCTCCTACACTCATTACCCCAGAAGAAGAAAAGATCAGGCGTTTTCTCGATGGCCTTTCAGCTGATATTTACATGATGATCGGAGATAATCAGCGCCCACTATTTCAAGATGCTGTTAAGAGTGCATATTGGGCGGAGGGTGCGCTAAAGAAGAGAGCTATGGAACGACAAGCTAAAATGCAGCAGAATCAGTTAAGGCAGTCGGCAAGTCAGAACGATCAAAATAACTCAAAGCGACAGAAATTTCAGAGTCCACCCGCAGCTAGTCCGATACTACGTTGTGAGCGATGTGGAAAGAATCACCCGACAGAACAGTGTTACAGACAGACTGGTGCATGTTTCCACTGTAAGCAGGTTGGACATCGGATGAAAGATTGTCCTAATGGGGGCAGTCAGTTATCAACAGCTCAGACAACGGGATCTCATGCGTCTTCACAGCAGCAGTGGAGGACAGCGCCTCAGCAGGGACAACAACAAACAGGTCAACAGTTTCCTTGGGCGCCGCAGCAACAACAGCAGCAATTTAGGGCTCCTCAGAATCAACAGTTTAGGGGACAAGCTCCACAGCAGAGGCAAGTTCAGGGTCAGCAAAGGCAGCAGCAAGGGGGTCAACAGAGGCAACTTGGGCCAGTACAAGGACAACAGAATCAACCCCAGCAAGGCAGGGTGTATCCTTTTACCCATGAAAATGCAGATGATTCAACGGGCGTCGCGGAAGGTACCTTTTTAACCTCTGTGAAGAAGCAGTACCTGCCTCTCTTTCCAGAGTTATGCCAGTCATTTGGAGGACCAAATGTCCAAAGGGGGGGGGGGGGGGGGGGAATGTGACGTTTTGATATTTTATATATATATTATTTTATTTTATTATTATTTAATTGATTGTATATTAATTAAATACGCGATTAGTCTAAGTGGGGACCACGCTAGACTTAAGTTTGGTGAGTTAGGCTTGTTGGATAGGTGTCCTAACCCATAGCTAACACAGGCCCAATTTAGTGGTATAATTCTTTTCTAATACAAACTCTTATCTTTTTAGAAAACAAACTCTATTATTTTTTAGACTTTAAGTCAGATTACAATTCCTACTCTTATTTCCTATTTATACACCACACTCTTTTATTTTCACACACAATTCTCTCTTTTCCAATTTTTCTCTGGGGTAGCACCTTGGGTTTTGGCAATAGGAATTTTAGACCGTCTCCGTCAACCGCGGACCTCAGGCAAGTACTTAATCATAATTTGTAGATTTAATACTGGTGTTCTTCCTTGATTTATGTGTTGATGCATGTAGAAACCCTTCGATGCCCTTGTTAATTGTTTTAATGATTGGAATCGGAGACGGAGATGATCTTATTGATTTTTCTTATTTTATTTTTTTTAGTATCACCGTTGAACCACCCAATCCACCAACAATGACCGGACTTGTCATAGGTTTTCGGACACAAAACCATGAGACCTGTTACTGTGTATTTATGTGGGACCCATCGGAAGATCTGATTACAATCTAGCATGTTCATCTAGCCATACATGGCTGGGCGACCATGTTTGTGAGGTTGATTTTGGAATTGTGATCTGTGGGGCCTACTATCCACATGTCCCAATTTTGCAGGCGTGAAGCTCTCTACAGAACTCGGTTCTGTCTGTGGATAGGAGACTGTTTGTCTTGTATGTGTAATTTGATAAAAGAGAGAGTCCCATTATCTCAGTGGCCCAGTAGTACTAGGCGTGGAGGCCACATCTTGATAAAGGTTCTGTGGGGGTGAATGAGGAAAGATGTTGTGTGTATGGGGTGGCCTGGACACGTTGTACAAGGGAGTCCACATGTTCTGATGTTCATAACATTAACTTTATTCTTAGAATGACTACCATGCCCAAAAGTTCCTAGGATTTAGGAAAAATGTCCATGGTAATTTTAATGAACCCAAATTAGAACCTTTGGCCCTTTTATAAAGAATTGAATTTGAAAAATGTTATAGATTGAATCCTCGGGTTTTTCTAAAATTATAAACTAAGATTGTTATTTATTATTATTAGTTGTAAATTAATATTTAAATAATATCTTTGGTTTTTAATGTGTTAAAATTATATTTTTGAACTCTATTAATTGGATCATTGGGCATGAGTAAATACTGTCCGGGCAAACGGTATATTACTAATGTGGGGTTTAGTACTTTGTATAACCTCGAGGAAATCCTAGTGGATACGAGCTCAAACCATCTTTATTGGAAAACCCTTAATTGGGTCTATGCACCATTGATTGAGAAAGGATGTGTTGGTCTTTTATCTATTTAGAGATTACTGTGGTTGTTGGGTACAAGACCTTGTGTTTGACCTTAGGATTGGCTTGTGATTATTCCTTGACCATCGGGTTTGCATATATGATTGTGATTGATGTTGGTCTATTAGCTGCATACCCCTATGTGGATTGGATATGGACTGTGATGTGGCTTGGTATCTGATTGAGATATTGTGGAGGTTTATTCGAATGATTTGATTGGTATTCGATTGTGGATTATTCTACAGCCAGCCCTTCACTTTGACTTAGGTTTCTGTGTCAGAGCTTTACAAGATCATTAGGTCTATTCTATTATGATATGTATATATATATATATTGATTGGGTCATATTCGAACGACTGCAGTTGTAATTGGACGGTTGATCACCGATGTGTACGGACACTGTAATATCCGAATTTCGAACCGGTTTATCCGGCCTACGATTACGAACCGGTTTATGACCGCCGGCCTTCGAACGGGTTTTCCCGCTTTATAGTTAGGGCTGACCACCCAAAGCAGTGGCATTGCTTCTGTGTGATTATTATATTGCTCTATTGTGTAGATTGGATTTAGGATATTCGTTCTTTTCGTCATTGATACATTGTTATTCTCTTATGATCATTACCTGTCATTACTCACTTTGTTCTTGTATTTTATTTATGAATTATGCTTTCGTGCTTGCTGTTTACTTTGTTTATTGGTGCATAGGTACGAATCCCTACCCTATCAAGGAGACGGTGGAGGGTCAAACGTTTCAAGCGTTTGAGCCAGTTGATGAACCCGAGTGGAGAGCCGATGATGGACAAAGAGCCGTCTGAGTCTGTGCCGGAGTGACTTTTATCATAGAGACTATTTTAGTAGCAAACTATTCATAACGAACCTAATTTTATTTAGTTATTTTGTTTAAGATATTTTGGAAACTTTTTTGTGGGTCCATATTTGGGAGCTTGTGTTGCATTAAACACAGGAAATTGAATATTTATTCTTATTTTTCACGTTTTCCCTTGGTTGTGTTTTGGGGACGTGACAGATATAGTGATAAACAGTAAGAGATCTATGTTAAACATCACATGGGGGTTATTGGTGTCTCAATGGAGCAGAGGAGTAGATACTATGGTAGTATTTACGAAGATAGGTTTGAGCTAGCTTGAAACTCAAACTAGTACGGAAGAATTGGCTGCCTCATTGCTAGCTTGAAACTCAAAACTAGCTAGTATTGAAGATTCAGTTGCCTGTTTGCCTGATTCCTCCCACATTCGATGCTCTTTAAAAGTTAAATGATCCTCTCGTTAGATAATGGAAGTGGGGAATCATGTTAGCCTTCAAAATGACTTAAAACATGTCTATAATTGATACAATTTTATCAATTTTCTATTATTTCTTTGTTTTGAAATAGACATGCCTGTACTACTTCGGCATGAGTGGGTGGTGCAAACTGAAACAGGCGGCACCAACTCATGCCAGTGGCGACTAGCATGAAGACTGCTACAACAATGAGTGGACTTAAGAGGGAATATTTACAGATATGCTTTCAAAACTCATTGTGTGTGTGATTGCTTGTTAGTAATTGATAGTTGTTTAGTTTTTTACTTGGAATGCATGAGTAGAAGAAGCTTTTTGTAGTGTCTTTTATGATAAATGATATACACTTGCTTTTTGACATTCTTTTTTAGGTTTCTACTGTTAGCAACACTGTCTTTTGCCCTTCATTTCTCTACATGCTTCTAGAAAAATCCATCCTAACCAACTCATGGAAAGGATCCAGAAGCTTCACCCAAACTGCCTCATGTTACAGCCCATTCCATGTAAGCATCTACATACTTCCAGAAGCTTCATGTTACAACAACACTTTCTACTTTCCTCTCCCAACTTCCAGAAGCCTCATAAAACCAACTTGGATGAATGGGTGTAATGAGGCCACATGGAGTCATGGACTATTCCATAACCACAAGTCTATCTCCCCACCAACTTGCCATGGCTATAAATAGGAAGTCCATCTCATTTGTAGAGCATGTCTTGAGAACAAGGTGTGTGCACAGAGTACGTAGAGAGTGCTAGTGCAAGCAAGGTGTGTGTGCAGAGAGTGTAAGTGTAGCGAGTGTGATGCGTCAACAATGCAAGTAGTGAGTTATTGTATGGTGAGTGCAGCATAGTGTAGTTGTTGTGAGTGCCCATGTATTAATAAAATTCAAGTCTATTTAACTGTGTTGTCTTGAGTCTTGGGTCCACCACAATTGGGGTTGGGCTTCCCCATAAGTGGTATCAGAGCTATCTCCCTACATCTGCTATCTTAAATTCAGGGCCAAACCAGAACATCATCCGCAGCAGAATTCACAAAACTATAGTTTAAAGCCAATTAACATTCTAAACTTGTCCACACTATCAACACCCTCAAAGCATCACTTCACCATTTTCACAGTCAATGTGCACAAGGGCAGGTCAATTAACTTTATTAATCATTGAAGAATATAATGCAAACGAATCTATTTATCACAAACATCATATATGAAGCCACCCAAGTAGAAGGGCTCTATACAAAGTGAAATAGATGTTATTGTTTTCTTCAAATTTACACATTACAATTGATTGTTGAAAAATATAGTCAAGAACAAGAATTTGTTATTTACAGAGCGCGAGGAAATGGAATCGGAACACCATAAGTCCATAGTTTCGCTTCACAGTGAACCCTTCTTGACTCTCTACGTTACCACCATCATATATATGTAAAACATCGGTTAATAGAGCCTCCAAGGAGAATAAAAGAATAGGTGCACACCTGAGGAAGATAAACATCACAGCATCAAAACCATCACTGCCATATGCTCTGTCATTTACACAACATCTACATCCCTCAAATTTCAATCCCCACTAAGACAATGGGAATACTAATTTGAACTAAAAATAATGTGACAGAAACAGCAAATTTGAATCGGGTTAGTAGGCCAGTTAAATAGATAGAGATAGTACAAGCATTATAGATATTCTTAAAGAGATTTGACAACAACTACCCATAGTAACTGTTTTATTTGCAAGTACTAATACATATTGGAATTGGGAGGCAGATCGACAAGCTAAGTCAGGGGTGTTCACATCAGAAATTATGAATGGAAGCCCCTTGTCTTTCTTAATCCTTTAACTGATGAAAGGAAGCTCCTTATCTTTCTCATTTATTTTTTTCTTTCGGTTTAATAGTTTACAGTCCAGAACCCTTTTCTGACAGCCTGAATCATATGATGTATACCTTTCAATTACTCATAATAATAGTTCTTGTTTGTGGCTTTCTAAAATGGCACAAGTATGTTAAATGATCATTTTAGCTCATCAACTCAGTAAAAAGTTGATATGAAATAAAATCATCTCACGGGTATCGCGATTTAGTTTTACAAGATCAGCTCAGGTTGAGCTCAAGCAAGATTTTCGGCAACTAGTTAGCTCTCTCAAGAAATATGTTTTTATAACATTGACATATTTTAGATCTTTTAGGAAGAACATTATGCTCAATTTCATCACCATCATCATCAAAGTCTTGTCTCAACTATGTTGAGTTCTGTTTCTCCATTCCAGTCTATCCTGGGCTATTTTCTCAGCATTCATCTTCTAGAAAGAACACTATGCATGCCATTTTTTTTAGTATGAACTCTCTAGTTCTCTTACTTAAGAGGACTCCTCAATTGAAGGAGTGGAACCCATAATGGGGCCCACATATGAAAACCTACCCATAATTAGGCCCCCACAAAATGAACACCCCCATCCCACAAAAAAAAAGTATGGGACATCCCAAAATTTTACTCGAGTAGGAGTAATAGTTGCAATTCATACAATCCATATTAATCTCCAAACAAAGAAATCAAACCTTTTAGAATAAATTAAGAGAAATTCTAAAAGCTCAAGGGGGAATGGATTATTTCCTTAAAGGTGGGAAATGGGGTTTGGGGAAGAAGAGATTAGAATTGGAGAAATATATTTTGGATGGAAAGGTTGGCAAGATTAGTGAATGTAAGAGGGAGGTGGAGTGTTTCGCATTTGGAAGATAGGGTTTAGAGGGGAGAATATAGTCTTCTTCAATCACCAAGTGGAAGAAGATGGACCAATAGGATTTTTAGCAATAGAAGTTGACGATATCATCAACTTTGGGATATTTTCGTTTGAAAAAATAAGGTACATACAAACAAGAGACCCATAGTATCATTGTTCTTCTTCGTAAATCTATCTATTGAGACTAAGATTAATGATTTCATAAAAATCCAAAAACAAAAAGGATTACTTTTATTTCTTTATTAGCATCCTTTCAAAAATGGATCCGACCACCTAGTCAACCAGGTTCGACTGCAACTAGTCCTTTCACCGGTCCTTTTAGACAAAACTAAAGTATTAATGGTCAAAAATGCTCAAGTCTAGTAAATACCTATAGTTAAACTAACTGGATCCATCGTTAATTATTTTAAAATAATTATTTATGTTTTTTTTATGTCATCATTTTATAAGGTTAAACTTGACAGTTTAGCTTAGTTGGATTGCACCGCCGACTTCCATCTCCTTTTTTTCACACACGCACAAGCTCACCCAAGTCCATTCCCATCAGTGCTATAGCCAGTTGTTTATATGGAAGGAAGGTTGCTCACCACTAAGGTACAAGTAAATTGCCCATTTCACCCTGATTGTATTTAAGACATTAAAGAAATTCTGGTATTTCATTTGAATTCCTAGAGAATGTTTTGATGGGCAGTCAAAGATATGGATACGTGGAAGAAACAGCCTAAGCCCATTTCCCTAGTTGGTATTGGATTGGGCCTAGTTGGTATTGGATTCTTTAAGTATTGGTAATAAATTTGGGTGCTCAACATTTTCTTTCTTTTTGGTTTTTTTTTTTATGTTTTTGGGGAATGTTTTTAGCATTAAAAGAGGAAAGAAGTGAATGGTTGAAGGTAAATATGTAGAAGGGACTATCATTTTTCTATTATTTAATTATTTGTATGATAGGTAATATATAATCAATTTCTATTAAAAAAATATTTGATGACTCCTTGTAAATCTTCACATTTAAACATTCACTTTTATTGGTTTTGGTAGAAAGTGTTGGTTAAGAATCTTAGGAAACAGAACAAATAGGGTAATTTAATGCTATCTTCTAAAGAAGTCTAGTAGTTTGTAGAATACCTCTATTTACAATTAACAGAGGGAAAGTGGGACAGAGAGGTGGAGCCTTCTAGCTGCTGATTTTTTTGTCATCCAAATGCAGAAAACAAGTCTGAATCTAAAGTGTTAACCACATTGGAAAAGAAGCAAGGCAACCAAACTATTGATTCTAATTAAAGCGTAAAAAAGGGTGATGTTTAGTTTTGTTGAGTGTGTCACGACCTGACCCGTGTTGATTGGTATGTATGGTTTGGAATAATAAAAGTTATAACATGGAACACTTCAATTTAAAGACTTTTATAGAAAGTGAATTCCCTTTGCTGTATAAGATTCAAAATATGCTATCAAAACTCTCCTCTCTCTCATAAAACAATATAAGCAAAGCAGGCACAAGGAATGCACTTCATTAAACAAGAAGCAGCTCGTCCGAAACCACATTGTAATTTATCTCAAGTCAGGAAGCTCTTAAGGGCCCATGGTTTCTCATTTTTATGAGCATCTTCCTCATCAACATCTTTTCATCTCCATGCTCTGTTAAGACACCGCAATCTTGCATGTTTTGATGAGTTTATCAAAGTTGTCGATATACTTTATCCACAAAGGTCGAAGATAAGGAAACCCAATATCGAGCCATGGCTTCGCTCTTCCAATGAAATGGATGACAGCAGCTTTACTTGCTTCTGCGACACTAGTATTGTCTTGGTATCCAAGTCCTAATATGTGCCAAAAGGAGTCGACAATGTGAACATGGCCATGGAATGCGATCAAGCTAGGTGGTAGAGTCCCTAATTGCCACAAGCTTAGATCTGATTGCAAATTCTGCAATAAAGATGGTAAAGTTTTAGTTAAACAACATAAAAAAAAATGAACACATGAAAAGGAGTCGATAAAGAGTAAAACAGAATCATGGATCGACCCCCGGCACTGCCAGAATACTACCCCGAGTGTACTAAGGCGAAGGATAAGGTGGGGCCGTACTCAGGCAGCATGGAGGACAATAGAGAAAAAAAGTAATGGGCTGATAGATTAGGCTAGTTTAGGAGTGGGATAACTACAATTCGCTCCCATGTGAGCAAAAAGATAAAAGAAAAGGGAAACAAGTGAAAGTGACATGTTTACAGTTAAATGTTAGAGAATATAGCTTTAGAGAGGGAATAATGTATGCTTTAATTAAGGATAAAGAAATTTTGCATCTAGATTAATTAGGGATAAATAATGATTTGATTGTGGCTATGGGACCATCCGATTAACATCAAATAAATGGCTTATGTGGGACAAATAATCCTGTCCAGGCCGTTTTGGATTGTAAATTTTAACACTGGCCTACAAAATGGACAATTTGGACAAGGAAAGATGGGCCCAGCTAGTGAAGATTGCTTGGCCCAAAGGAATCACATACTCTCACATGAGAAGAGAATTCCTTGTGAAGAATATCTATTTGAATTCAAGAGAAGGGAAAAGGAAATATACATTACCACATAGGAGTTCAAAACAATGACCAAGCATGATTATTAACTAATCAGGCTTGGATTATCAAAAGCTCGGGTTTTTAGGGACCAATTGACAAGGCCCCCTCAAAACACCCTCTACTAAAAATTCCTTTAGATTTCATGCCATATTTTCAAATGTTGCCCACATTTGTGATACTGCTCAAGTGTCCAGGCCTCACCCATCTGCTATAGTGTTTGTTGGGCTTGGGCCGAACATGACCCACGACACTTTGAGCTTAGCCGTGCGTTATAGTGTTGGGCCAAGACCGAACCCGGTCCATGACATTTGAGCCCATCCTGACCTTATACCGCAGATTTTGGGGTCAATTACTTATTACCTTCTGAAGCCAGTGATGGTATGTGCGGCTGATGTTGGTCTTCCCTCCAAATCAAAGATGTTCATACCATAGGCCCAAGCACGCTCATCAATATTAAAATTCTCAGATATCAATGGATGTGAGAAGTTGAGATAGCTGATCTTCAACCTCTTTGACATGACAAACTTATCGTTCCCTTTACATGTTTTCACTGCTCCATTGACTTTCCCTTGGAGATCCACGTCCCAAAGAGACGAAATGCCTGATTGAACAACCACATCGTCGTCCAGAAACACCACCTTCTTAAGGCTTGGGAAAAGCTGCAACATTTGTAGAAAACATGTTAAAGCAATGACACAAGGGGAAGGAAAATCAGAAGATATGGGTAGAAGATGGGGGTATGTGTTAAGATGATCTTAGCCTTCATCCAACTATCCTTATTATGTGGCAGAAATTAGAATGAAAGAATCATTTGATGGGGTAGATATTTCTAAGTTGTCCCATCTCACAGTGGATCTGGACATTATTATGGTTGAGATCACTTACATGTTCATACAATTGGTACCATTTAAACTTGTGTGGCAGATTGACCCTACTAAGCTTTTTTTCACACAAGCTCATTTCAAAATAATAGAGGTTTCACAGTTTGGGCTTGAATAAGAGCTAGGCCTTGGCCTGATTTTAACCCAATAAATAAACGTGGTAGGCCAAGATAGGGCTGTACAGAACCGGACCGGACCGGATTTGCAGTCTTAGTAGTCCAAATCTGGTCCGGTCGGGACCGGACCGGTTATTCCGGTCTAGTCCAGGCCTTTTGTGGTCCGGTATGGACCGGACCGGATCGAATTTATTAAAATAATAGTTTTTTTTTTCATATTGATGAGCTCATGAGGCATAAGCCCAGCACCCATTTGTAATATCCATCCTTCATTCATTTGACATTTACCTACTTTTTAGATGTGAGGTGAAAATGAAAAAAAAATTGGAAACCGGTCCGGACCACTTTAAGTGGTCCAACCGGACCGGACCGGACCACTTATAAGTGGTCCGGTCCAGTCCTTCATTTTAGGCCGGACCGGAAATCCAGTCCGACCGGATTCCTGTCCGAAAATCGGACCGGAAATCCGGTTGATCAGCCCTAGGCCACGACACATATTTTCATAAAGGCCGCACTAAATGGCCCATTGAACCCGACATATTCCACAAGGAAGAACATAGCAATTTAATAAATTGCTATGCCCTGGCCTGTTTGCCCTGAAAATGACCCGCTAACACTATTTCAGAGTCCCATTGGCCCTTTCCTAGTTTACTATTTAGTTTTCTGGTTGGGTAGTGTTTAAAGCATTCTAACACAGTTAATAAATTGGTTGGGGGCAAACTGAGTCCATTCTTTCTATCCAACCCAATATCGCAACCTAACTAAATGGGTTATGATCCGTCAACCAACCTAGATCTGCATCCTTTTAACTTTGAGGTTGGGTTAAGTTGGATATCGGTCGATGTTTACAACTTGATATATTAATAAGTTGGGCTCAGGTTAATCGTACCCGAAAGGCACTCCAACCTGAGCCAACCCTCTCCAAATTCCATTGCCACCTCTAGATTGTATACCTCTAAACTGAGTCAGGAACAAGAAGTTTAGCCCACTATTTAAATTGGCCGAGGCTAAACCTTCACAACCTAGCCCATGTCCAACACTACCACAAAAGTGACAACCTAAATTCGCAACGATCGCAGACGATCCACCGCCGAAATTAGACCGCACCTGCTGGTCTTTCTCCATTGCTTCAAGCACATGTACCCTCCCCTTGGTGAACCAGTCGAAGTGGTGCAATGCCTTCACTTCCACAACGAAGGCAATAGCTGGTGCAATGAGAACCAGGCGTGCATGGTGGCATAGGTCTTGCGATTGGTGATGATGTGGAGGACCACCCTCTCTAGGTGCAAGGAGTTTTGGACGAGGAAATTGGCGACGACGGAGGCGGCAAGGACATCGTCGGATGCGATGATGAAGTGGAAGAAATTGTTGTCAAAGAGGGATGGAACGCTCTCCGGCGTGGGGATCTGGAGGCGGGCCGCGGCATTGGTAGAGTGTTCATTGGCTAACCTTAGAGCAAGGCAGTGGAGCAGCTTGGGGATGCTGCTGGATGCTACATGACGATAGAGGTACTCTTGAATTTTAGCTGATCGGGTCTTTTGTTCTAGGAAGGAGATCTGAGAAGTCACAGGTCAACATCAAGGTCAAAGTCAATTTGATTGAAAGCCAAATTGTTTAGTTCATATTGGAACAAACTATAGTTATTTGTCCCTAAGTTGTAGTTCAACTGGTTAAAAATACAGTTGTGTATGCGTGTTCAAGTTGGAGTTAATTTCAATGTAGCAGAATATAAAAATAAGTAAATAAAATTATAGTTATTTTGGCATTGGGATGAACCTTGATTTTGGGACTCGTTTCCACTGCCCGAGTTTGGGTGATCTGACCCTGTTTAGTTAATCACCCATTAACCCTCAGGCGAGTTAAAGTGGTTTTTCGACAGGTTCCCCTCATTATTAGATCACAATTTGCAATTCTTGTGACATGGGTCATGGTTTGCATCATGTAAGTGATCCCTTTCGATGGAGTTCAGAATCAAATGCTATTCCAATTAATTTATAAGTTATGATGTCCAGATACAGCATGGATATGAAAAGCATACCATTGATATGATAAAGACTCAAACTTTACTTATAAAAGGTGAAGTATCGGATAAGATATGACATAAATTAGGACATGATTCTTACATGATTCTTACTACATTATGAAACATTGAGGTAACGCATTTACAAGTGATTAGGTTTAAATTTAAGATGTTAAAGCTAGATTGGGATCCATTTGAGGTTTGAGTTTATTTACATCGAAGTATCTGATTATGAAAGTCTATACCCTTCTTAAGTTTTTCTCAACAATTGTTGCAGGCCAAATCCTCGGTCTAGTTGCCCATCGGGCCCAAGCCCATAAAAAGATCTTCAAATCATGCAATAGTTTTATTTTTAGTATTAGCTGGATTTTAGGAATACTTATGAGATTAATTAGAAAGTTTCTCTTATTTGATTTAGTGCTTATTTTAATTAGAGTTGTTTCCAAGAATAGGTTAGAGTATAAATCTATATAAAGGATTGTAATCCCTCTTTAGGGACAATGCATTGATTTAATAAAGTTTTCTATTGAGTTTTCTCTTGATTGTGTGTCTGTGGTGTGAGACCAATACAAGTTTGATCCTATGGATTCCTATCCCTAAGCCTTTTGGCTTGGAGTTTAGCCTGTTGGCTATCCTCCCTTCCCCGCGCTGCTTCAACAATTTTGGAAAAGGTGAAGAGCTGTTGCTTAATAGCTATGCCCCTGATGTTTTAAGTCCAACATCTGCAATCCTATTTGGCTATTAATATGAAGGACAAGGTCAATAAATTATTTTGATCTCATACAAAACTTGGGTCTACTTCTAAGATCTTGACAATGGACTAAGCAAACTAATTGATGGTACTAAAATTTGGTGCTTAAAATTCATTTTTTTTTTTTTTTTTTTGTAATACGATAACAAAAAATTTCATAAAAAGAGACAAAAGATATAAAGAGAAAAAAAGGAGAGGCTTCAAAGATTTTACTAAGACCTGCGTTGAAAATACCAAGCTAGCCATGTTAGTTTCAATGAATCAGATGGTACAAACATCTACTTGTATTATAAAAGGAGTGTACTAATTAGATTTTTCACATACCATGGCCTTAAGTTTACGGCAAATGTCATGGCATCTGATATATTGCTCCTCATCTTAGCTACGAACTTCTCTAAAGATTCTGGAACAGTGGACTCATCACTTTCTAATTCGTTTTTACCTTCTAGTACTCTGTATATCTCTTCTGGGACCTGCTGCAACAATAACAACCACATTTTTTCATATCAAATTAGCTAGTCATCTTGTTGGAATGTTTCAAAATTGTCGTCCCATTGGCAATCAGGATCATTCATTTTCCAGCCCAAAATGGATGATAATCATCTACCATACAACTTTGAAACTGCAACAAGATGGTTAGGATTGGTCTTCCATTGGCTGAATTTTCACCTACAAAAGTCCATACAGCACACTTTGCACGAGATTTCGTCCCTTCTGTCTTTGCAGCCCAATGTACTGAAGGCGGATTTTAGGCATTCCATGTGGACTTTTGCAGAAGAAAATCGCCCTGGCTGATGGATGAAGTCCGACAATCTAATAAGAATGAATGAGAAAATGACTGATTTGTGGTCGAGAGTGAGGTGTGGTAAGGGCAATCAAGAAAATCACATGTTAGGAACGCTGGGACACAACAAAGTCGATAGTCACGATTGCTTTAGAATTAAAACTCATTTTCGATGGAGGCCAAGAGGGCTACAATTCCACTGTTGTACCATTTCACTTGGGTCATTAGAATTGTGTGAATTGACCGTTTACCTTTTGTAGCTTATAAACCGTTGGCTATTGGCTTTTCTTTTGCTCTGCCTCTTTCTGGGCAATGGGTTAGCTTCCCTCTGTTGTTGCTCCAACTTTTGCTGAATTTCATGTGTCATGGAGCTTTCCCTATAGTATTGGTTCTATTCTTTACTTTGGAATATAATCATTTATCTTTCCAAAAAAAACTTAATATGGGTAATAGAGTTCTACCAAAAACATATATGGGTCATAGAAGTGGATACAGCTATAAAGGGGTGATATGAGGACTAGTATTTTGATTTTCACTTCAGATAATTCACACAAATATGGTTAATACAACACTATCACTAAATACGATTGATGCGTTGCTGGTTTTCAACACTGCATATCATCATCTTTCTCTCTAGAATTTGTAGAGTAAAAGATTACCATCGACTCATGCCTTCTTCCCCAAATCCTTAGTCCAATCTTTCTCCTCATGCATCCAGCAAAAAAAGAGAAAAGATTTTTTTTTAAATGACAAAAAATAAAAAATGAGATTTGATTATGAAAGAAGAAACAAAAGATTGTTTTAAATTAAAGAAATGATAATTGATTTGAAAAGGACCTCTTACTTCCAACAAAGGATCGATAATAGTTTTTTGAGAGAGAGAAAAAAATGTGACATTTCATTTTCATCAATTAAGAAAACAAAAGTTTGGTGCTGTTTGGTTGGGTGGAAACTGGAATTAGGATGAGACCCCACTTCACTTGAGAGAAACGCAAAAGTAATGTTTGGTTTCTGGGTCTATGGATCTTGACTGTACATTAAGGTGAGCCCCATTCTAGATGTTCAACTCTTATTAAATATTGTTTAGGAAGCATGTGACTTTGGTCCTCCAATATAAGAAACATTAAAAAAGACAAACTCAATGGGACTAAAGTCAAATGAATTTTGATTTCTTTTATCTATATAAAGAACTCTAAAGTCAAATTATTTGAGTTTTGACTATTATAAGAAATATATATTCTAAGAGAACTCAACATCAATGCCATCAGCCACTCAAACCAGCTGATAATAGCCAAACTCTTTCTTGCTTCTTACTGGAAGGTATTAATGTGCGCATGGCCCATTGGATTTACATGAAGAAATCACAAGATTCCTATCCAATTAAATAAGTAAGACCCATGCCTGTGATTTAACGCCACTATTGGGATGGAGTCCAGAAGAGATTTGATTAATACGAGCATGTAAGAATTTGTAGATTTTAATCTAAGTCAGATTTTAAGGAGATTCGAGTTTTGACTTCTCCAACCTGTTTTATCACCTGCTTGCATATTTATGAAATGAAAAAAAAATCTCTTAAATATTTTAAAGTCTGTTGTACATAAAAAATCTAAAATCATTTATGGAGCGAGCTGGGAAGAAGGGGTGGGTTTTAGTCCATTTTATATGAATTTACCCTAATTTGTACCAAACCCACTCATCCCGGACCACTACTACCCAGATCTGTTGAAATCTGATAAGATTATGGATCCATGCCTATTCACCTCGATCATTGGCTGGGTCAAAATAAATAATTGTTCCAATGAATAAATGATCCAGCCGCTGACTTCCCTGAAAAAGAAAGTTTATATTATAGCACTGATTTGAAAAGTTAGGGTTTACTCTCTTTTTTTTTTTTTCTTGGTTCCCAAAGAAAGGTTTGCAAATATCACACGCCATCCTTTCCAACTTCCTTTGATCAAGCTTGCACCAACTCTGATCCAAGATATCATTTTGTGTAGATCACCCTCCTAGATGGATAATGAGAACCCATCAATGGATAAAATCATATGTCTTCGCTGCTTTTGAAATGGGACAGGTAGCTTGAATAACATTATAAGATAAGAGAGATTTGAAAATTAGTTATCTAAAATATATGATCTAAAGCTGTAAAATGTACGTTCAATATCATTGAACAATCCCAAATTTCTCTTCAAACTCTTTTGTATGAACAAACAAATTAATCTGTGCCCCAATTTTTTTTTTTTTTTAGTAAATACTAGTTTCTCATTTTTTAGAAAGAAAAGTGATAAATATTTGCACTTGTTTAAGTGCCTAATGGAGATGGAATAAATTAGATTTAATCATCTATTACCCAAAGCTCTATGGACCTATCACCATTGGGTTTAGATTTCCTAATCCTAACCCCATATTGATTTAAGAAGTATTAAGGCCTTAAAAACCATAACTCTATGCCCTGGGCCCCACATAATCAGCAGCTTGATTTAAGAGAAATCAAGCTCAATTATGAAGTCACAGTAGTGTGAGGCACACTTAAGATTTAAGGGCAATAATATCCCAATTATGAAGTCACACCAAGGCACACTTAAGATTTAAGGGCAATAATATCCTAATCAGGTATATCTAATGATGCCTTTCCAGATTCAGTGGGGCCCACTTAAATCAACGGTGTTCAGTGCTTTGATCATCATCTCAGGCAAACATCTATATATCCACCGCATAATAAAATCATAAAAAACCTAAAGATGATAAGAACACAAATGCTGCAAAGAAACCAAAGAAATATATACATTGTACCTATCGAAGAGCACTAGCTTTCTCCATCGATGGTATCCATGGCCGTCAGCACAAAAACGAACCTAACAGAACAACGTTACATGCCGCAGACTCGGCGATATATGAAGCTGCATTGTGTACAATAGTTAGGTAAAATCAATGGTTGGATTGAACAAGAGAGACCCAGATGAGGGTGAGGAGGAGATGTTGGGGAAGGCTGTAAATGGAAGGAAGATTGGGTGTTGAATGTTGCTATCGTTCACTAACCATTGCTTGGAATAGAGGCTATGTTGCATCGTTAGTCAGTGGATTTTCAGAGAAAAATCTTCGATTTGGAGATGGTTGTTTGAGAAAGGGACTTGGTGACTGATCCGGAAGAGGTTGGCTTGAAGAGAGAGATTTAGAGATTTTTAGAGAGAGATGGGAAGCTGCTTTCTTTTGTATTAGCTTTTTTTTTGTTTTTTGGCCGAAGAATAAAGGTGTTTTGTGTTTAAGATCACAAATGTTTAGGGAGTGAAAACTGAGAACAATCCGGGTCCTATTGGGGATAGGGATCTAAACAGTACTGGTATCTGTTAGAGAGATTAGTATCTTAGATAAGGATTAATTTCTCTGAGATACTAATCTCTAACAGTATCCTCTGCAATCTGCATGATATGCCGCTCTCTTCTCTCATAGATTAGTATCTTAGATAAGGATTAATTTCTCTGAGATACTAATCTCTAACAGTATCCTCTGCAATCTGCATGATATGCCGCTCTCTTCTCTCTTCCAATTGAGTCCCGATCTTCCATGACCCGACCATAATATATAAACGGTGAGGTCCCCACGGTAGTGCCCACTTTATTGATGGAAAATTAACTCCCAAGTCCCTATTAATATAAAAAAAAAAAAAAGTCTTTCAATTCAATTTTGTCTTTCACCAAAGCCCACATCTAAGCTATTATTATATATTACTAGTACAATTGGCCCACACCCAACATGGGTCATGATAAAAAAAAAAATTTAAGCATTTAGAAATATTTAAATAAATTATAAATAAATATTAACATATAATTCATAACACAAACCCAATTAAAATTGAACTTCAAGAATCAAAGGTTAAAGGAAAAAATAATTAAGATGATCAAATTAATTGGAAGAATGGATTAATTATATAAAATAATGGGCCAAAAAAATAAAAAATTTGAAGTGTAATAATGAATAATATAACATATGATGAAGAAGAAAACATATAAAAGAATAGTAAGTTTGAATTGTTCATGGTATAGAAGAGTGAATTAATGTAAAAGAAGAAAAGAAAACCTAAAAAAAGAAAGGCAAGACAAAATCGCAGGGATGAGCTCTTATTTTATAGTAAAGACCACCTCAAATCTTTAAAAAAACTCAAAGAATCTTGATTCCCCTATGTAATAGCATTTGGTCAAATCTCATTTCGATCAACTTCATCCCATTACAAAATATATTATTCTTGCTTATATTTGCAAACTCCGCCTATGCTGGGGTATCCTTGACATAGCCGGTCCCAAGCCCGGACAAAGGAGGAGGGTTATACGTTAGGTAGCCGACAGCCAGCACAATACTCAGTCGGATTTTTTATGGATTTGAGACCTAATGAAATTTCGTTGGGGCGTCCCCTACTTAGCGACGCGCTGTATGGTCCGGGTACAGTGATAAGTGAGCAAGGACCGCTGCATCGGCGCCCGGGTGCAGTGCTAAATAGGCAAGGGTCCTCACACTTTATTGGACGAGTGTGGGGGGTAAGGAAGCTAGTCCAAAATAGCAGGCTGAGATTGGGCACTTGGAACATTGGGAGCCGAACTGGGAAACTTATGGAAGTGGTGGATACAATGGAAAGGAGACGAATCGCAATTTGCTTGCTTGCAAGAGACAAGATGGGTGGGACACAAAGCTAAAGAGATTGAGAGGACCGGGTATAAGTTATGGTATATGGGACTTAATAGATCGAGGAATGGGGTCGGCATAGTGGTAAACAAGGACTTAAAGGAAGATGTAGTAAATGTAAAGTGCTATGGAGATAGGATTATTGCAAGTAAGTTAGTGTTAGGAGAAGAGATAGTGAACGTAATTAGTGCTTATGCCCCCCAAGTGGGCTTAGGAGATGGACATAAGGAGAAGTTTTGGGAAGACTTGGAAGGAGTGCTACTAGAGATACCCCAAGGAGAGATGGTCTTCATAGGAGGTGATTTGAACGGTCATGTAGGACGTGATGTAGATGGATACATAGGAGTACACTGGGGGACATGGGTACGGTAATAGAAATGAAGAAGGGAAGGATATCTTGGAGTTTTCAGTGACTTATGATCTCATGGTAACTAACACATTTTTTAGAAAGAGAGAGGAGCATTTAGTGACTTATAAGAGTGGCTCTTCGAGGACACAAATTGACTTCTTCTTAACTAGGAAAAGAGACTGTTTAGCTTGTAAAGATTGTAAGGTTATACCGGGGGAGAGCTTGACTTCCCAATATAGGTTGTTGATCATAGATGTGCAGTTACAAAGGTGGACTAGAAAAAAGAAGTTGTATAGATGCTCAAGGACTAAATGGCAGAACCTGAAAGGTGATAAGCAACTAGCTTTAAGGGAAAGAGTACTAGAGGAAGACGTTTGGACGACAGATGAGAGTGCAAATAATATGTGGGATAAGGAAGCAGAGTGTATTAGGAGGGTAAGGAAAGAAGTCTTAGGAGAATCTAAAGGGGGTGCTCCGGTACAGAAAGAAGCATAGGTGGTAGAGCGAAGCCGTCCAAGACAAAATAAGAGTTAAAAGAGTGTGCTTTAAAACTTGGCAAAAGGATCGAATTGAAGCGAACTTGGAGAGGTATAAAGAAGCAAAAAGAGAAACAAAAAAGGCAGTTAGTGAGGCCAAGGCAAAGGCATTTGAGGAGCTATATAGGCGACTTGACACTAAGGAAGGCGAAAGAGATATATTCAAGCTTGCTAAAACTAGAGATCGGCGGACCAAGGACTTAAACCAAGTTAAATGCATTAAGGATGAGGATGAAAAGGTATTAGTAAAGGAAGAGGAGATAAAGGAGCGTTGGAAGAGCTACTTCTACAAGTTATTTAATGAAAGCAGTAGTAGTGACATACAATTGGGGCAGCTTACCATTTCTAGGGAAGAAGCGAATCATATGTTCTATAGGAGAATCAGAAGGGAAGAAATTAAAGAAGTATTGAAAAGAATGAAGAATGGGAAAGCGGTTGGGCCAGATGGTATCCCTATTGAGGTTTGGAGGTGCTTGGGGGAGGATGGTATTAGTTGGTTGACAAAGCTTTTTAATGTTGTGCTAAAGAGCAAGAAGATGCCTAATGCATGGAGGAAAAGTATTCTTATACCCATATACAAGAACAAAGGAGATATTCAGAACTGTGCGAACTACCGCAGGGATTAAATTGATGAGCCATACGATGAAATTATGGGAAAGAGTTATTGAGAGAAGACTAAGAAGAACAACAAATATTTCAGAGAATCAATTTGGTTTCATGCCTGGGAGATCAACCATGAAGGCTATCTTTCTCCTAAGGAGGTTAATGGAACAGTATAGAGAAGGTAAGAGAGATTTACATATGGTGTTCATTGACTTGGAGAAGGCCTATGACCGGGTTCCTAGGGAGATTCTTTGGAAAGTTCTGGAAAAGAAAAGAGTTTGTGTCGCTTATATTGAGGCGATAAAGGATATGTATGATAGAGTCGTGACATCTATAAGGACGACTGGCGGCAAAACTAAGGAGTTTCCTATCACGATTGGTCTACATCAAGGCTCAGTGTTAAGCTCGTACTTGTTTGCCCTAGTTATGGATGAGATTACAAGACATATCCAGGATGAGGTGCCGTGGTGTATGCTATTTGCAGATGACATTAGTTTTAGTGGATGAGACGAGATAAGGAGTGAATGCTAAACTTGAATTTTGGCGGAAAACATTAGAGACAAAAGGGTTTAGGCTAAGTCGATGCAAAACGGAATATATGGAATACAAGTTTAGTCAAAGTAGGACACCTGGTAACATAGAAGTAAGTTTGGGCACACAAAAGATAGTAGAGAAAGAAAACTTTAGGTACCTTGGATCTATGGTGCAACAGGATGGAGGGATTGATACTGATGTAAGTCACAGGATTCAAGCCTGGTGGACCAATGAGTGTTTCGGGGGTCTTGTGTGATCGGAAAGTCCCCCTCAAGGTTAAAGGAAAGTATTATAAGGTGGCGGTACGGCCAGCGTTGTTATATGGATCAGAGTGTTGGGCAGTAAAGCATAATCATGTCAAGAAGATGGAAGTTGCGGAGATGAGAATGCTAAGATGGATGTGCGGGATCACAAGGAGCGATAGGATTAGGAATGAGGAGATTAGGGGCATAGTAGGAATAGCACCGATTGGAGATAAAATGAGAGAAAATCGACTGAGATGGTTCGGCCATGTTAGAAGGCGTCCAACAGAGGCACCTGCTTAAAAGGTGTGAAAGCATGGAGTTTGCCAAGAGTAGGAGAGGGAGAGGGAGACCCAAGAGAAGTTGGAAAGAAACTATTAAACATGATATTGCCTACATGGATCTAACGGAGGACATGGCCCTAAACAGATTTGATTGGCGTCGTCAAATCCATATAGCCGACCCCACCTAGTGGGAAAAGGCTTGGTTTGGTTTGGTTTGGTTTGGTTTTGCTTATATTTGCAGCCTTAGTAGTTCAGTTAGTGAGTTTAAGTTATATGATCATCACTAAGGGGTCGTTTACGTACATGCGATTTCGAAGAATACCCGTTGGATGCAGACTATTTGTTGTTGAGGCATTTCCGTAAAAGAGGTTATGAGTTCGAAACCCCCTTCCAACGCATTAGAAAAATAATAATAATAAATTTCTAAAACAATTGATTTTAAGGGACAAAATCTGTAAGACAAAAAAATATATTAGAAAATGAAAGTTACTCCAATGATTTTAAGGGACAAAATCTGTAAGACAAAAAATATATTAGAAAATAGAAGTGTCTCCAATGATTTTAAAAGCCAAAATTTGTAAGACAAAAACATATTAGAAAATAAAAGTGGCTCCAATGATTTTGAGAGACAAAATCGGTAATACAAAAAATATATATAAGGGACAATCTTTAAGATAAATACCTCAATTATTTTTCTATATAAACTTTTAACTAGTTAATTACCTTATTATTTCAGTTTTCTTCCAATATCTCAATGATTTGCCTAAACTTATTTATTATTGCAATACTTTAAAAATCTTTAAACATGTATATATGAATGGAAGAGAGAAGGAAGAATGTATTTTATATAGCATTATGGGATCATTCAAAAATCATGAATAAATGTAATTTCACCTAATCATAACAAACTTATGACACTTTTAATATGATTGAACTTAGCCACGAAATACTAATTTTAAGAACTTTCTATAATTGATTAATATTAGCATAAAGACTACGAGATGCATGTGTTAAGTTTAATGCAAATTGAATAATGAATTAAGATCAATATTGAATTAAATATTAATTAATAAAAATATAAATAATAATGCTATTTGCTTAACCATCAAAATATAAATTCATATTTGCTTAACTAAATATGTTGGAATGCATTTTTGTGAAGGTGATCATTGATAGAAATGTATATTTTTTAAAAGTGTATTTCGTGTTGAAAGACATGTTCCTTTTAAAGGATCTAAAATACAAATGAAAGCTTTGATCATATAAAATGGACATTTTTGTCTCTTTTTCAAATCATTATAGTAGAATTTAATTTAATGAATAATAAGTATCATTTACAAAATCATCTAATATATTTATACATATAATTGAAACAAACATGTTAAAATGAGTCACATATATAAATGATGCGAAAATGGTGTTACTAGACAAATGTTGTAAAAAAAATACATGTGTAAACGTTACATACTTAAAATTTAAATATTTATCATTTACATGTGTAAATTGTATTTACATATCCCATATGGAAAAGACAAACGACCCCAAAAAAAAAGAAACAACATAATGTAAAGTTGCTTCTCTGAAAAAAAAAAAAAAGAGTTAAATGCAGAAGAAGGTACTGTTAATGGAAACGAAGACATTGGACATGATTTCATAAAAAGGTAAAATAAAAATTTGATCTAGGTGAAGGATTGCACCTTCCACACATGGAAAGAGATATCATCACGTGGTATACCATTCTTTGGAAACAACTAGCTCTCGATACATTCTTTACGAATAGAGATACTAAGATGTGAGAATTTTTTTTGCTTTAGTAAAAGGATAGAGAGATTGGAATGGAACTATTATTAATATGAAAATATGGATCTTGCAAGACCCACTTATTGTTTAAACTTGGAATTAAAAAAACTGGGTTTTGACACTAGCTACCCCCCTAAATTGTTGTAAAACAACAAAGATGAAGCCAGCAATGAATTATAAGTGGGCCTCAAATTCCTGAAGCTTGGATCTAATATGAGGGTCCCACAAATTGGTTAGCAGCAAAATTTAACCTATATATGTCCAACTGCAAGTCTTTTAAGATAATCATTTCTGTAGTGGGCTCAACTCCTAATTTAGTGAAATAAAACCTCAAGAGAATTTATGTAAGAGGGGACACTTTAAATCGAGTATATAAGAATTTTCATTAGTATCCCCCAATTAGGCCACTTATAAATTTCTAGTGAGTGTAAGCCTACGTACGGCATTATGCAAGCCCAATGATCCTACTACCTACCAATTGCAAGTGAAAATGGCTCACTCCTTTAAATTGGACAGCCTTCAAGGCTAACCGAACCTGAGTTTTTGCATGTGATACTCTAGGCCTCCATTTTTTTTTATAGGACCAATGGAAATCTCGAACTCTGCCACAAGTATTATTATATACTATAAGAGAAGCCTTTCAATTAAATTTTAACCCTTGGCGGACTCACATCAGCCTATTATTATGTACTATAGTGAGATCTTTTCAATTCAAATTTGACCACTGGCTTTTTAATTTTGACACTCGTCTGACCTCACACAAGCTTATTAATTATTATTATACATTATAGCGGAAGCTTTTCAATTCAGTTTTGATGGCTACGTACGACTATACATTTTGTTTTGGTATAGATTCTAATTAATTTTCAAGGGCTTTCTACTTCATCAATTTCGTATCTTAGTTTTTATTTAGTTTCTTCACGATTTTGAGTACTAGCATTTTACATTATTCTCATTTGCCTTACTAAACATTATTTTTATTTAGTTTTTGCATTATATAAATCAAGGTAATATAATTTAGATCTCTCTTATTTTGTATTACTTGGACAATTAGTTGGGTTTTATCTTTATTTCCTTTTTTTTTTCCAATTTGTAATGCACACTTAAATTTTTTTTCTTTTTTGTCAAATTAAGCACAGTTTTTCAATGACTAACGTTACATTCAACAGCTTTTATCGTTTCTTCATAAATTCAAATCATTGTGTTTTTAGGCATATCTCTCTTACAAATGTGAAGCAAAAAAAAAAATTTATTTAGAATGAAGCAAACAAGAAAACCTTATCAAATCTTAAGACAAAAACAAAACCTTATCAAATCAGCTGAAAATAAAAACGAAAACCCTAACCACGTCATATATTAAGTTCAATTTAATCCAAATCTATGATGCTACCAAATCATAGTTATATATATATATAAGAACTCTTCAAATAAGATTTAATCTTTTTATATTTTGTACATCCAAACAGGAGATGGGTAGATGCAGGAGCATCAAAGGGATATTCAAGCTAGGTGAAAAGGGCATCTACGGAAAAAAAATTAAGGTGGGATGTGTGCCATCTTATCAAAATGGGTTGTGTGCAACCTTCACCCAAGACCCAACACTACAGTGAAGCTTGCATTCTCCACCTACCATATTTGCCTCTATAATTATTTATTTCACTTTTCCGTGTTTCTATTAGCAGACTAAGCAGAGCACTAAGAATTTCACCCAAAGCACAAGGTAAATGCCTATGGGTAATTCATTATTTGAGACTGCGGGTGAAACCCATTTTATATGATTGAGAATTTTGTCCTGATCTGAAAGTACAATGGTTTCTTCTGATCCAATCATTTAAATTTAGGATGTAAATAGGTTTTCAATTGTTTAATTATTTGGAGATTTCGACCAGTTAAAAATTGGATTTGAGTCTTTATTTAGACCTTGATAAGTAAATAGCTCCGGAGGAACTTTTCTAAACCCGTCACTTAAACGGGTCCGGGTCCAGTTCCACCCAGGTTCGGACTCATGGACCAGAGGCCCAACATATTTCCTCAATTTTCTAGAATCCCTCCTAAAAGTAAATTGGTTCTGATTCCACCTTCTCATTAACAATTCCGGTTCTCAGTCCACCATGGGCTAGGACCGGAACTAACCCGTTTACATCCTCACCAAATCTAGAGCAAATAACTGATGTTTATTTCATTAAATTAATATGCGAGCGTGTGTTTAAGATCTCCAAAGCTTTGATCATATTGATTTCTATGTTGTGTCTTTTGAAGTGTCTCACCATAAATTAAATTACAGAGTAACATACAGGCCTTAAAGCCCATTTGTTTGCAATGAACTAATTCTTTTAAGAACTAAATGGAATTTAATTTACTAGAGTGATGTATGAGTATGAACTTTTCAACTGAAGGGGAGATTACCTGATGATCATATATGGATCTTAACCTTTTGTATCTTAAAGCACTTTGATAGAAATGCATTTCGTAGAAGTGGAATTTCTATGAATACGATTCCATGCAAACAAAAGGACATTAGAGCTTATCATAGGTCAAATAATGGTCATCTAACTCGCACAATTCAGTGATCTAATTCATTGGACCGTGTCCATGAGATAAGCAGCACGCTTACAACTCACCTGCACATGACAGGGGGATGTCTAGGGCTTGTTAGATTTTGAGGTTCTTTCCATTCTCATGAAAACAAAATTCGGAATAATCATTGACATATACCAAACATGTTTTCTATACCCTTATCTCGTAGGAACATGGAAACATCGAAATGACACAATTCGCACCTTACTATATTCCCATTTGGGGAACTATTGGTTAATGGCCATCTATGGAAGGGACCCATCAGCCATCACATTGAATGGTCGGTTCAAATTACGAGCCCCACTTTCCCAAGATCCAACCAAAAAAGAGCCATCTATGGACCCTTAATCCGACCAAGGCCTGACCCGTTTGCATCCTTTAGATGGCAATAAATCCCTGTTTCTAGCTTGCTCAAAGGATCTGAACCCACACACGAACATACAAATCAAAAGGTTGACCTATGGAACCCTTTAGAAAGGGCCCAAATCCAATCCACCCACATCCGGAAGAACCAATAAATCTTGTTGTACGTAAAAGGAAGTCCCAAAAGCAAAACTTCCAATTGTTAATTTGAATAGAAGCATTATATTCCCTGCTCTGTCTTTCACAAAGTAGAAACTGCAATACAAGCTCCAGAATCTCCACATTTCCCAATATGGTCAAAACCAACAAAAATTCCCAGCAAGGATCACAGCCCAAAATGTTTATTAATGTTGACAAAACCTAGGAGTCACAATATCATGTTCTATACCACCCTCCTACCTCCAAGTATATATGTACACCTTCATCAACTCACATCTGCAACCATCCTAGTATCATATAGACTATATAGTCCCTAACAAAAGAATTAAGTCTCCATTCAAAATGGTTGCCTGCGCAGTGAGCAATGAGATACTGTCTCCAGTTGCACCCTCGAGACTATGGAAGGCGATCGCGAAAGATTCTCACAACCTCATGCCTAAGCTCATGCCCAACATCATATCGAGCATTGTCGTTCTCAAAGGCAATGGAGGGGTTGGCACAATCAGGCAATCCAACTTCACCAGTGGTAATGCATTATTTGGTCAATCTTACGGTGATTGCATTTTAACTATGTCATTCATTAGTGTAAATTATGATATGTGCTTGCTCTCCTAAATATGCAGCCATAAAGGACTTTAGCTATTGGAAGGACCGTGTTGAAGCGATTGATGATGAGAAGCGGGTGTTCAAGTACTCTGTGATCGAAGGCGGTCTTATAGGGAAGAAAGTGAAGTCGACTTTATTTGAGCTCAAGTTCGAAGACGGTGCCGATGGAGGCAGTGTATGCAAGTTCAAAGGAGAGTATGAGGCCATTGAGGATAGCCTACCAACAGAAGATGAAACCAAAGAGATGATGGGAAGGATGGTTGGAATGTTTAAAGCAATCGAAGGCTATCTTATTGCAAATCCTGATGTGTATGTGTAGCCTCTTTACTGAAGTATAGTCAAAGGAAGAGATTGCTACCTTTTCATTAGATAAAATAAGAATCAACGAATAAACTCCTCTTTGAAAGCATGTAATCTTAGTCATCTTTGTTATTTCCAAGTCAGTGTAATGGGTTCCTATCATGCTTGTTTCTGCTACCTTAAATTTTCATATAATTTGTGTGGGGTTGATTGAAATAGATTTCTACAGCTTGGTCATTATTGCGGTGTTGAGCATAAATTTACCAGCATTTCAGTCATTCAAAAAAAATTAGGAAAGACTCTACATAGTAGAAATACAGCATATGTATCACCGTAACCTCTCTGAACCATAACCTCTCTGCTTCCAAAATACAGGAATGAAACATAAAACCTTCTTGAACACTGTCATGCTCCAGTTTCATTTGGTAGTGTAAAAAAAGATCGTCGGAGAGAAAAGGAAACCTGAAGACTAAGTTTTACTAGAAAATATTTTAAACTACTGCAGAATAGGTTAGAAATTTCCTGATCCCAACTCAGCTGCTGCTGCTACAATCATACAGGTCAAAGACTTTTCTAGTAAAGACCAATGGACCAATGATTTCTCATTAGAAAACAGAGGAGAAAGTAGGATGTAAATCCATATGAAGCGACTTGATATTGTGGCGGAACCCGGATTTTTGTTTGGGTGAGGCTAAACTTTTGCTTAACTTTACTAATTTTTTTTACATTAACAATACCTAACAAGAAAATGTATTGCATTTAAATAGACACGAAACTTTTTTTCAAATTCAAATCTCTTACTTAATTGAAGGGATCTTCCCGGTGCCTCTCCCAAATTCAGGGAATTATCAGTTCATCATCATCAAAAGAGCTAAGGGTTTGAATGTCTTGAAACGGTGATTTGGGTGAGCATCCAATTACCCAATTTGGGTTCCCAATGGGGCTTCATTTCGATCTAAGAAATTTGGTTCCTACACTTACCTAACTATAAAAATAATTCCCTATAGTGAGTCATTGGCTCATGGCAAAAAAGAAAAGTTACAACTTAAATGTAATTCAAGTTATCCAAACATATAAACCATCTAAGGCCTTATTTATTTGTAAATTGAAGATTAAAGTGTGCCCAATGGTGATTTGGCCATCTTCAGACTTGTAGATATGCTTATATTAGGTGACCTGCAGCTTTGGATTTGGAGATTTAGGGTTTGAAATTAGGATTTGGTTATTAAGGGCTCAGATTTAGGTATAGAGTAATTAGGATTATACTAAATTTGAAGAGGGATGGAGATTATTTTATTTAAGGTTATTTGGTGAAAAAGAGATTAACCATGAGAGGACCGACGACGACAAGCTCGATCGGCGCGAAGAGGATCTTGAACTCTCAATAGAAAGAAAAGGCCGTAAGAGAATGGCCTTAAGAGAATCCAGTACTCTCGTTCATTAAGGTTTTGACGTAGGGAATCACAAGGTTTAGACATTGGGCGAGCGTTTATTAGATATATGTAGGACATGTAAGGCCCATTTAAAGTTTTGGCAATTTCAAAATCGTTGTGGGGCTACCACCCCAGGTTATTTATGTAAAGGTCCGCCACTCACTTGATATACAAGAATTTATAGTGTACTAATCAAGAAAGAAAAACAAAGAACATAGATCAAGGCAGCAAAATCCCTTATTTGGATGTGAAAAAAAAATATGTCAATAAATTTGTTTGCAGTAAAAAATGGAACGGGGACAATTTTCTTCATCTACATTTTCTCTGCCCTTTTTCTCTAAACCCAAATGGGCAATAAGCCGACAAAATCATTCAAAGCTAGAGTACTGTTGCTCAAAATACAACATCTTCTACCTATAAACCTCAAATTAGTATCAACACTATCACCATAGATGATTTGATACAAAAATATTGGACATAAAGCATCTTATCTTCTTCCGTTTTACGTATTAATGGAGCAGAATGGATGGATAAGAATCAATTCTGTATGACAAGAAGGGGTTACTTAGTTGGTTGCAGGGGCGGACCGACGTTTATAAGACCTGGGGCGGTCGCCCCAGGTCAAAATCCAAATTCCTCACTAAATTGTATTGGGCCTTGGCCCACGCCCCATATCATAAAAGTGCTTGCCCCAGGTCTAAAAGGGAGAACGAAGAAAATTTCCAGAATCCTCTCTTCCCTCTTAGGCTCTTCCGCAGTTCTGCTCTTCCGCCTCTTCGGCTCTTCAGCCTCTTCCGACCTGCCCTCTTCCTTCGAGGCTTCGACTGTTCAAGACTTCAGGACCAGGTAACTCTCCCTCCCTCTCTCCCTCTCCCTTTCTTGCTAGGGTTTGTGTAGTTTCCTCTTCCTCCTTTGCACATTAGGGTTTATGTTTTAGTTTTCTTTTTTTCTTTTGAAGTGATGATTTCAGACTTTCAGTGCCCTCTGTTGTTCCATGTTCTATTAAAAATAAAAAAAGGTGTTGTTCTTTCCCTTTTGACTATTATAGAACTTAGGATGAATTGATGACGATGATGATATGCTTGGTTTATTTTGATATTGATGGACCAATGGAATGAAATTGGAATTGAGACGTCCCTTGTGTAGACTAAACTGATTGTTGATGAATGATGAATGAGAGTTTTTCTTTCGGATGACATTTTCTTTCTTTATTGAAATCAATGGCTTTGATGAGCAAGTCAGTATGCTCTACTGAAGAATGACACCTTGCAAGTGTTGATATAAATCATATAATCTCTGAAGAGATGCTCCTGATTTTCTTCCTCAACATTGTGGAATGGTCCGAATGGACATGATGTCTAAAGTTGCACATTTTGATTGAGAAATATTTCCTTGATTGGGAGTTTGCCCGGGTAGCTGGGTAGGCCATTTAGTTGTGTTGCATTCTGTATCTCTATTTTGTTTGATTTGTTAATCTTTACATGGTTTATGGATAGGTATTTCTTCTCTTGGTGTTTTGGGGTTTTTGTGGGGAGCGTCTTATACATGGAGGAGGAGTGTATATGTGTTAATTTGGATTTTTGGGGTCTCTGTTGTTCCCTGTTTCTTCTTTTTAGTTGTGTTTTTTTATTTGATTTGATTTGATTTTATTTGGGTAAATCTGTAAATGAGATAAGGAGATGCATGTGAATATGTGATGTTCTCAATTTGGGTGGTGTGGTGCTAATTTCTTGAGGATTTGCGATTTGGGTGTTGTCGCTTAAAAGTTTATTTACAAATCAAGTATTAGTAGTAGGATTCTTTATAAAAGAAGAAATTGTTTAAAATCATATCTTTAACGTATGCTATAAAATATAAATGGTGATTATTGGTGGTTGGCGAGGATTTTGATGTAATTGACCTTATCTTTGAATCAGATATGGAAAAATATTACAAAAAACAATCAAGTACCAATCCACCGTCTCCAACTCCAAAGAATGATAAGAATGATGAAATGCCATCATCCTCGAAGAAATGGCGTGTAGAGGTTAACTTGACTAATCTTCCCGCAGATCCTGGGTTACGGAATCCAATCTCAAGTTATCATCCTATGGATAGGGACCAAGTCCGAAGAGCATATCTACAAAAGGGCCCTTGTCAGCCTCGTGACCATAAGTTTCCTTATACGGGGTGTGGACAAGATAAGAGGCGATTTAATCCTTTTTGGTTTAAGGATTACGGCAGTTGGTTGGAGTACAGCATAGAAAAAGATGCTGCATTTTGCATGTGTTGTTATCTTTTTGGGGAGGAAACGCGTTATGATGCTTTTATAACTCAAGGATTTAAAAGTTGGAGGAAAAAAGAAAGAATTGAAAATCATGTGGGAGGACCGAATAGTGTTCATAATCAAGCATATGAGAAGTGTCAGAACTTATTGAATCAAGAGCAACACATTGAGACGATTATTGTCAAGCAATCAAGTCAAGCTCGAACAGATTATCGAATCCGTTTGAAGGCAACACTTGCTTCTGTTAGATTTCTTCTGCGCCAAGGATTGCCTTTTCGAGGTCATGATGAATCTGAAGATTCAAACAATATGGGTAACTTCCTTGAGCTTTTGCAAGTACTTGCCAATCAGAATGAAGCTATTAAAAGAGTAGTATTGGAAAATGCGCCAGAGAATCTAAAATTGACCTCCCCTAAGATTCAAAAAGACATTGTGAATGCGGCTGCCATAGAAACCACTCAAGCTATCATTTTCGAGCTTGGAGATGCACCATTTTCTCTTTTGGTGGATGAATCTAGGGATATCTCTATCAAAGAGCAAATGGCAGTTGTTATACGCTATGTGGATAAGCGGGGATGTGTGATTGAGCGGTTTTTAGCCATAGAACATGTTGCAGACACTAAAGCTCAATCACTTAAGCTGGCCATCGAAGCGATATTTTCTAGGCATGGATTGAGCATGTCAAGTTTGCGTGGGCAAGGTTATGATGGGGCTGCTAATATGAATGGTGAGCTTAATGGACTGCAAAGGCTCATTCAGAATGAGAATCCCACCGCATTTTATGTTCATTGTTTTGCACATCAGCTTCAGTTGACACTCGTTGTTGTTGCAAGAGATAACAATTTAATTGACGCTTTCTTCGAGTCGGTTTCTATGGTGTTGAATGTCGTTGGAGGCTCTTGCAAATGTCACGACATGCTCCAAAATATACAAACTACTAAAATCGTTGATGCTCTCGAATCGGGCGAACTTGAAAGTGGACGGGGTTTGAATCAGAAGACTAGCCTCAAGAGGCCGGGAGATACACGTTGGGGCTCGCATCATGATACATTGATTAACCTGCTACTCATGTTCTCCTCAGTGGTTGATGTGCTTGAAATTATCTCAGATGATAATACGAGTGAACACAAAGGCTCTGCCACTAACTTATTGAGTGTATTGGATGATTTTGATTTTGCATTTAAATTGCATTTGATGAGAGATATATTGGGGATCACCAATGAATTATCAAAGTTATTGCAGCGAAAAGATCAAAATATTATCACTGCCATGGAACTAGTGAGAGTGTCGAAGCAACGACTACAAATGATGAGAGACGATGGGTGGGATTCTCTCCTATTTGAAGTCCATTCATTTTGTGATAAATATGAAATCATCATTCCCAATATGAATGATATGTTTGTTGGACGAAAGCGATCACGACGTAAAGCTGAATTGACAAATCTCCATCATTTTCGAGTCGACATATTCTATGCTACTATTGATTTGCAACTTCAAGAGCTCAACCGCCGCTTTAATGTGGTGAATACCGAGTTACTTCTTTGTGTGGCATGCTTGGATCCAAGTGATTCATTCTCTGCTTTCGATAAGGAAAAATTGATCCGGCTCTCTCAATTATATCCAAATGATTTTTCAGACTTAGATCGGGTGAGACTTGATAGTCAGCTTTCGACTTATATCACTGATATGCGCACCAATAGTAAGTTTTTTGGAGTGAAAGGAATTAGCGGCCTTGCTCAGAAAATGGTTGAAACAAAAAGGGACATTGCATATCCTTTAATTTATTTGCTCTTGAAATTAGCACTAACCCTACCGGTTGCCACTGCTACTGTTGAGAGGGTATTTTCTGCTATGAAAATCGTTAAGAATCGACTGCGCAATCGAATGGAAGATGAGTGGATGAATGATTGTTTGCTTGTGTATATCGAAAAGGACATATTCAATAGCATTGATGATGAGACGATCATGCAACGCTTTCAAAACATGAAGAACCGTAGAGGGCAATTGTAAGAAACTTTGTTTTGGGGTTGAGATGACTTTTGATGAGAGAAGTGTATGTTAGTTGATGTCCAATCATTAATATGTACTTCTTTCTTCGGGTTGATCCCGAATTTTTTGGGGTTTACCCTCATTTTTTTGGGAGACTTTTTTGTTTTCAGTATACTTCTCTTATACTGTAAATTTTGGAGAAATGAATACTCCTCATTTCAAACAAGAAATATATTAAGTTGATATAGTTAAATATTTTGCGTCTATTTACATGGAATACATTTTTTATTTTGTTATTGTTGATATGAAAAAATTCTAGCAAAGGTTTAGCCCCACCTAAATGAAAATCCTGGGTCCGCCTCTGGTTGGTTGTCAACCACACTTGTCACCCGGATACCAAGAGATCGAAAACGCCACTTCGTCTCACTTTGTGGGCCTTCTTTCTCACTTGTGTGGGCTGTCTAGATCCTAGTCCCTTTGCTGGGGTACCCAAAAGAAAACTCATTAATTCTAAACGCATTGAACTAGGTGCAATTTTCTGTAGACATCCAATGGTATATGTCAAGCAGGCAAATACAATATGGTCACGAAAGACATTTAAAACCTGGCCCTTCTGCTTCCAATTGCAAGCAGGGCAGAGACACAACAAATAACTTATTAAAATATTTCATTTTTCACAGAGTAGTCATGCTCCAGACAACCACAATAAGAACGGGGGAGGCTACTCATTAGGGCCCACTTAGTAATAATTTAAGCGACTCAAAAGTGCTTTCTAGCATGAACCTTCATCGAATATTACTCAAATGGGAATTTAGTCAACTGTGAGATTGATTACTTCCACAAATAAAACATGATATAAATAAAATAGTGGTTTTAACCAGAAAGTCATAAGGAATTTCACTAAATGCCCATTAGTACAGAGATTCAAAGTTTTGCGAAAAAAATGATAATCACGAGTTAAGAGTAAATATTGGACAAAATGCGTATTAGGTTGCAATATCGCAGTTGGTTTCCCCTTTACAAAGCTTCATAATCCTGAGATCAATGTTGGTTTTTAAAAGGGGCACTGCACACATTCGTATCAGAGCATACTTATCTTCTTTCCTAATCTCCGTTTAGATTCATAGAAGAGGAACGATGATCGTTTACATATGTAATTGCAAATTTATGTATATATAAAGAGGATGGCACCATATGATGTACAAAGGTTTGGAGCTTCAAGTCCAAATCTATAAAAGTGACACAACAAGGAAAGAAACTTACTTAACAGCTCTTGGCTTGAATATTATACCAAGTACCTGACTTACCTAGAGCCTATTACAATTTGAATGAATTGAATATTATACCAAGCAAGTGACTTACATTGAGCCTTAGCTTTTAGATCAAATATTATACTAAGTAATCAACTTATATATGTATTTAAGTATGAAAAAGGATCATCTCACTTTTTTATGAACCTATAAAAAGGCCAGGATGGAAGATAAGAATGCTTTGGTACGAATGTGCATCTCCTCTTTTGAAAAATCAAATTGATTTCGGGTTTCATGAGGATTTCGTAAAGGAAAAAATAGTTGCGATATCACAATCGATGGGCGTTTTTGTGAAAAAGTAAAATCTTAAACTCTCAGTAACTATCATTTTAGCATAAATTTCAATCTTTTTTAATATTTGACATTTAACAGAATTCCTTTATGATTTGTTACCAAAAATCTCATAAAAAAATACAATGAGAAATTCAAGTCTTTTACTGTAATCATTCTCATAGTGGGCTCAACTCCTAATTGAGTGAAATAAAACTTCAAGAGAATTTATGCAAAAGGGGGCACTTTAAATTGAGCGTATTAGAGTTTTCAGGAGTAGGCCCCATTTAGGAGCCTTATAAATTTTCGGTGCCGTGAATATGGCTCGCTCCTTTAAATTGGACGGACATCAAGGCTAATGAGACCTGAGTTCTTGCATATGATGGTCTAGGCCTCCTGTTTTTTTATAGGATTATTGCAAATCCAAGCCCAACACTACAACAAAAACACCTTTGGTGACATGAAAAAATGTCACCAAAGGCCCATTTTTTGTCACCTATTATCTTTGGTGACACGGGATGGGGTGTCATTGTATCCATGACACTAAAAGTCAATGGTGACAAAATTTGTGCACTTGTCACGAAATGATGTCAACGGTGAAAAAAACATGGTGTCACGGAAGAAAGATTTTTCGTGACATAGTAGGGTGTCACTAAAAGCAATGGTGACAAAAGTACAGGTGTCATAGAAAAGATATCTTTTGTGACAAAAATTGTCACTAAAAGTATTTTTCTTGACAACCAAATGAGTGTCACCAATAATATTACCAGGTTGACACTCAATGGTGACATACTCTTTTTGTCACAAAAAAATACAATCAAAATATTTGTGCCACCCAAATTATCATTTCACACCTGCTTACAAAGTTTCAAATATTTATATCCAGATACACCCATTAACAAAACTTATACCACAAAAGATGCAAACTATCATTCAAATCAAATATCCAACAAGTCAACATTCTAATATCCAAGTTCACAACCCTTCAAAATATTCATCATTCAACAATAAACACTTCAAAGTTAAGAGCTTTAACATAACTACAAAACAACCATACAAGGTGTGTCGGTTCAAATTAATTACAAAAATAATTCAAAACAAGTAACTCTATGCATCTTGGTGATCATCTTGGTTAACTGCCAAAAAGTCTTCAACTCCATCTTCGTCATCTTGGTTAACTGCCAAAAAGTAACTCCATCTTGATAGTTACCTACCTGTATAAAATCGCAACAAAAAAATGTAATTATTTAACACTAGAATTGGAAGCTTTCTTCCCTGTACATAAATGTGACATCTATACTATATTGCATGCATTTACTTATTGAGAACTTTTTTTTTCGTTTTTTGAAGAATGACGATATATTGCATTTACTTATTATAACTAGGAATGAAACTATACATCGAGATATTCACTCGACAAAGTCAGAGTCTTGATATGTGAAAGACCAAGCAGAGCTTTGATTGGATCAAAAGGAGGAACCTGCAGGGCAAAGGGGCCATTGTAATCAATCATGACATCAACCAAAATTTACTAAAGCCATCAAATACACATCCACAAAAGTTATTTACCATTAAACACCATTGGAAGGTCCAAACAGAATGTTCAAAAACCGCCCCCAGGGAAGCATACTACCTGTTATCAAAGAATTATAACTTGAGAAGTAAGCCTGCATACCAAATTACTAACAAGCACATAGGTCATTAACAGGTGGCTCAAAATTCAAGTTTTTTGATAAAGGTGCAAATTTATGCAAAACATAGTGCTAACCTAAAGTATCCATCCATGAAACAGCACAATAATGCAACAAAGTTGTGACTCTAATAAAGTAGATTAAAGTATACTAGATTAAAGCACAATAATGCAGGCAGCTGAAACATACAACCCAATGAGACAGATGCATGCCCAGGTGTCTAAGAAAATGGTAGACCATAATCACTGTTCATCTCCCTGCTGATCAGCTGTGTTTACTGACATGAAAACTCCACCTATCTACCGTTTGGTACGTTGATAAACCTAACATATACCGACTCATTGTCTGCCAAGGACTGGAAAGATAAAAAGGTATGTCATTCTTGGAAAAGTGTAACCTAGGCTTTCCCGTCTGCCAAGCCCTTGTGCCACTAGACTAACCCCAAAATAGGAGACACTGGTGCACCCACAAGCACTCACTTGGTGAAGAGAGAATGCAGAAAATGCCCAGCTGCAGAAATTAAAGGAAAGGGACGTGTAACTAAAGTGGGCTCCTGGTTGCTCATTGGGTACATTATGAATGGGGCTGTTTGGATGTGGAAGAAAGGTGGATAAAATGGAATGAAAAAGTTGTCTCCTCCTTTTTACTCTTACCTATTTTCATACCCTTTTCATTAAAACGACTCCAATAATGAAGCACCTAAAGAGAAAAAAACCCTTCAGCACCATGGGAATTTTTATGTATCCAAAACTCAACATATAGATTGCATCAGTCCTCCTGCTATAAATCATGAAGCTTCAAAGTTGTAATAATCATAGAAACAAAGTTGTAAAGGAGATAGATAGCATACTTCAAGCTAGCAAACTTAATGAACATGGTTGATGTACCTTTGGTATCTATATTAAATGTGGCATAAGTTCCATAGATATAGATAGGTTGTAGTAAGACATCATTTAAGGGACCTTGTACAGATGAAACTTGGACAGATGACAAAAAAAAAATGACCACTGAATAGAAAGTGAGCAAGTGGGTGTGTAAGGTAATGCGTGTGTTGAAAGGGAAAGGGAGCAAGTAGCTGGGTGAGCCTGACAATGAGGACATCGGCCAAGACAAAAATGCATTTACATGCATGGGAACTAGACCCAAACCTCCTGTCCATATTTTTTTGTCCTTCCCTTATCTTAAACTATAACAAACTATAACTGAAGGAGGAGAGGCATACCTTAACTTTTTCCAAGATAACCAGTGGTCCCGCAACTCCAGAAACAGTCCTATACTCTGTAATATGCACAAAAAGGATTCAGTAACTGATGCCTTGAGTGTACAAGCAGAGTTTAGGAAGAGAACTTGAAATTTTCTTCCATGAACCACATTTAAAAAAAAAAAGGAATACAAATATATATTAAAAAAAAAATTTGGAGGTCAACAATAGGACAGCTGTAATAGTTGGTGACAGGTCAGTATCAGTCAAATACTCCAAAATACGATTCAATACAGTTTTTGTAACAGTAGCATTTCCTTTTGCAACGAAGAAAGCAAGAAACTCAAGTATATGCCCAGTATCTTTTCTAGAAGGCCACATTTCTGAAGATTCACTATCATCCATGCCAGAAGATCCAACCACTTCAGAGGTGTCCACATCAAGAATATGAATTAAAGTGTTAACTGTATTTTGTGCCATCAAATTCTGACTGTCTGGGTTCGTAACATCATGTTTGCTATTCTCCTCTATACCGGCATCAAGTGGACCATTTACAGAATGGTTGGACTTCGATTTTTCCTCCTCAAAAAAGGCAAATTGCAAAACCTCAAGAGATGCTTCTGTATCCAACCATAGGAGATTACACAGATTTGGACAAGATCCACTAGATGACTTAATATGAGGAATGTAACGATTCTCCCCATAAAGAAAACAAAAACAAATAAAGAATGTCATCACAGGCCAGCCACTAACTGTTACCTTCCTGAGCTTGACATCCTAAGTTTGACCGCCACAATGAGGATGAAGTTGAAGTAGAATTGTCCATGAAGCCATGGAGAAAACATTGCTTCCAAAAAACCTTGTTCTAGAAAGTGTTCTGCAGTTAACTACAAAAAGACTTCAACTACATCTTGGTCATCTTAGTTAACTGCCAAAAAATAACTCCATCTCGATAGTTACCTACCTGTATAAAATCGCAACAAAAAAAAAATATAATTATTTAACATGTTTTGAACCACACAACTCATCATAGCTTAGATCCTAAGCAAGAAACTTCCTAATATGAAATTCCGTGCAACCAAAGTCAAACTACAACTAGTTAATAGGAGCACCTATGCATGGGACGTCCCATTGCATGCTTGGAAAGTTACTTACCGAGAAATAGAGCCTTCCCCAACAGGACCTCCTTGCATAAAAGCGGACATAACAGCGTCGAAGCACGCCAACTTTTCATCATACAATCGTATTGTCTCCTGTTGCGTTTGGCACAAGTCCTTCAAGGACTCAAACTGATTCTTTTGCTCTTGGCACATATCCTTAAGTGTCTCAACCTGATTCTTCAGGACTCGCACCTCGTCATGTGATTTAGCACTAGACCGCTTAGATGATGGTCGCTTCAAACCAACACCATATTCCTTCACATAAAACTTCTTACCAATAACTTCCATTGGCATCTCCTCTTGTGGCATTGTGACTGGTAGCCCAAGTTCCTCATCCTCTTTGCGACGTGACTCATCCTCTCGGTGGCGTACCTCAAGTTGTACCTAACAGCAAAGAAAATATAGAATCAATATATTGCATGAAATACAAAAATAACGTTGGTGATGCGACTTCTATGGTTAATGCTCACATGTACTTGCTCACATATCGGGGTTACCCACTTCTTCTTCTTTGTACTATAATGGGTTAACTTGTAGAAATCTGCAATGTCAGGACGTTGACCGTGCTCTTTTTGTTGACTCGACATAGCAGCTGCAAATGATTGTGATCCCATAGTATGATTGAACGGTAAATTTGCTCGAGCTTTCTTCCTTTTTTTTACCAATTCCTACAAAATGATATAAATGTACTTGTAAAGATATCAATCAAAGGAATTCCTTACTCCAAATTGAATTTTACCTCTTTATCTTTATTAGTCCAGATGTTACCAATCATCCATGCCCAGTCTTCACCACTAACTCCTTTATATGGCTTGATATACGGGTTCGCACCAGCTTCCACTAATGCTTCATAGTGTTCTTTCATATTATGACGCCAGGTTCTATACAATTTGTTACACTTGCGGTCAATTCCACGCCTCACATGCTCTTTCTCATCATATTCCCTTATGTCAAATTTATCCTACACTCATTCATATAATATAGAATTCTAGTATAAGCAAAAAGGTGTTAAAATTGCATCTGAATTGCATCTTAATCTTAAAGAGGAAAAATAGTGAACCTCAAATAAAATAAAAAAAGAGAGAAAACTTTACTCGTGTAGCCTGTATGATGGGTGCTTCAATAGCAGAGGGAATATCATCCCACTTTTCCTTATCCTTCAATGGTGCCGCCATCCTAATTTGTACACCAAGCCAATTGGCCAACCTAGTGGCATTTTCCCCAACGGGTACTCCTACCTCCAGAGGAACCTCTACAACAAGTTTGGTGCCATTACTAGCAGCAATTAAGCGTTCGGTGTTAATTCCACGGGTAGCACCCCGGACACGCTTTGAGGTAGAAGCTGAAAAGTTTTAAAAAAAGTAGAGTGTGAATATTACAATTAAAATATAATAGAATTTCACATATTGCTAGTAATGTATTTTAATTTTTTTTTTTTTTGGAGTTTGACAATGATTTTTACTTGGACCTGATAAATCCATAGGAGACTGTTGTATAGATAACTCATTCTCCATTTTTTCCTCCCTTAGAAATAACGTACCTCTCACCATATCCTGCGGTAAAGAAGTTGGTGGAGTAGATAGAGTACGTTGTTCAACTAGTAAGTCTTGGGCGGGAGTGGGAGCCACTGTAGACTCTGTTGTTAAAGAACCTGGTACACATACCATCGATGTTGGGTTTGGCATTGAACCTTGGGTAGAGGAAGGAGGCACGGTAGACTGCATAGGAGGCATCTCAGTAGGGAGAGTGGATGTATGTTCTGCAACAACGTTCTTCTTTCTTCTTTCATTCCTCATAGCATCAATCTGTCACCATGTGACACAAAATTAATGTCTAATGATATATTTGTAAGCCTTGAATACACAATACAATTATATATTACCAGTTCTTCCTCATCGCTATAAGAAATTAAATGGTCATCAGAACTCAAATTGTTTTCATCCTCAAGTGGTTGATACTCCTCGTCATCACCATCCATGGCCCTCATATTTTTCACCTCCTTAACGGCCTTAATCTTTCCCTTCTTATTCAGATGAACCAGTGAATGCGCCATCCTTTGAAACCCCCTTTCAACCAATCTAAGGTTATTCAATTCGATTTTCTCCCGCCTTTGCTTCTCATAATCAAACAGTGGCTGGCCCATGATTCCGGGTTTGATAAACCTGACCTTGTTTTTTGCCATATCTCTCCTGTAAGAAAAGACATTTATATTTTAGTATGATATATGAACAAGTAAAATTTAATATGAAATGATAGATGCCCCATTATATAAAATGTAACGAAAGCTCTAAAACATCAAGAAATATTCAAACATGCAAGACAAAGGTACATAAGCCACATCCATAGATGATAAGTATCAAAATACAAAGTATCAAAATACAATTCACTAGGTACTATCCAAATAAAGGTGAAGGGACGATAATACAGAAAACTAAATCAAGGTTCTATGTCCGGATCAATATCCGAATCAGATTCACTAGCAAACTCATTATCGCTAGGCTCTTCATCTTCATCTTCGTCTTCATCTTCAGGGAAACTGCTGCTAAGTTGTCGGTTCTCTGTCTCTAGAACCACATTACATGGAAAAATCTCAGGATCAACGTCATTTCTAGTGAGCCGAACCTCAACTGAATCATCAATATCAATATTAGGGACAACATTAGTGGTTTCATCCTGTTGGAATACATCAGGTGGCGCATCTTCTAAATCATCTTCCTTCACAGGTATATCCCATATCCCTCGATGTTGGAGCCGTTCTACAACTTTCCAATGGTCACCAAATTTGGTATCATTGACATAGAAGACTTGCTTCACTTGAATTGGCAGGACAAATGGATCATTTTTATACCAATGTCTTCTTACATCAATGCTTGTGAAATGTGCATCTGCTTTAATGAATCTACTTCTACTGGTATTGAACCATTCGCATTGGAAAAGAACTACACGGCGTCCAAACATATAACTCAGCTCCCATACTCTGCATAAGTTCCCATAAAAGGTAACTGTTTTCCCTTCATGGTTGTTCCCTTCCACGGCGACACCACTATTTTGGCTTTTATGATGACTATCCCGGTCTTTAGTGTGAAATCGAACACCGTTGGATATGCAACCTGAATATAGTTTGATAGTCACAAGTGGACCATTGGCTACAGACCACAAGTCATCAGTTGCTTCTTGTGAGCCTTCGTCTCGTAGTTGATTCATCTACAGAACAATGCATGGCAAGCATGTTAATATTCTATATGCACACAACTTAAATTATCAGAAGATAGTTTGTATCTTACGTGTTCTTTGAACCACTTTGGAAATTTCTCTTCTTGTCTCTTCGGGATGTCACATGCACTTTCATTTGCCAAGAGTCTTTTGTGTTCTCTATTTACAAACATACAATAATGATGGTTAAAAAGGTCGCATACTAAATATAAGTATAGGTAATATCCAAATTAAGTAATAACGTACTCTAGATATTGTTCCAGCTCAAAACTGTTATTTAAGACAAACCAATGAGCCTTGTCTATTTCCTCCTGTGTAAAATTACTTGCCCTCCTCATTAAGCCAAAAGGACGAACATTTTGAGTGAACACCGCTAACCCCGTTCCACAGACACCACCATCAGCATTTCGTTCTGGGCGATTGAAAGTTGTTTCCATACCACCGAGATACATTAAACAAAAAGTAAGACACTCTTTGACAATGTAAGCCTCAGAAATGGAACCTTCCGGATAGGCTCGATTGGTGACAAATCCCTTTAAGGTACCAAGTAGCCTGTTAATGAATAATATTAAATGATTAAACCTACATCATGTAATATGGACTATTTAAATTTGTGGAGAAAATTACCTTTCAATTGGATACATCCATCGATATTGCACTGGCCCTCCAAGCATGGCCTCATGAGGCAAGTGAATAGCAAGATGAACCATGACATCAAAGAATGCCAGAGGAAAAATCTTTTCCATCTTGCATAATATGAGCACTATCCGATCTTGTAGTTTCTCCAAATCCTTAACTCGTAGTGTTTTTGAGCATATCTCTTGGAAAAAATTCCCCAACTCAGATAATGTGATACATATGTCCTTCGGGAGGTAGCCACGCATCCCAATGGGAAGAAGTCATTGCAAGAGTACATGACAGTCGTGACTTTTCAAGCCCGTTAACTTATCTCCCTTTGTACTCACACATCTTGATATGTTTGCAGCATATCCATCAGGATACTTGATTGACTTTAAGAACTCATAAAATCCATGTCTCTCCTCCAACGATAAAGTGTATGATGCTGGGGGCTTTTCGTAGGACCCATCTGCACGCCTCTTCAAATGTAGTGCTGGCCTTATTTTCAGATCCTCCAAATCTTGACGTGCTTTTTCTGTGTCCTTGTTCTTCCCATCTATGCTCAATAGTATTCCAAGCAAAGCCTCACATATATTTTTCTCTATATGCATCACATCAAGGTTGTGTCGAAGCTTGAGTTTCTTCCAATAAGGAAGCTAAAAAAAAATGCTTTGCTTCGTCCAATTTAATACTGGATCTCCTCTTTTTCTTCTGTTGCTTGGATGCTTGCCAAATGGCTTATATGTCCCCTTACATAGTTGTTCCAATATTTGTTCGCCCGTTAAGTCCATGGGCGCCGACCGATGGTCCACCTTACCATCAAAGAGGCGACTCCTTCGCCAAGGATGATCTTTAGGTAACCATCAGCGAGCTCCCACATAACCTAACTTACTTCTCAATCTTTGCGATGATGCATGCTCGTTACAAACTGGGCAAGCCAAGTAACCCTTAGTAGTCCACCCTGACAAATTACCATATGCGGGGAAATCGTTGATTGTCCACATAACAGCTGCATGCATTCGAAAAGTTTGCTCTGCTGAGGCATCATAGGTGGTTGTACCATGTTCCCATAACTCCTTCAATTCGTCAATTAATGGCCTTAAGTAAACATCAATATCTCTCCCCGGTGATATTGGTCCAGGAATAAGCAACGACATCATAGAGTAAGGCTGTTTCATACATTTCCATGGAGGAAGGTTATAAGGCATAAGAATCACAGGCCACAGGCTGTAGGAGTTGCTCATGTTACCAAAGGGATTGAATCCATCAGTAGCTAGTCCTAGCCTCACATTTCGGGCATCTCGAGCAAACTCAGGATATTGTCGATCGAAGTCCTTCCATGCCTCACCATCAGCCGGATGCCCCCATCATCAACTCGTTTCTCTTTATGCCATCTCATATCTGTACAAGTTATGCTCGACATAAACAACCTCTGCAACCTAGGGGTCAGCGGAAAATATCGCAAAATCCTATGAGGAATCTTTTTTCCCTTGCCATCATTTGGCTTGTATCTAGATTCCTCACAAACCGGACACTTCTCAAGATCTGCATTCTCCTTCCAAAAAAGTGCACAATCATACTTACATGCATGAATGGGCACATAGCCCATGCCTAGGTCGCGTAAGAATTTCTTTGCTTCATAAATGTTGCCCGGAATATCTTACTCACTTATAGGTAGAAGTTCCTTTAATAACCCCAATAGCGTATCAAAGGATTTGTTGCTCCACTTATTCAACACCTTCACGTGAAGTAACTTAATGACAAACGATAGTAAAGTAAACTTGCATCCGGGGTATAACTCTTGATGAGCATCCTTCATCAATTTATCAAAGTTCCGCACACTCTCTGTCTCAACATTGTCAGGCAACTCATCTAGTTCCTCATCATTCATGATTGCTGCCGCATAGTAATCATTAACTAAGCGTTCAATATCATCTGGATTCTCATGTTCATCTGCTGCCACTCCATCCCCAACACTTTCTCCACTAGGCTGACAGCTTTCATTTGATACGAATTGATGATTTGCAGGTATAGGTTCCCATGGTGCGTGGACCCAAGTCTTGTAAGAAGGTGCTATCCCATTTTGTATCAAGTGAAACACAACGACAACACTAACATGGCGTTCCACATTCATGCATTTTAAACACGGGCAATGAATCTTATCATCAGAACCGGAACTTGTGACTGCAAAGTCAACAAAATTATTTACCCCATCTCGGTACTCTTTGCTCATTCTATTCTTAATTGTCATCCAACTCTTATCCATATTTGTTCACCTACAAAGTCAAGAATAGTACAGCTTCCGTTGGATAAAAATATTTAGACCAAACTTGGATTTTCAAAGCAATGAAATCATTCAAAAAAAATTTTTTTTTCAGATGGTACAATCTTATAATGAATACATAACAACCAATGGATTTTTTAAAAGTAAAGAGAATTTTTACTAAAACAGATGCCTTCAATGCAAATAAATAAATAGTGAGTCATTTAGATACAGCCATTCTATTATGAATAGAAACATTCAATTATGCATAGAAAATCTTTTGTTGAAGAAAGATCTTTGAGGCTTGAGGTTAACAAAAATAAAAGAAAAAGGAAAAAATCTGATTCTTTTTTATGTTTTTTTCAAGATGACATTCCTATTTAGTATATAGAAAAATCCATGGTTTGTATAAGCCAAATTCTCAATCACTTGATGATTTCCTTCCTTCATTCTCACTTCTCAGGTAAAATGGAGCCTTGCCTGTTGTCACTCATTTTGGAAAACTGAAAAAGGGTATGAAGGAAACAGGGCCTATTCTAAAAGCAACATGATACCTATTCTAAAAGCAACATGATACCTATTCTAAAAGCAACATAGATAAGCTCTATAGGATGTTCCCCCCATTACTCTTAAAACCATAAAAAAAACTAACAGTCGGTCTCATACATCTTATCAAAAACTAACAGCAATGCTTAAATGGAATTTCATACATTGAAGACAATGACAAAGAAAGAAAACAACAACATTGGATGCCATTATCCAATTACTCACAAAAAGAGATTACAAGGGAGGAAAATATATTGATCTAAAGCTAATGACAAGAGAATCAACAATAAGCACACATATAAGAAAAGATGTTGCACTGACCACCTCAATCTATTTGTCAAAGCATGGAAACATATAATTATTATGCATATACACTAATGCTCATTTTACACTGCAAGTGACTTTTTCCATCTGACTAGGGAGTTGAGAAAACCTATAACCTGAATAGACAATTAAATGATATCAGATACAAACAAACAAACAAAAAATCCAGCTTCTCAAATACTGTATCATAATTCTTAAGAAAGATTTATACCTCAGATGGATCCCTTAAAGAGTATAAAGCATTTGACTATGAATAAAAAGGAGGATAAAAGATAGAACCCAGATATGAATAAAAACATCTCTTTCCTGGTTCTATACTCAACAAGTCAACAATTCAACATATAGAATACTCATACAGTCCAACCACCCATCAAGCCATAAAATAGCTATAAAACATCAAAACAATGCCAGAGGTCATTCCAAGCTGTGAACCAATGAAGTACAGCAAACTTGCAAGGAAAGCCTTCACACTAAAAACAATGAGTAAGATATCAAGAGAGCTGATTATATGTTTCCAATTTCTGGTAGGTTAGGCTGCAATCTTCTGTGAATTCAAAGTCAAGCCTCCCAAATAAACTCAGCAATATGCAGACAGCAAACAAATTCAAAGTAGCAGCATGAAAACTGTTCATGTGCACACTGAGAGAAGACTTAATGCTCTCCAACTTGGGATTTCTCTGATGGGAATAAGCAAATCAAACAAGCCTGAGTCATGGGTACATCACATGGGCACATGAGTTGAAATGAAGTATTCAATATTATTTCCTCTATGTGATGACGTATTGTGGTTGGCTTACCTGTTTTCTGTAGCAAATTTCTATGCTACGGTTTTCCCCTACATTTATTTTCGGTGGAAATGAAATTAAGAACTTAATTTTTTACTGTCTCCATTTTGTCCAAATCTGCATTTTGCAAAGATTGCAGGAAAAAAATAAGCATCTAAAGGTGAAAAAAAAAATGGAACCTTTGAGAAATGTTTATTTGCGTGGATGATAGTTAAGGGTGTCTCTTTTTTTTTTTTCGCTTTTTTCCTTTGTAGAACCCACATCCACAATTTCACATTTCTGGTTGGTAGCCACAGAGGTAGAAACCAGAACCGATGGTCACCAACATAAAAAGAAAAAAAAACCCAGTGACTAGGATCTTTCTATTTCTCTGCAAATCTACGGTGGTTCCCACAAAATCAGTCAACATGGACCCAGGAAGAGGATGTTGATGCTTGTCCCCAATAGGAACGCCAGCACTGGGCACACACACAAGAATGATTCCTTCTTAGTTCTTACTGTCACTCTCTCTCTTTACCCTTTTTCCTCAAGCCCTCAGAGGCTCAGATACAACAGCGTTACATTGCATTACAGTTGTGAGTCTGGGCCTTTTTTTTTTTGTCCCTATCTTCTTCCCCTCGCCATTTGCAACAAACACACAGAAGAAAACCCAAAAGACCCAAATAACTAAAACCCAAAATAAAAGAACCCCATTTCCCCCTTTTCCTCTTTGCAGATACTACAACAATCAAATGCTGTGAGAGAACATGAAGAAAACACAAAAAGATGCAGAGATTATGATGTTGAAAACTTCAGAGAAACGAAACAGATGAAAATGCAGAGATTATGATGTTGAATCGATCTTACCTCAAAAGAGATGAAGAAAACACGGCTGGGGTTCTTCGTGTTGTCAAGGCTGCCGGCTGGGGATGAAGAAAACACAAGGGAGGGAGAGAGAGAGAGAGAGAGAGAGAGAGAGAGAGAGAGATCGAAGAGATGAGAGAACCTGAGAGGGAAGGGTTTTCACTATTCTCGCCAGCGGCTAGGGTTTGGGTTGTGAGATGAATGGATTTCTGCGGTAGATATGTTATATTTCACATTTGACCCCTTAAAATTTGATGGGAGAGGGAAAGGATTGTTTACCAACGAGAGAATGATACCGAGAGACAGTTTTAGCCTTTTAGGGATTAAGAGATGGAAAGGGGAAAAAGGGCTTGGAGAGGGAAAACGTGGCTGTGGAGGCGGGAGAGGGTAAAAATTAGGCCATTGCATTGGTGACAAAAAAATTTTGCCACCAAATCTATTGGATCTTTTGGTGACAAATTTTTTTGTCACCAAATCTCCTCTCTATTTTGCACCTAAGCTAAAGACTTTTCGTGACAAGCAAAAAAAATTTTTGTCACCGTTGTGTGCATTCCGTGACAACATTGATTTTTTGTCACCAAAGGGTGTCACCAATAGTGCATTTTGTTGTAGTGCAACCAGATTACTTAATCTTCAGGCGACCAACCACCTGGGCTGGGCTCGAGCTCAGGCCGGCCCAGTCCATGAACACCCCTAGGCATCTATGGAAGGGACCCACTGGCCAACACATCGACTGGTCGGTTCAAATTATGAGCCCCACTTCAACAACATCCATCCTAAAAAGAGCCACTATGGACCACCTTAATCGGACCAAGTCCTGACCCGTTTGCATCCTTTTAGATGGCAATAAATCCCTGTTTCTTGCTTGCTCAAAGGATCTGAATCCACACAAACATACAAATCAAAATGTCGACTTATGGAACACTTTAGAAAGGGCCCAAATCCAATCCACCCACATAGCTAGAATCTCATCTTAAGCATCCAAACAAGCCACCTGTAACGGAAGTATGCGTTTTGTCTATATTCCAATCTTGTTGTGGAGTACCCATTTCCTCAAACGTACGTAAAAAGAACTCCCAAAAGCAGAACCTCCAATTGTTAATTTGAATAGAAACAATATATTCCCTTCTCTGTCTTTCACTACTAGAAACTGCAATACAGGCTCCAAAATCTACACATTTCCGAATATGGTCAAAACCAAAAAAATACCCAAGAAGGATCAAAACCCAAAATGTTTATCGTTGACAAAACCTAGGAGTCACAGTATCCTGTTCTCAACCACCTTCCTAGCTCCAAGTACATATATATATATATACACCTTCATCAACTCACATATGCAAACATCCTAGTATCATTTAGTCCCTAACAAAAGAATTAAGTCTCCATTCAAAATGGTTGCCAGTGCAGTGAGCAATGAGATACTGTCTCCGGTTGCACCCTCGAGACTGTGGAAGGCGGTCGTGAAAGATTCCCACAACCTCATGCCCAAGCTCATGCCCGACATCATATCGAGCATTGTCGTTCTCGAAGGCAATGGAGGGGTTGGCACCATCAGGCAATCCAACTTCACCAGTGGTAATGCATTATCATTATATATTGTGTTGATTGTGCTTTAACTGTCTCATTCATTAGTGTATATTAAGGTATATGTGCTTGCTTTGCTAAATATGCAGCTATCAAGGACTTTAGCTATTGGAAGGACCGCGTTGAAGCGATTGATGATGAGAAACGGGTGTTCAAGTACTCTGTGATCGAAGGCGGTCTTATAGGGAAGAAAGTGAAGTCGACTTTATTTGAGCTCAAGTTCGAAGACGGTGCCGATGGAGGCAGTGTATGCAAGTTCAAAGGAGAGTATGAGACCATTGAGGATAGTCTACCAACAGAAGAAGAAACCAAAGAGATGATGGGAAGCATGATTGGAATGTTTAAAGTAATCGAAGACTATCTTATTGCAAATCCTGATGTGTATGTGTAGCCTCTTTACTTAAGTATCGTCAAAGGAGTAGATTGCTACCTTGTCATTAGATAAAATAAGAATCAACGAAATAACTCGTGTGTAAAAGCATGTCTTAGTTGTCTTTGCTACTTTTCAAGTCACTGTAATGGGCTCCTACAGTGCCTGTTCCTGCTATCTTAAATTTTCTTGTCTTCTGTATGGGGTTAATTGAAAGAGAATTCCACAGCTTCGTCACTATTGTCTGTTAAGCATAAGTTTATGAGCAATTCAGTCATTCCACAATATTTTAGGAAAAACTCTGCACCATATAAGAAGAGTCTCTGAAAAGCTGAAATGTATGAAAGTATATTTATCACCGTGACCTCTCTGTTTTCAAAATGTAGGAATGTAACATAAAAACTGTTTTGAAAAAAGGATACATAAGACTGATTTTTACTAGAAAATAATTGAGCAATTGCAGAATAAATTGGAGCTTTCCTGGTTCCAACTCAGCTGCTGCTGCTATAATCGTACAGTTCAATAGAAGTTTTCTAGTTGAAACCAGTGATTTCTCATTAAAAGAAACAGAAGAAAGTAGGGTGCAAAACAATCTGAAGTGACTTGATATACAAGGGATTTCTAGTGTACCAGTCGAAAAAAATAAAACAAAGAACACTGATCAAGCCAGCGAAATCCCTTAGAATAGCATGAGGGCCCATTTGGATGTGAAGAAAACATGTGGATAAACTTGTTCGCCAAAAAAAAATGGAACCAGGAAAATTTTCTTCACCGACATTTTCTCTACACCCAAATGGATAGTAAGACAACCCAATCATTCAAAGCTAGTCTCTAATAGCTCAAGATACAAGGTCTTCTGCCTGTCAACCTCAAACTATTATCAATGCTATCACCATAGTTGATCTGATGCAAAAGCATTGAACAAAAAAGCATCTTACCTTCTTCTGTTCTATGCATTAATGGAGCAGAATGGATGGATAAGCATCAATTATGTATGCATCAAACCAAGTGCAATTTTGATAGACATCCAATGTATATGTCCAGCATTAAACACAAAATGTGATAGCAAAAGACCTTTGAACCTGACTATTCTGTTTCCAAGTGCAAGCAGAGCAGAGAAATAGCCAATAACTTATTACATTGTTTCATTGTCATAGACTTGTCAATTGTCATGCACAAGACAACCACAATAAGAAGCACCCATCTGATAGCAATAGGGGAACCTGAAGATTGGAGAAGAGATCAAGCACACAACCACCTATAAAAATAGAAAAAAAAATCGGCACATCTAAGGTACAAATCACACCATCAATTAAGCAAAGAAGAATTCACACTTGCTCAATTACATTAACTTTGACATTTAATTATTTTGTCAGAATATCAGTTTTTTTAATTAATTTTTTTTTATTTTTCACATTTAACATAAGAGAACGGCATAAAAGTCGTTTAGCACATTTTGAGATTTCATCTAGCACCGAATCGACTCAAGTGACGATGCTGATCAATACAAGTTCAACTTTGGGACCAAAAAGCTTAAGCCCCAACTCGACCAGCACAAGATTGGCATGGTGTAGAACTGGAACAGGAGTCACATAGAAAGTTGACTTTGTGCAGGTCATTACCAGCACGAGTCAGGGACTAAGATGCTAATAAAGCCCCGACTCAACCAGCACAAGGCTCTCACGGATATAGTGATAAACAGTAAGAGATCTATGTTAAACATCACATGGGGTTTATTGGTGTCTCATTGGAGCAGAGTAGTAGATACTATAGTAGTATTTACGAAGATAGGTTTGAGCTAGCTTGAAACTCAAACTAGTATGGAAGAATTGGTTGCCTCATTGCTAGCTTAAAACTCAAAACTAGCTAGTATTGAATATTCAGTTGCCTGATTCCTTCCCGCATTCGATACTCTTTAAAAGTTAAATGATCCTCTCGTTAAATAATGGAAGTGGGCATCATGTTAGCCTTCAAAAAGACTTAAAACATGTCTATAATTGATACAATTTTATCAATTTTCTATTATTTCTTTGTTTTGAAATAGACATGCCTGTACTACTTCAGCATGAGTGGGTGGTGCAAACTGAAACAGGCGGCACCAACTCATGCCAGGGGCGACTAGCATGAAGACTGCTACAACAATGAGTGGGCTTAAGAGGGAATATTTACAGATGTGCTTTCAAAACTCATTGTGTGTTTGATTGCTTGTTATTAATTGATAGTTGCTTAGTTTTTTACTTGGAATGCATGAGTATAAGCTGTTTGTAGTGTCTTTTATGATAAATGATATACACATGCTTTTTGACATTCTTTTTTAGGTTTTTACTATCTTAAATTCAGGGCCAAACCAGAACATCATCCGCAGCAGAATTCACAAAACTATAGTTTAAAGCCAATTAACATTCTAAACTTCTCCACACTATCAACACCCTCAAAGCATCACTTAACCATTTTCACAGTCAATGTGCACAAGGGCAGGTCAATTAACTTTATTAATCAATGAAGAATATAATGCAAACGAATCTATTTATCACAAACATCATATATGAAGCCACCCAAGTAGAAGGGCTCTATACAAAGTGAAACAGATGCTATCATTTTCTTCTAATTTACACATTACAATTGACTGTTGAAAAATATAGTCAAGAACAAGAATTTGTTATTTACAGAGCGTGAGGAAATGGAATCGGAACACCATAAGTCCACAGTTTCGCTTCACAGTGAACCCTTCTTGACTCTCTACGTTACCACCATCATATGTAAAACATCGGTTAATAGAGCCTCCAAGGAGAATAAAAGAATAGGTGCACACCTGAGGAAGATAAACATCACAGCATCAAAACCATCACTGCCATATGCTCTGTCATTTACACAACATCTACATCCCTCAAATTTCAATCCCCACTAAGACAATGGGAATACTAATTTGAACTAAAAACAATGTGACAGAAACAGCAAATTTGAATCGGGTTAGTAGGCCAGTTAAATAGATAGAGATAGTACAAGCATTATAGATATTCTTGAAGAGATTTGACAACAACTACCCATAGTAACTGTTTTATTTGCAAGTACTAATAGATATTGGAATTGGGAGGCAGATCGACAAGCTAAGTCAGGGGTGTTCACATCAGAAATGATGAATGGAAACCCCTTGTCTTTCTTAATCTTTAAACTGATGAAAGGAAGCTCCTTATCTTTCTCATTTATTTTTTTCTTTCGGTTTAATACTTCACAGTCCAGAACCCTTTTCTGACAGCCTAGATCATATGATGTATACCTTTCAATTACTCATAATAATAGTTCTTGTTTGTGGCTTTCTAAAATGGCACAAGTATGTTAAATGATAATTTTAGCTCATCAACTCAGTAATAAGTTGATATGAAATAAAATCATCTCACGGGTATCGCGATTTAGTTTTACAAGATCAGCTCAGGTTGAGCTCAAGCAAGATTTTCGGCAACTAGTTAGCTCTCTCAAGAAATATGTTTTTATAACATTGACATATTTTAGATCTTTTAGGAAGAACATTATGCTCCATTTTATCACCATCATCATCAAAGCCTTGTCCCAACTATGTTGAATTCTGTTTCTCCATTCCAGTCTATCCTGGGCTATTTCTCAGCATTATCTTCTAGAAAGAACACTATGCTTCTTTCTATTTTATAATATTGTTAAATGGATTTAATCTTCCACTCAACCCAACCCTGCTAGCACATCAGATCAAATCAGTTTTTCCAATAAGGTTTTCTACCAAGTTTTAGTGTAATATGCACATGGGTCAATAGTTTTGAGCAAGAATCAGCATTTTCAAAATTGAGTAAAGGAAACATTATATCTGAGCGGTAAGTCCATTTAACATTGAGCCGAGCTTCAGAGTTTTTGTGAATTCACAATTCCTTTGCAAACTCATGTAGCCACCACCCCTTTCAACTCCCAGAATAAAACCTGAGTTAGCCCTGACACATTGTAAAGATGGTGCTGTATCTGAGGATGCATTGGGATGTAATTAAAAAAATATAAAAACTAGAAATGTATGCCAGTCGGGAGTACATTTCGTATGATTCCTATGCACAAATGCATTGTGCTTTCCAAAAGCTTTGAGCAAATGCACAATGAAACCAATCTGCCATATTCAAAGTTTAATATCATTGCAACGTGGGGCATATCCAAATCAAATTTCCCATGAAACTGTGCAGTAGGAATCAAAATGGTACCTTAATCAGACTCATTGTCATCATCCACGAAGTGGGTCCCCATCATCATGCTCTCTCTGTTATTTACAAACTTGAGCTGGGCATCCACCACCTGGCACTCTCTACTATTTACATGGTCAAGCTGAGTCTTCAGCATTGGGCTGTCCCTAATATTTACAGAGCCCATTGTCGATTCTGTCGACATTCGAAGACCATCCCAGCCATTATCGCTGACGACATTGTGAAGCTCAGCCACTGCTGTAGCACCTTCAGAGACACCGTCAAGAGAACTACAGCTGCTTCGGCCTGACGGTCTCCCATCTTCAGGAATATCAGACTTCTGATACAGTGGTGGTCCATTTCGGTGGTCATCTACGGCTGACATTCTGAAATAAGAGAAAAAGTTGAAAATTTCAGTGGAAGCTCTCACTATAAAACCAATGGACAGAAAACAAAGCAACCACAAAAGCAAATGCAGAATTGGTTAGGATACTGCTCCAAATCACCATCAGAAGGTAATTGTGTTTTGAGTAAGTCAAGTCAAGCCATCAATCAAGATAAAAATTACACAAAATTGGAAAAAAAATGAAAGAACGAACAGAAAAAGATACGAAGTGATAAGATGATGTATCAAGAGTCCTCGAAAATTGTTAATTAATCTTCTATTATCTATGGTTACACTTGTACTAATTACAAAAGCACCCTTAAGTAAATTGATGGTATACCCTCAAACCATGCGATAATTACAAGAATACCACTGCAACATAAACTAGTAACATTTCTTGTATCTTCCAACACATCCCTCATGCGTAGCTTGATGAGAAGATTTCAAAACTGCTTCATTCTAATCAATTAATAATGCCTGCTATCTGATTTTCAAATTTCAGGTACAAGTGTTAGATGACACGTTCTCCTAATGAAATAACTGCCCCAATGTGCTTTCAACATTTTTTTTAATGATCGGTTACTTTTTCTTCTTCGTTTTCCTTTTCCCTTTTTTATTATTCTTTAGAAAACGACTCGAACTAATGCACTCTCACCCCCTAAGAGGAGGGTTTGGCCAGCTGAGCTACAGCCAGGGACATGATTAGTTATGTTTTATTCACTCATGAAGTACAGGATTTCTTGTAAGATGTAGTGCAGCCTGGTTATCAAAATAAAGTTGCACATGATGCTACATTGGAACTCCCAATTAGCCAAAGTTTATAAATTCACAAGCCCCGTGTTATAGCAACTCCTCAGAATCAACGAGATAGGGAAGTCCCGAAACGGGGGGAGGCATGAGACCCAAGAGGCCACCAAAAATTTATCCTTATACACCACATCCTCTGTCGAGGATACCTAACATTCAAAGCACCGAGCGTTCTGCTCCTTCCAAATAGACCAATTGGTAGCCATAAAAGAATCCTTCCACATAAGCCTGAAAAACAAAAGGAAACGAGCAAGGAAAAACCCACATGGAAGAAAATCGAGAACAGTATCTGAAAGGAACAGGGTGGTCTAGCATCTCAGAAATAGATAATCCACTGACTCAACATCTTCCATACGCAAATTGCAGCATTAACAATAATACGACCATGACGATGAAGATTGTCCTGACTAAGAAGTTTATCCAGGATAGCAATCCATCCAAAAGTGAAAAGCCTCAGAGGGGCCTTAATATGCCATAAGCACCGCACAGGACTAATAGAAGAACAGCTCTTAGCTAGGACTGAGAATAAAGAAGACACCGAAAAACAACCATCCATAGAAGCCTTTCATATCCTCCTATCTGACCCCTCTTACAGAACATAGACCCCCCTAAACACAAGCAAGCAAAGAGAACAGCTCAAACTCTATGTCAAAGATCCTTTCTGAAGATCGAGCCCCACACCATTGAACTTCCCTCTTTGTCTAAGTAATTGGAAATATTAGCTAACTGGTCCCTAGCATAGCATAAAAAAGAGAGAACTTGGAAGCAAAGGAGATATCACCAACCCACACATCTTGCCAAAACCAGATCTCAACACCACAGCCGACACATTAAATGGCATGCATGGAGAAAATATCTTTTTACTCACAAGAGGGAATTGGAACATCCCACCCATTTCTCACAATATCATATTTAGAAGATAAAGATACTCGTCCACAAACCTTCCTTGCCCATCAATGACCCTCCAAAGCCATTTGCCAAGAAGAGCTTGATTTATCAATTTAAAAAGGCCTAAGACCCAAGCCACCCTCCTCCAAAGGTTCACAAACCTGCCCCCACGCAACAAGATGAAATTGGGATTTAACCTCCTAAGTCCTAACCATGCCATAAAAAAATCTCATTGCAATTTCTCAATCCTAACATCAACCTCCACCGGACATTTGAAGATTAACAGGAAATAAATAGAAAGATTGAAAAGAGCAGTTTTAATGAGGGTTATACGACCTCTTAAAGAGAGGTATCTCGCTTTCCAAGTTGCCAACTTCATTAACAGTCTTTCCACCACCAGGTTCCATAAGGAAATAGAAGCCTCTCTCTCTCTTCCCTCTTTCTCCCTCCTTTCCATCCCCTAATTTTGTAAGCCCAAGAGGTGGAGTTTATAAACTTTCTCTTATAAGATCCCATGTAAAAAATGCATTCTTCACATATACATGGTATTAGATTAAGGGCATCCCAGAAAACCGGTTCCACGGACTCAGCTTTTCCATGGGGAAAAAATTTAATGTCCTTAAAGGAAACGCTTTTACTCGAAATAATGGAAAAATTAGCTCATTTATGTGCTTTTCCTAACTTTTCTTTGCCTTGTCCGAGGAAACATGGCTGCACAGACATGCCCTAAGCCTCTTTTAACATGAACGATAATGGTGGAACTCTTTTTTTCTTATTCCCTCGGCTGGATAATAAAAATCTTAAGAGTTTAATTTTGCTAGAGGAGCAGAATTCTCCTGATAATCAAGCCATTAAGTTTGAGTCCCTTAAGAGATAAGCTTCATTTCTCTCAATTGAGCCATTGACTTTGTGTTTGACTTTAAATACTCACTTGCAACCAACCATCTTTTTCCCCTCAAATAGCTTTAGAGAAACAATGACTTCTTCTTTTGAAGAATCTCCATTGCTTCACACATCACCTTCTTCCAAATTGGAATTTGACTTCTTTGACATTAGATATAATCAAAACCACAGTTAAGGCATTCAAATAACAATAGGAAAAAAGAATCACATCACATGAGACAAAAATTTGAATAGGATACTCAATCCACAGACACTTAATTTATGTAAAACTATATGTAAGCCAACACTAAACCCCCCCCCCCCCCCCCCCCCCCCCCATAGAGGAAAAAAAAAAAAAAATGACTGAATGGAAAGAGAATAAGAAGATTTCTTGGTTCTTTGGAGATCACTTGGTTGATGGTCAAATGCTACGCCAATGGTGTGGCCGAATGATGGATGGAGTTATCAAACACTCACCATAGATGCCCAGCATTTGGAATCATCACTCATCAGTCATCTCCATTAGCAAAATCAAGTCTTCACACAACAAAAAGAACTTCCTAGATGCAATTGCAATAATGAGAGGGAAAGGGTAAATTTTCATTGAACACATGAATGGAGAGAATGCAAGCAAATCTATAAAGGATGGGATGACTACACTCCTATTAGGGATCCTAGAGAGGGCTTCCTTTCCTCTCCATGAGATTATTACATGTGAATATCTATTTTCTAAGAACTTTCTTTCCTCTCTTATTAATTAAATGCTAATTTATTGTCTTGCTAGATCTAGAAAATCTTCTTGGGCTTTTCTAAACTACAAACGTATATCTAGAAAATCTTCTTAAAATTTTGCAAAACTACTAATGTGGATATGGTAAATCAATTGGAAATTGCTAAATATCATGTGAAAGCCTTTTATGAGTGAAAACCCACCCCTAGAAAGGGTTTCCTTGACATTGACGCTAGGGAAGAAACCATGCAAGGAATTATCGACCAGAACTGAAGTATCAGTCTAGAAAATTCGCCAATCATGACTAGAGATACCTAATAACATATCCCATCATTTCCAAGATATATTGTTTGATTCTATGAACATCAAATCATGTGTCTTCTCAAGATCAAGGTTGAGAATCTTGCCTCCAAAGTTGGATTTAGTGACAGCTAGTCACATCCTAAACAACTAAAAAAATACTCGTAAGTATGCCCACGCCCCCCAACCCCCCAAGAGTGGTCAACAAGAGTGGCCAAACCGAATTACTCTTTTTGGATGAAGAGCCATTGGGTTACAATTTTCTAAGGTTGACATGTGATAAGTGATAAGCATACACAGATTAAGCACAAATCTAGGTAATGCCACTTCAATTCAATAAAGATGAATCACATTTTCATCAAAAAGATAAAGGACCCCAGATCCACGAACAAAATAGACCAACACCACAATGGGATTTGGATTTCCTTAACATATATAATTTATTAATCTAAAATAGCAGAATGATATAGAATGTCAGTGCTATTTTTAATTTGTAATAAACAAGAAAACTAAATAATTTTTTTTTAAATTTTTAACTAATAAAGACAAAAAAAAATCAAATAGTACAAAGCCTAAAAAAATTTATCATATGAGTATCATCATGAATCAAACACTCACAAGTTGGAAATAACTTAAGTGAAAAGCAGAACTTCCACGGGCATTTTACTAAAAGTAAATTTGTAACATCTCTCTATGGCATTATGCCAATACCATCCAAATTGTATGCATTGTTGTGGGTGGATATCAATTGCAAAACAGGAAAGCATGCATTGGAGACTTCCAAGTGTGGGAACAAGGGATTCTCAAGTGCAAGCAAACACTAGGAAGGTAGAGCAGGGATGAATGCAAGAAAAATGAGATTGAAGTAAAAATTGCATATTCACATCAATTAGAAGGTTCTTGCAACTAAAGGATTGATTATAGCTCAAAATAGTAAGTAAGGGATAATAAATCTTACAACTGCATAGTAAACCTGAGGCATAGTTCCTTAGATGAGAGGCTCATGGTCCATATTTTAGTGATTAACCAAGCGATTGAAATAAGGGAGGACCACAGGAGATGGGTACATACAAAGAAACTAAAGATTCAAAGACCAACCACATCAGATTCTTCAGCATTCTTTTGTGTTCTATTTTAATTGCCTTTTTGTAGGTTGCTAATCATATGGTTGTAATTGGGAAGCATGTTTGGCTTGTGGTCTTCGGAAAGAGAGAAAGCAAGAGTAGTGGTCTCCTCCTCCGGTTGGAGTCTTAAAATTAACGTGGATGGGGAAGCTAGAGGAAAGCCAGGGCTGGCCAGTATTGGTGGAGTTCTGCTCAATCCCAAAGGTCATATCTTCTTTTCTATCTTCATTGGAGATAAAGACTCCTATGAAGCAAAAGTTTAGCCATCCTTGACACACTGAGGCTGTTCAAGTCTTCTTTCCATGAGCCCTTGATCGTGGAAAGCGATTCCCATAATCCTATTATCTTGGGAATTGAATTTAGTGAGGGACCCGTGGAAATTCTAATATTTCAATGAAATTAAGCTTCCTCAAGTATGGAGGTGGAGTTTAGGCACATTCCTCATTCTGCAAATGAGGAGGCTGATTTGTTGGCTAAGAGAGGAGCTTTGGAGTAATTTTATGTGTTTTGCGCTTTTTTTTTTCTTTTTTTTTTTTTCTCTCTTTTTTGTTGGAGGGCAGATGGTATAGAGCGCTTATACCTTTCAACGCCCTCATTGTTGTTTTGTACTCTTGTTCCAAATCCTTTGGTTTAACTTTTTTTACAAAAATCATATGTTTCATAATCTTCCAAACCAAGAGACATTTTTGGAAACCCATTCACTTTGGAATTTCATAAAAAATGGTCAACAATTAGATGGTCAGTATCATCTAAATATGGTGATTTTCCAGCTATATGACATCCACAATGGAGAATGAGTCTTGGACAACCCTCATGCACTATGCCACATGAAAAGTGGATAGTTCCCTTGGATCCACTTTTTTTTTTTTTTTTGAAAAGAGACAAAGAAGTCTATCAATGATTCAGCTTTCAGATGATCCTTGGGAAGCAAACAAGCATGACTTGCTGCAAAGTTCCATTAAAGCTTCATCTGCATTGTCAACCACAAGCTAATGAACACATCTACCATGCAAGAAAAAAGTACGAAGATAAAAAGAATGCACCTTGAATGTTGGAATTTGGTTGTTTGGAGATGGTCAAAGACAGGAACCAAGCTTTTGGAACGAGCTTCGATCATGCGTGTTGGAATCCTTTCTACTTCAATCTCCCCACCTAACACATCTCCACTGTCTGTTCTGATCCCATCGGTATACATCACATGAAAGGATATCTGGCAACCAATATTAGGAGATCAGCTATAAGGTATATGTCATAACATTAACTAAAAATTATTGAATATAATAACAGCTTTCTTCATGGAGCATACATACCGCAGACTTTGACCATAAAGGCGCAACAGCTGGATGCATATGCAATTCAGCCTCAGAAATATACAAGTGATGCTTTTCAAAAGCACTATGTTGAATATCTCTGACCATATCGCCATTGGTCGGATAGACACTGTTGCCTCTTTTCACCCCTTTTGGGAATATCTTAGCACTGTCACCACTCCCAGGTTCTCCATAAATATCTGTGTTATCTTCTCTTTCTCTTCTACCCTGCCTCTGAGAAACATCCCATTTCTGAAGTGGGTCAACCACTAACCTCACATCAGCATCAGATACTGTCTCACGAGGAACAGTGCTTAATCCGGAAAAGTTAGTCCCAGATTCCACACCAACGGACAAACGCAATGCATATTGTATCACACAACCTGAAGGTGAGAATACCAACAAATGTTGCTTTGTCCTCGTCGAGCTTGAATCTAGATAGACACCCTTTCCGCCCTTGCAGTTATGAAAGGCTGAAGCAATAGCCCCAGAAAGAGAACTTGCTCTTCCTGTGGCAGCTGCTGCAGCACCACTTACTGTGCCTCGCCAGCCATTATTCCCATTTCTTATTCTGCTTACAACAGATAATGTGATGGGGGGACCAGATATACACAAATTCTGCTGGCTCGGCTTCGATGAACCTGAAGTAGGTGGCCATCGTACTGCCCGTCTAGTTGTCATATTCAACCCATTTATGCCATTGACAATAGTGGCATCATTAGTAGGAAGATCTATGGTTCCTCCTGAAGGGGATATAGCAAATAAATGGCTTGTTCCCCTTGAAGAACTGATCATAATCCACTGGCTGTCATCACTGAAACTGATGTCCTGGATAACCTGATAAAATATGATAATAAATAATAGAAAAGGCATAGTGTTAATGACATCAAAATCAGTATGGATGGGTGGCAAAAAATGGTCAATATCATCACGTCGGGTTATATTTGTGGGCCAAACAAAAAGAGTGTACCCAATTATAAACCCAACCCATTATTAATCGAGTCAGAGATATCAACCTGACTCAAATTCATGTAGAGTTGGTGGGTCAGGTTAGGAATTGCCACACTACATGTGTGAGCCAACTCCAAAGCGAGTAAAATTTGGTCCAGAGGTAACAAAGGAGATGGTGAATCTGAGCAGTTTAGATCATAGATGTGAGCTCCACTGATGGACTTAATAGGGCTAGGTTGACTGCCATATGGGAAAAAATCCTCAAGACAATGAGGGTGCTGTCCTCATAATATGGTTGAATTCATCCAATGAATGGTAGTTTTCATGGTGTAGTTGGTTCTTATCTATTGATCTAGACTTATTCATAAAGAACCTTTTCTATGGTTTTTTCCTGATCACTGCAATACATCCTTTTGAAATTTGAGAGAGAGAGAGAGAGAGTCTTGGAAACAAGTAGTTGGCTGTAAGGATCTTACTTTGGTCAAGTGTTGGATTCAGAGGCATGCAATACGACAGGTGGAAGCTAAGGAGCTTGATGCTGAAACATCGTTTGTGCTTATCAATGACATCTTCAGATACTTAAAATAACACCCACTTTGTAGTGTTATCTTCTCCGAGTCCAGAACCAATGAGTGTCTAACAAAGTGCTATCTTCTCACATGTTTGAGACATAAAATGGATATCCCATTTTGGGAAAATGCTAGAATTCCATAGAGGAGAGGGGATGCACTTGAAAAAAGGATGATTGGTATTTCTTGGAATAGGTTTTGTTCCTTGCTTTTTACACAGCAGATTTACATGTTATATGAATTTCTATGAAACGCGCAATACAAGAAGTTTTGTCCACTAGAATGAGGTCAAAGAAGTGTTCAAAAAACCTGTGTTAAAATTCCACCTATATGAATTTCTATGAAACGCCCAATACAAGAAGTTTCATCTGCTAGAATGGGGTCAAAAGTGTTGGGGAAAAAAAAAAGGAAATCTTTGTGTGTTAAAATTCCACTGTCTCTTTGACAATAGAAAGATGATGAAAAAGATCAGAGGGGGGAGGGGCACCCAAAACACCAAAAACCAAAAATAACAATGAATAAATAAGAAAAGAACACCCAGACCCCCTTGTCTCTGGCAAGGATCAAAATAGCGGTTGCAGCGGGCGTAGCAGCCAGTGACCAAAACGCACACGGCGGTGTCGGTGTGAATTTTTTAAGTGGCCAAAAAAACTTGAATCTTGTATAAGAGCCAATCTTGTGTTTTTTTAGTGATTTAAAACCATATAAGGGTAGAGACAACTTTAGGAAAAGCTATTGAGAAGAAATAAGAAAAACAACGTTTAAAATTAAAACCAATTGGCTCTACTAGGTTTTAGACTGTAGCGCCGCTATTTTCAAAATAACGTAGCGACCTTGATTGCTACGGCCGATAATGCGGCCGCTCGCTATTTTGAACCAACTCTCTGCCTCGATTTCGAGCCAGGCATTCAAAATCCCAAAAAAATTGGGTAACGAAATCCAACCCTGACCCTCATGAAAGGTTCAGTATCCAAATCTGGACTAAAATAGACCCCATACGCATTCAAGAAAAAGAAGAAAGAAATCAAAAGTGTACCTACCGCATTTGTGAGGCCACGCTGCAACCTGTAAAGATGCACATAAGATCCAGCCACATCATATCCCGATGAACTTCCATGGGGAGATGGCATAATTCGGAAAACATTAATATTATGACCCTGAATTGATGCTGTCACCAATAGCATTCCAGTTGGATCAAAGCACAATGATGCAATAGGTCTTTTATGAGCCCTAAACTGGGCAACAACAGATTTGCTAACAATGTCTCTTATAATGACCTGCAAAATTAAAGTAAAGAATCAGAAGCCCAAGAACCAAAATATCCACAACTTTTTTTTTTCTAAAAACAAAATGGAAAAGCAAGGGGTTACAAGGAAAAGTTAGGAAGGAATTAATTTTCGAGACAGGAGAAATGTCTAGGCTAAGTTCAGAATTAATTTGAGAAACAAAAAAAGTCATGACTAAGAAGTGTTCCATGAATACAGTAAAATTTGCGAACCTGAGTTAAGGATTATAGAATTCAGTAACCCCAAAAAAGGATTCAAGAATCTGACAAGTATATTAGAGGCCAGCTAGGTCTGCTTACACCTCCATACACGCATTTTAATCACATCACTTGTTTGAACAGAGCGTCCACGTACAAAACCACTAATCAAGTGAGACTTAACAGTATACTAAACATAAAAAGAACATGGAGCCCATGTATGAAATCCAAGCCACTAATCAGATGGATGTCACTAAAATACAAGCAATCCCAAAATAGTGCACTTCAAATAACCTTACTTCCTTTTTTTTTAATGGTCTTCAAATAACCTTACTTCAGAAAGCAAGGAAAAGGAAAAATGGACCGTTAAAGATATTTTATCGATGGTCCACGCTCCATATTCATGGACAAATTAAGTCATGTGGAAAGATTGTCTGAGCAACTAGAATTTTTCAATATCATCAGTTCATAATCACAATTGAGGACCCCGCCCAATGAGCAGGCAAGATCTCACATATATATTCCGTGATCTCATGTGTGCTATTTTGCTCCCGGAGGTTGAGGGTTGCACTACCACACTGGGGCCACAAGGGATTTACCCGGCTCCCCCTGGGCCCGTAGGGATTAGTCTAGCCCAAAGGGCTGGGACACCCTCCATTATCAAAAAAAAAAATCTCATGTGTGCCACGAGTAAAATATTTTATAGGGAAAAAGGCTTGGAAATTTCATACATTAATTATTTTAACAATGATAGCGCTTTGGCCCTATGATAGCGTTGTTAAAAGGAATAATGGATCATTTAAATAGTATTTACTAAGATCAGATGTTATAATTGCGTGTAAGCTTACAACTGAGGAAATAGGCCTAAACAACTGAGTAAAAGGATGACAACAAAGCATACCGTTCCTGCATTTTCCTCATCTAGCAAGTGTCCATTCACAACACCATTTGCTTTTGAGTTGGTATTTCCTGCTCTCAAAGAAATATTGCGCTCTGAGCAGTACCTAGATAGTTTTTTATAGCCCATGTCCCCAAGGGTCACTATACCAGCAGCAAGTTGCTTGCTAGATTCTTTCGCATAGTGAGCAACCAGGCTACCATTTGAAGGTGTCAATAAACTTGGAGGCGTCAAATGCTGGGGACTGACTCGGCCCGTATCTGAAACTGAAACTGGAGTTCCACTATAAGCCAACCACCTGGGGCCTACAGCAAGTGGTCCATAGCCTATGCCTCCAAAACCAAGGCAAATAGGATGAGTCAGAATAGTATACTCCCTCTCCAGCGTTGCAGCGTCAAAACAATGTATCTGCAATATTACAGAATTTCTGTCAAGTTCTAATCATATGAAAAGAAGAGAAGTCGTCCTCATATATTATTGGAGCCACCATATGATGGCCTGCCATCATACACAACACTCATCAACATTCAAGGCAGGTATCAACCAATATGTAAAGGTTTAGGATCTGGCTGATAAAGAATCTATAACCGTGATTTGAAACGGTAAGGCACGACTCTTTTTTGTTTCTTTCAAACATTGCAGGCCATCTCCTTTCTTTTTCTTTTCTTTCCCCCTAAAAGGTGTAGGTCGGCTTTCCCTGATGCAGCAGCTCAGCTGGCGAGACCCATTATACATATAGGCAAAGAAACAGAGGTTCTTCCATTAAAAAAAGTCACAATATTCTACCTTACATTGTTTATGGCAGCTAAAAATGCAACATTGGTTATACATCACATCGAACCGTGTACTTGCAAGCATGGTTTTAAGGTTTTTTTTTTCTTCTTTTCTTTTCTTTTATTGGTAACCCAACTTGAATCCACAGCCTCCAGGTTGCAACAGTGAGCACCGTCCACTGTCCCACAAGCATGGTTCAAGTATTGGCAGATACTATCACATTGGTCAATGTGCACAGGTATTGCCTTTTTGGTCTCGCCAAAACACTACATCGATGAACATCATGGGCCAATTCAGGCCAATATGTATCAGGTTTTGACCTGGACAATATGGACTTTGATATTAATATTAACACGTGCTTGCAAGTTTGTAATGACAGTTGCCATGGTCAGGTGGGAGTACTTTCCAGCATCAGCCATCCACTGGGTCCCCATAGTTGAAAGAAAGTGATACCTGAAAGATGGCCCTCAGGCCTATGTACAGGCTATAGATGCTTGGAGTGAATAAAAATGTCCATAACATGTACTAAAATTAATAACTCTGAATGTAAAGGGCAGCAACTATAAATACCTGAGCTGCTTGAGAAACAGCCACAATACGAGGACTGCACCTTACTGAGAAGACAGCGGTTCTGAACTTTAAGGCGTGTACATAAGAATATGTCCTCAAGGAATAAAACCTAACGACTGTTGGCACAAGATTCCCATTACCCAGATCATTGCAATTATTCTCACTCCCAATGGAAGGAGACACCTGCCCATCTAGGAAATTACCACCACCATCTTCGACAACAACAAGCAGAGGACGATCATCTGCAAACTTGTCAGCTGACCTCTTTGATAGTAATGGTTTCTGTTGCATCTGAAGAAATGAAACTGAAGCATCATGCTTAGATACCAGCTCACGCACATCATCAGCCTCTTCGACATCCCAAACTTGGAAGCCAGACCTATATCCCAGCAATAGAACTTGTCGAACAATGCCTCCCTCGCATTCTAGCTTGTCGAACCCGGCCCATTGAACCTTTGCAGATGCAAAAGACAATATGAAAGTATAGTATGTTAAAGACATCAGGGAAAAAAGTGAGCAACATTAAGAAAATAGCTATATAACAGGAAGGAGCTCCAAAAGGATTAAGAACATAATCCAGAAAGAGAAGGGGAAAAAAAAACAAAGAAGAAAAAAAAAGGAAGGAATCTAATACAGTATTGTACAAATATATAATATAAGAGCAGATCAAATATCACCCGGCCCTAAGGCTTTACTCCTTTGTTGCAAAGCACAATTAACCTGGGAACCAAAGCAGTTACAGCTCATTTGGATTTGAGTCATAACTTCTCTGCCATAAAAGACCCATCGTATTTCTTTTTTCTAAATGAAAAGGAGATCCATCAGTAGGTGGCTTCATGACTAGATCAAGACAATATACTTTGCTTCTTTGTTATTCATGAAAGAAAAATCCACCCAAGAATACATAATCATGAACTATGGATTGGGCAATTAGGAAAGCCTGACCGGTCATTATCCAAACATGGGAAATAATTGAAAAATGAAATTCATTCTTCCACAAATTCTGGAACACATATACAAAGTCCCTTAACGCATCAAATCATTCCTTTAGCATCTTTGAAGCAAAAATATATCCAGTACAGAGCACAGACCACTCAGAGGGTAAGATACTGAATAAAGTAAGACGCTTCAATATATTATATCCAATAGTAGATTCCCTTCATAAGAAAAGGTTATTTTAATCAATCCAAGACAGTCTAGTACCTAGATTACAGCAGGATTTCAATGCGTTTCAAGCAAAGGAAAATTTTGTGCTGCATCGACTCCTTCTTATCAACTGTTATTTCAAATTCGGTTCCTAGGAAGAAATTACAATCTCCAGAGGCAGTTAACACCAAAAGCTTTGTTGCACAAGACATAAGCAGGGGCAAGACTGAAGAAGGAATTCGGCTATTTAAGGTACAGAAGCCAGGAAGAAAAAATAATGAAATGTAACAAACACAAACTATGATGCCTTGGAATTCAAACTGAGATCATGATTACAAGGCATTGAGTGCAAGTTGCTGAGTTAGCAAAGTAGGTCCCAAGAATCAAGCACCAAAGTAGTTTATATTCTAATCCTTGGCTTACCTCATTTATCCATTGAAGCTCCTGGTGATTACAGAATTGTCACTCACAAAAGAAACTTAAATCTGAGGAGCCCTTGACAAATAAAACAGAGGACAAACAACCCATGCCCATATTTGACCACATTCCTAGGAATCTGTCTTTTGAAAATACTATAGCTCGGATGTCAACCAAATCAGTTTTTCAATCAGATATCCATTACATACTGGAAAAAACCCCAACTAACCTACACACATTTCCTAATATGTACCAGCTAAAGACCGCCAACAATTTACCCATTTTGTTTCAGTTCAGCGACGAAGGAAATTCTCACTTGAAATCCAAGAAATTTCCCAGAACTACTTGAACAAACTCGTTTTTAATACTGAATTTGAATCGTTTACTTAATCAGAAGTTCAAAATCTAATACTGCGATCAGAGGCTTCAATACATCAGTCCAAATACAGTTTATGCCGCTGCCCAAGCACTCCGAAATCAAATTTCAGCCCAAAATCCGATCTTTCCACCATACAAAGGATTAAGCAAAGCGTCATATCTTAAAAAACACCAAAAAACCATTTAATCAAACAACCGACCAAGCACTCCGAAACCAAAATTTAATCCAAAATCCCATCTTTTCACCATAAAAAGGATTTACCAAAGCATCATATCTAAAAAAAACACCAAAACCTATTATATTAGACAACTGACCAAGCGTTCCCAAATCAAAAGTCAACCAAAAATCCCATCTTTCCACCATACAAAGATCAACCAAATCATCATATCCAAATTAAAACCAAACCCCACTCAATTAAACAACAAAAGAAAGAGATTGAGAGAGAGAGAGAGATCATGAAATTCACCTGATCCCGGCCTGTATCATCCTCCCGATCCACGATCGACGACGCCACCGACGCCCCCGCCGACCGCACCGTCGACGCCACCGTAGAAGCGCCGGAAGAGACGATCCTCAAGTAGCTCGAGATCGCCCGCAGAGAGAAGAATCCGTTGCTCCTCGCCGCCGGTCTCGGGCCGCCGCCGCCGCCGCCCTGAGATCTCTGCCCATCGTTCTTCATCACCAAACCCCCCAAATCCCAAAAACACGAAAAATTGTATTTACACGAACCCAAACAGCAAAAAAGGAAGAAAAAGAAAAACGAAACCCTAATTATTATTTCTTTTGGTTTTCCAATTCGGTGTGTGATGTAAGATTCTGGCTGTTTCTTTAGGAGCACTTTTCAGAGATGAAACAGCCCCAAATCCGCAATCTTCAAGGGAACAACAATGTCTTCTCCATCCCAATCAAGGAAAAGAATATCCTTTCCTTTTGACGAATATGCCCCCGGCGAAGTTGATGTAGTTACTAGTTAGAGAGGGTCTTCGTTCAGAAGAGGAGGGGGTTTTCAGGGTTAAAATGGGAAAGTTGGGTGGGAAATGGGAATTCACGAAAACGGGACAGATCAGGGAAAACGAGATTCCAAGCTCCAGAAGGAATTGTCTGGCATCGGATAATGCAATGATGACTCTTCCTTTACGTCTCTTTAAATAGTTGTTTGTGGTTTTCTCAAATCAAATTAAAAGTTTCGGGAGCAGAGGGTAATGAGTTGGTGTGTACAGTCCTTATCACGGGAGGCACCTCGCTGTGGGGCCGCAGATGGCCCAGCTGGAGATGGGACCGGAGGGGATCGAAATATCTGGATAGGTCCTATTGGTGTACGTTGACGGGGGCTCATGTGATCATCCAAATCCCCTTGGTCAAAGGCCCATAAGTTTTCGCCGTTAAAAATGGATATACAGTTAATACAACGGTGCAATCCATTTGAATGAGCGCAAACTTAAGGGTCTAGTAACTATAAGAGATGGGCGAAAACCCAAGGGTCTAGTGGCTATAGAGGGTGTGAAAGAAACTGCGATTCAGATCTAAATTAAGCGGAAGACATTCATGGCTAATTTGTAACATGACAGATTTTAAAAAAATCTGATTTGGACAGCATAAATCAGCCATAGTAATCGCATGAGAACTCCATGAATTCATGACCAACAAGTGTATAATTAAAGGAGAATGAAGAAGACTATTACCTCGAAGATTTGTAGACTTCAAATCTCTGAAAAAATAGATCCAAAGGCCCGAACTCAGACTTGCAATTAGCAAACAAGTTGCTGGAATTTTCTGCACTAGTATTGCCTTTGATCTTCTCCTCTATCTCACTTCCAAATCTGATTGGCTAAGATGGTGGGATCTTAATCTAGGAATTGAGAACTATTTCTTCAAGGAAAAATCTCAGACCTACAACTTTCTTCAATGAAGAAGAAAGCACTTCAAGGGCTGGACGTGTGGGAGCATTAGTCTCTCTATGTTAGTGTAGGACGTTCAATAGCTTGTGTGGCTTCTTTTATAGAAACTTTGATGAAAGCTTTCCCATAAAGTTATCTCTCCTAATTCTCAAAGATGTCCAAAAAGGAAACTATAATCTAAAGATTTATTTCCTTTTAGATACAATCCAATTAGAAAAGGAAACTAAGGAACCTCCCATGCAATTAGTAATCCTAGTTGTACAACACATACTAATTTTAAGTTTCTAATCCAAAAAGGAAACTTTCTCATAGGAATACTAATCCAAAGAGGAGTCCAACTTTCCAAGTAGAGAGTCCTACTCAAAGTTGGAAACCTTACCCATGGAAATCCCATTATGGACGTCCCACATATTAATGCACACCATGGCCCACATATAATTTATCTAGAATTAAATTCATGTATGCCATCAAAGGCCTATTTGAATTTAAACTCAAAATTATTTTTTCACTAAAATAATTCATCCAAATGTTATCTAAACATTTTAGGAAACCATGCCAATCTTGGAAAGTGACTAGAGAAGGGACCAAAAGATATATTTGCCATTGGCTCCCAAAATGACCAAAATGTCCATGCTAAACCCATAGCAACATTAAGACCATTTTAACCTTAACTCATTCTACTAAAGAGTTATGGTTGAACTCCAAGGACAAATATATAATATAATAAGCTCATCATAAAATGACGGTTGTCTTCGACCTACTAAGTGTAATGACCTGAATGCCCCTCTATGTAACATCCATAATCGAGTCAGGTTATCACATGTACTATCAACCTTCCCGATTACATCTAAACCTTAGAACTTCATATCCTTAACATAATCATCATTCGGATATCATTCTCTTGGTCCAGGGAGCGACCCACAAGTTCAATATCCATATAGAACATCCATATACTAAGATTTTAGATTTTGATGATTAATCGGATAATTCTAAGGGGACAATTATTCCATCATCAGATGGCATAAATTCTATATTGCATCTGCACGTCCCAACTGATCAAGTCCGAGTACCCAAAACACAGAGCTGTTGACCCATGAAAAGAATCTCACCCATAGTGAATTAAAGCACAAGAACTTAACTTCGTCAGTTCATCCACAAATGCCCAAGATTAAGAGCACCGGTCACTCAGTAGCATGAGGTGACTTGATCTCTCTCTGTGATAGTACTATTTTAGAGATCACACCTACCATGGTCCTGTTCAATGCATTGCATATGCACTAATGAAATGAATCCGGGAAAGCCCTCCCATGACTCAGGTAAGTCACCCTGAATATAGGAGAGTCTCTCATTATAACTTATACCAAGATGAAGTGCCCAGCTCCATCTCTCAGTTATGAACAAATATGATGTTTCCAGTTGTCCATGAATTAGACCTATCTGTGCGTAGACACTACACACCTAATTCATATACTAGAAATAATGGGCCTTACACAACCATACATATATACATGTTTAAGCATAAAAAAGTCATTCCATTAAATAACCAGTAAATATCCAGTAACAAAAGATGAGAGTGCAGCTAGTGGGCTTTAGGGCATACACCAATCCCAACAGGGTGTGTGGTCCGTTCAAAAGGACCATCGGGTGGATCCCACTATGAGAAGCACAAGAGTGTGCAATGGATAAAGATGTGCACTAGATGATCCATGTGGTAATGTATTTCAAGGGAGTACTGAAGTGAATTATATTGTGACAATGGTTTAGGAAAAGCCTACAATGATGATTAAACACGCAGACATAAATCCACACAATATCAAGCAATCAATACACGAAGAAGATGAAGACACAAGGATTTATGTGGTTTGGCAAAACCACCTTCATCCATTGAGAAAGCTCAAGTCAATTCTTTTTTCTCCCGGTTGTGCTCAATAAAGTTTAAGGTTACAGATTACATCATATATATACCTATAAATATATAGAGTGTTGCTACCTACACACTACAAAAAGCTTTCGACACACTGCATTTTTTTAATTAAAAATAAAAAAATTCCTAAACTACCCTTATCCCTCTCCCTCCCTCTCTCTTCCTCTCCCTGCTCCGGCAACCCCGCCAGCCGCTGACCCATCTCCTTCTCTTCCAGATGCCGGAAACATCCTCCCAAACTTGAGCGAGAACTTCCGAGTGTGACTCTAGCAGCGTGATCGCCCACAGCAGCGACGATGTCGACACGTCCTGAGCGGCGAAGAGGAAGTCGAATAAATGCGCTCCGACCTCCACATCGTCGGAGAACGGCGGCGGAGCGCCGCCGGACTTCTCGGCAGCTGTGACCTCTTTCACAGTCTCTTCCATCCAGAAGTCGACGAGGCAGGACGGCTCGCCACCGGCTCGTATCTTCGCCTTGCTCCTAGCAGCGCAGCCCGATAGCGTCCTCACCCACCTATCCACGGACAAATTCGCTTCCTAAAAGGCGAATCAATGAAAATCAACCGGCACACTCATCAATCCAACATTAAAGAAGCTATAATCGTAGTTGAACACTTTTCTCTCCTAAAGACTTAGATGCGGCCCGACGAAGACAATCTGAGAAGTGTCTAGATTAAGATCACGGCTAAACGGAGCGCCATCGCCTTCGATCTGTCGGACGACGACGTCTCCTCCCGTTTTTCGAAGTGTCGGACAATAATCTGCTGCTGGAGGGAGAGGTAGGTGGAGAGTGCCTTGATGGTGAAGTTTGGGGCAATACGGCGGCAGATATCTTTATGGTTTTGGCCGAGCATGTAAAGCGACGTAGGGCAGCGGCTGGCGGGGTTGCCGGAACAGGGAGAGGAAGAGAGAGATAGGGGTAGTTTAGGAAATTTTTATTTTTAATTTAAAAAAAATGCAGTGTGTGAAAACTTTTTATAGTCTGTAGGTAGCAGCACTCAAATATATAATCCCCACTTTTTTTTCCTCCAAGAAAGTCTTTTTAACCCCCAAAAACCCCAGTACAACTACCAAAATACCTCAAACCTAGTTAGACCCAAATTACGCCAAATTGACTAATTCCGCTAACTCAAAATACAAGACAATAACCCAACAATCTCCACTTTAGATTGTATTTCGTCAATCCATGAGTCACACCTTGAAGATACCTGACAATGTCTTTATTCTATCATGCATAACAATGAAAGGTATGCCCCTGCACCCGTTACGATCAAGCGTGACTCCTACACCCCTTTAGCCCAGGGTGCATCCACTATCTCAAACAATGTGGTGTGACGATCAAGTCCAAGCATGGCATAAACTTCTCCTTCATTGATTTACAAAACACATTAGTCTCGTTCTTCCGAAGTGACCACGTCCATCTATTATTGTCCTTGCTAGCATCCTTGCAACACAATGACTTTTCACTTCCAACTATCAAGGCAAAAGTAACCTTCCTTTCGACTGCACGTTTCCCTAGGCCGAGGCATTGTGATTTTTTCGTTATTTGCCTTTAATGTGGTGTTTCTTCCTTTTTTTGTGCAGTTTTGGTCCGCTGTTAGATATCTCCTTGGAAATGTCTTTTGCACCATCTTCCGATTTCTCATCTGACTCCACCTCAATTGACTTTTCCTCTTTCCTTGGAGCTGCTACACCTCCACCTAAAACTATACTCCCTATCAACCTGTAAAAACTTTTGACTAACTCATCCAACATGATGACCATTTCTCCCCTAACCACCTTCATAATTCCACCTGCTACAGTGTATTTACAGCCCTTAGAGTCTTAAGGCCCCCAAAGAAATCAAATTTCTTCATAAATCCGGAACATGCATTGATTTTGTTAGGGTCTGTATAATTCCATCAAACATTGTTCCAATCCTAATTTATTTGAATTCTACATTGTTTGCCATGAAGACGAATTATCCCTCATAAGGTGTATAAGTGTCAAACATATTTCTACTATAGCACATATGACAATCACAACTAGAATCCAAAATCCAAGAATCAGTAGTATGATCCATACATTTGATGACCAAAAGTAACACTTCCTTGCCAGATGACCTTCTACCACACTAGCATTCTCTGAATCATATTCTTATTCCTTGGCCAAGTCCCTCTTTCACCTCGGGCAATCCCTCTTGAAGTGACCTTCCTTCTCACAGTAATAGCAGGTGACGACCTTGCATTTTCCTTTCGACTTGGAGCTACCCGATCTCCTGATCATCTCTCCCTGAATCTCCCCCTTCTTCGATTTGAACCTGATGCAACATCCTTTCTAAGATTTTTCACTGTTGGTTTTCATCATTTCACTCGATAGAAGTGTTGCAGTGACTTTGTCCATCTTTGAAGTGTTTTTCCCGTACATCAGCATTGTCAACAAGTGCTTGTACGACATGGGCAGTGAAGACAAAAACAATAGTGCCTTGTCTTCTTCCTAGATCTTAACCTCAAGACTCAACATCTACGTGACAATCCTATTGAACTCATTGAGATGCACCGACGATCGTGATCATTCCCTCATCTTCAAAGAATACAACTGTTTCTTAAAAAACATCTTGTTTATCAACAACTTGGACATGTAGATGCTCTCCAACTTGGCCTATAATTTCGTTCAATTCCCATGATGTTGAAGAGAATGCCATTGTGGAGGGTAAGGCAAATAACACTTATGTTCTTTTCCTCCAAATCCTCCCAGTCTTCATCGGATATCTTCGTCGGTTTCTTTGACTTACCATACAAAGCCTTTTTGAGTCCTTTCTGAACGAGGACATCCTTCATATTTCGTTGCCAAAGACTGAAATTGTTCCTCTTAGTGAACATCTCAATCTTGTATTCGTTGTTTGACTCCATTGTTTATCCCAATTTATGTCTCCTCAATCATCCCTTTTCTAGCACATCAAACAATCAATCTGCTCCATTTATCTTGTAGATCTCGACGATATGAGTATATTGGAAAAAAAAAAAAAGGGAGCATGAATCTGAGTTCGGATGACTCCAAAATTCACAATTCAATTCTAGTATTCCAATACAAACGACTTGACTACTGACCCTACTGCTGACGTCACAAATGCTTGCTACAGTGTGAAGACCCATCCCTAGAGATACCTAGTGGGACCCAATTTGACCAAGTCAACCATATGTTATCATATTTAATAGGTGGTTAGCATGAATAGTTAGTAATTTCCATTAATTTAGCCTAGTTTATAAGGTTAGGACCCTTGTGAGATTAATAGTAGCCCCCTAGATTTAATTACCCAATTAGATGCCTTAGTTGTAATCCTAATTCTAGATGGGTTTCCCTTAAAGAGTTGTGCATTTAACCTTAGAATAACCCAATTACCCATGGCCCAACCCATTAACTTATTAATTATATGAGGGCACTCTAGTCTTTCCTACCCCACCTTTTCCATCCTTTCTAGAAATTTCAATACCTTAAATGACCTTGGCCTCCTTTATTCTCTACCAAGTAAACATGGGCACTTTTGTCATGATAATTAGCCTACCTTTATTGCCCTTAGGCTCCATTATTCACAACCACTCATTTGAGGATACTTTAGTCATTATATGAGAATACCTATACTACCCCAGTCCTTATCCTTTATTTCTATTAGCCACCAAGGGCCCTTTAGTCATTCTATTTTAACATTCCCTAAATACCCTCATCCTTATCCTAAACTTACACTAGCAAGAGAGGGCACCTTGGACATTCTCCACCTCACCAATTCCTATAAAAGAAGCCTACTACAACCATCTCAAACATTCTCTACACTCATTTCACTACAATTCTCTCCTAGGTCTCTCTCCCCTCTCCAAGCTAAGGTAATCTCTTTCCCCCTTTTCAATTTCCTTGTAAAATAGTCATTTCTCTTAGGTTTCCCTTCCTTATGCATTTCTCTCTTTGGGTATGGGTGTAGAGATTGTGGATCCAGCTGTGGGAGTGATCTTAGAGCATTTGGAGTGGAGCCCAAGCTATTTGAGGAGCTTTCTTCCTAATTAGGCAAGTAGACATGCTTAGATTATTTAATTAAATTGATTAACATGCTTAGATTAGTAATTACTGTCTTTTATGGATGTTTGGCATGATTTATGTATTTGGATGGTTGATTGGATGATATGATATGTAGAATTATTAGTCTAAGCTCTTTTTATGTGTATTTGGCCATTGATAGATGGGAATCCCCCATTTGGAAGATCAATGGCCCATTGGTGATGTGATCATGATGTGGGAGGTGTGTTTGACGTATGGGAATGATTAGTGAAGATCTGGGATCCATTTGATGGGGTTTTGATGAGAAATGGAAGAGGACAGAATCTTAAAAATATGGATTTTTGTGTGTGCCCGGTCAACCCGGTCACCGATGAGGACGACCGAGCACACAGTGGACTGACCCTCAGCTGGGAGCTGAAATCACTCACAGGGTACCTGACCTAGTGTATCCGGTCGATCGACCAAGAGGCTCGGTCGACCGAACACACTGAGAAATCCCTCACCTACCAGATGTTTGTTATCATGCCCGCAGTGTATTCGGTCGACTGGGGAACCCTCCAGGTCGACCGGGGACACTGCAAACTGTGATTTCTGCTTCCCAGTTAACTTTTCCTTTCCACGGAGTACTAGGTCGACCCGTGGACCCATGATGTCGACCCGGTACACTGTAAACAATGATTTTCCGGATTGAGTTTCCTTTCATGATCTGATCATGTGTAGGCGCCGTTGACCTTCCGTTTGGACTATTTGGGATACGCTAGACACGAGTCAAGGGCCGGACTTAACCTTGACCCGTGTAGCCATCTAAGTAGGGCCTTGGGTTGTAAAACAGAACCTGATTCAAGGGTTATGGATGTCTTATGATGCTAAATACCTACAGGAGCACCAAGGATACTTAATAAGCATCTAGGACTCCGTGATCACTGTCTTAGATGAAGTGGGACCTTGGACCTGAATAGAGGGGCAGCAATCATCGATGGATTTGTGATATGTGGTACTTATATTATGAAATGGACACTAAGGCTGATTGGTAGATCCGAACCTTGGATGTAGGCCTCGAGAGGTACTATAAATCAGGGCATTGCACTTAGGCTCTGATCCATGATCACGGTCCGTATTGGATGAGATGTCAGGACATGGCACTTGAAGTCCTGACCGGTAATAGTGGGAACTTAACGGTAGATACTGATAGACGGACTATATATTGAGATAATACTAATTAAGCGTATAGAGAATCGGAATTTACAAGGGTATGCATTATTAACTGTTGGGAACCACAATGATAGATTAGCTATACCCGAACTCCGTGCCTCATACCCTTAACTACTATCATCTTATATTAAGGATAATAAGGCTATCCAGTTTGGAGTACCCCCCACCTAGTGATCTGTAGTGTTTGTGGATGTAAGATTGGTCTGCCGAGGGTTATGATGCCGGCATGGACATTGATATTGATTAGTCTGCCGAGGGTTATGATGCCGGCATGGACATTGATATTGTGATGTGATTGACATAGTAGGTACCAGGTGTGGGTGGGGTACTGAGACCGCCGGCACTCGGACCGGGTGTATGGATGGACGGTGATATTGATCTAGCACGTAAGTCCAATGACTGGGACTTGGCTGTGGTTATGGATATTGTTGGTTGAGATAGCACGTAAGACCAATGGCTGGGACTTGGCTGTGGCTATGGACATTGATGGATTCTTGTACACTCCTATTCGATGTGACGGCAGCGGTGGGTGGCTATGACCCCCATGGTTGGTGTCCATCGACAGTTGTTGGGACGACGACGATGGGCTGGCTCTGACCCCCCACGTCCTTTGTACTTCAACTGTGGACGTACCTTGGTGTGCTTCTATGTATGTATATTGGATGTATGAATATTATATATTATGGATATCATTGTTTATTGTCTTTAACTGCCGCCGTTGATACGGTTGGATCTGGATGCGATGGTTACGACTATGGTAATGTTACTTCCTCTGTTGACTTCTGCTACTGATGACTCTGATATACTTGTATGATTTATATAATGTCTTAATGATGATGGATTCTCTTATCTACCTGATATGCTGTATCAAACATCTGTTATATCAATATCTCGATTATCGTTCATGCACTACACTCTACACTGTTTTATATTGCACTCTGATATTCTATATTATTATCGAGATACTAATCATGCAGGTACAGCTGGGATCAGGTATGGTCTTCTTTCCTATCTAATGATATAATGTATTGCCATCTAAACATGCCTATTTGCCTGGCTCATCGAGCCTGACTCAATCCTTGGTGTTTTCAGGTATCTTCTCTTCCGCTTTCTTGATTGGTAGAATTGCTTGGCGGCTGATCCGTTGCCGCAGGGTTCAGAGAATGATGCAGTTGGTGCATCGTGAGGCGTCTATCATATAGATCTCTATTCTTTCATTTTCTTATAGCTGGCCGTGTTGGCCTAGGACTGAATAGTTAGTTTAATTATGGAAAGTACATTGTAATCTTTTAAAGTGAAACAAAATTTTAGGGCATTGTCCATTTACCTGCTCATATGAGATTCACACTTGATTATATTATTGGATTTTCTGCATCTCTTAGGTACTTTCTCGTAGCGCCCCAAGATTCGAGACGCCCGAATTTTGGGGCGTTACATACAGACTGCCTCTGTCTTCAAGTGTAGGTCAGATCGAACTGACCCAAACTTGATATGGTTGATAAGTCCATAAAATTACATCTCGTTGTTATCATTTTATGTAGATTTTGGACTTATTTATGGGAAAATACATTAAATTTCATAAAATCATGCATCATGTTTTTCAAAGTTGATTTCATGTCAAACTAACATGAAGCCCCTGTGCGATGCACAAGTCACGTGGCCTAAATAATATATTAAAACTAATATTCCTTTCATGTAAATCTAACAAAATAATTAAAAAAATTCAAATCAACTAAAAAAATATGAAAACCAAACCTTTCTTCCTTTAATCCATGTCAGCATACATGTTTTATCTTAAAAATAAATAATTCGTGTGCATTTTTGCTCATTTTGAATACTATATCAAAACTTTGAAAATAATCTTAATTTATAGAGTTGGAAGGCATCCCTTTGAATTGGGTCATATCCATACAAATGGGCTCAAGAGACACATTTTATTGAAAATGCACATATGTAGCCCAAGAGACACATTTTATTAAGAAGGCAAATATTATGCGCTTTTAAAAGGACACATTCACAAATGGGTCCCAAGAAATTGACGTGGCTTCTCCTAAGGCCATAATTGGGGTTTTTTTTTTTTTTACAACCAACATTCAGCTTTAAAGAGAAAGAATTTGGTTTTAATTAATAAAATTGCATGTTTTTGTTAAAATTATTATTTTGGATTATCGGACTATCCTCTTGAATAACTTTCAAACTACACGTAAACTCGCGTAATTTCTTTGCACCATTGTGTAGTACATGAAATTCTAGCAACGTGGTATATTCACTTGAGTTTCTGCATGAAAATTATTATTTTTAATTATCGCCATTATTATATATTATAGACGTAGGAATCGATTTCGAAATTGAGTTCTAATTTCGCAATTGATTGCAAAATTGGAGCTCAATTTCAATTTCAATTTTGAGTAGCAACAAATCCAAATCTCGGTGGACTCTTTATGGATAGAGATATTCTCACATGATGCTTCCTTTTTCTATTTTGTTGCAAGATGTGAGACCAATTTTGAAGTATTTGCTCAACAAGGAACCAAGTTTAGCAATTATTTCAAACTCTCCTCTTTTTTCTCCGACACTTTCCTTGACACTTTCCTTTCCCATCACTATTCTTTCACCCCAAGCCAAGCATTTCCTAATTCCATTATGATTTCGGCCTCAAGTTGCAAAAAAACCATAAAAGGGGAGAAGCATTTCCTAAACCCTCAAACTCCCCTCTGGGTCAGCCATTACACACGCTGCTCTCTTCTCTCTCTCCATTCTCTCTCAACACCCCTATTCTATCTCTTTTTCTTTCTTTGTCCTTGGAGTATAAATTGTAATTTCTGAGAAGAACACGAAGATGATGGAGGGCTGATTTTTCTTGTAATCTAAGGAAGACTGAGAAGCATGTACCCTTTTACTAGATTTATGGATGGACATGATTTAATCAAGGTGCTAGTTTTCTAGTTGTTCTTCTATTTTTATTATCTATGGTTCTTTGATTTAATTTCTTATTTTCTCAGTGATATATGGAATTCTTAGAGACCTCTAATGATAAAATATAATAGTTTGGAGCCTAGTTAAGTCTTATATTTCACCAAAACAAACTCTGAAAGTGCATCTTGGCTCATCCTAATGGGAGAGAAAAATCTAAGCCATATGCATTTCTAGTCATTAGAGGCAAGTGGGTCTCAATCCTTAGATTGCACTTTTATTATTGTTATTTCTCTTAATAGCTTTCAAATTAGTTGTTTTAATTTTCTTATTGTGGTTACAACATACTGTTTAGAATAGGATTTTTAGTTCTAGGACTTTTAGATTATGACTATTTTAATTGGTTGTAATGTTGTAACTAATTTCCATATTTATGGACATTGGTTGTATAGATTCTATTTAGGCTAAGTTTATAGTTTTATTAAGATAGGTTACGCATGCTACGACGTCCATTCACTGTGGATCGACCTTGGACTTGAGTTATTACTACCCTACATTTGGGGAAGCGCAATCACTAGCCTCGACCCGAACTGGGGACCGCCCACTTCTCTTTCTTCCCTGGTAGGAACGCAACCAGAATCCAGATATTTTTATTGTCTATTTTGATTTGGAAAAAAAAAACTAGAACCCTTGATCTGGCTTTAAACCGAACCAAACCACATGCTGCAATCAACCTCCTCCGGTTTTCAACTACCCTCTAATATCTCAGCCTCCAAACCACATGCTGCAATCAACCTCCTCCGGGTTTCAACTACCCTCTAATATCTCAGCCTTGAAGAATCGTGGCCCACTATGATCTTGCAACAATCTGAGATCTGAGCACAAAAACCCAAATCTCCGTCTAATATCAAATCTTCTTGGAAGATGAATCCAAGTTATGGTCCACTGATCCTCTTCTTCCCCTTCGATCCAATACTTGATTCATCGATCACAAAACTCAAACGATCTCAACCTCGCTCTAATACCACTTGTTAGGGAAAGCAACGCAGCGAAACAAATAACATGCGACCGACGATCAAACACCACACACAAAATCCGTACAATATCAGGCAATCAATCCAAAAGGAAGATGAAGACACAACGATTCTCGTGGTTCGGCAAAACTGCCTACGTCCATGGAGAAAGCTTACGTCAATTCATTTATCTCTCTGTTATACTTCATAGGGATCACAGTTACAAATTATATAAAATATATAATCCCCGCTTTCTTAGCCTAAAAAAAAATCTCTCTTAGCCCCTAAAAAAAACCAGTATAATTACCAAAAAACCCAAACCCCAATTACACTTAATTAGCCCAAATTGACAAACAAAAAGTCTACTTGGACATACTTTTTGGCATGAATCTTGGACAAGCCCCTATGTTACCCCTATGTAGGGTATGACTAACCCCTTTTTGTGTGGGTCACACTTAGCTTTCCCAAGATATTTGGGATTATACTTTTGTTATAGGATGCAGGGTCTTTTTATAAACCCTCTTTTGGTTAATCAATGTATATATCTTTTGTTAAACTTGGAATGTTAAATTAGATTGAATGCAAAATGATACTATGATGTGAAATGTTTTATAGCTTTCGCAATTTAAATTTTATTAACAAGCTTTAGTGAGCTTGACTCATAAGTGGATAAAGGACTGTTTTCTCCTTCGTGTGTTGTATTTGACTCGAGACAAGTACAATATCACGGGAGTATGCGTGTCGCACCTTGACGATTACCCTAGGCCAGGGTGATTCGGGACTGGGATGTGACATACAGCCCTCATTGGATCGGAAACCAAATCTAGCAAATAGGATGCTAGCGAAATGATCAGCCAAAGGCCAAAGTACCAACGTCACTCCATCTCTGGAGATCTAAATCATCCGATGCGAGAGAGGGTATGGAGAGATGATAGAAATCGATTGGAGATGTGGAGACATACGTTATAACACAATAAGAGGAGTTAAAAAGGGGAGGGAGGAGTTACAAAGGGGAGACAAGGAGTTGGCTGTACACGTATGTTCAAGTGTGTGAAAAGTTAAAAGATAATGGACAAACTGGGTCAAGATAAAATTGAGATCAATTTGCAAATTTTCTAATTAGATTCAGTTGACTTCATATATTATAATTGAAAGAAAACCGATTTGTTTCTACTAAACATTGGTAAAAATTTTCAATTGTTTTTTTTTTCATGTCATCGTTAAAATGAAGTCTCAAGAGATGTGGCCATTGAATTGTTTGAGATTGCCAAGAAATTTGATGTTTCTTTTGTGAAACTACCATACATGCAACCTTTTATCCATAGTTTATCTTGTGTTGATACAAGATATTATTGTACTATAATTGCTACTGTATAACCCATATAAGGCTCCTAGTCTTAGAGCCCGTTTAGATGTTTACAGAATAAAATATTTATAAATTTAAATATTGCAAGAATAAAATAGTATAGAATAGAATAATGTAATATTATAATAGTATAATATTTGTACTGCTTGACAATTTTTGAAGAATATTACAGATTTTAAATTGAGTTGTTTGGAAGGTGCTATGATTATTTTAATTTATATGTAATTTACCACGTCTGGATAAAAAAGTAATGTGGTAAACTAAAGTTCAACTGTCATGTTTTTACAGTAAGTTACTTTTCTTTTATCACATAATTAAAACCATGGTAAAGTAAAGTCAATAAAAAAAACTACTTTATAACTCTCTCTCCCACTCTGCTTTACCACATACTTCATCTGACCTTACTTTACCTCACCTTTTAACATTATATAACATCAATCTTTATTTTGCTTTACCACACTTGTAAACAAGTCACTTTTCATTTACCATATAAAACTACGATAAAATGTGATAAAGTAAAGTAAAAAAAAAGAAACTACTTTGCCATTCCTTCCCACTTTACTTCTCCATATACTTTATCCCACCTTTACTTTATCCCACCACCTTTACGTGCTGTGACATTTACTTTTACTTGACTTTACCATGTATGTAAACTAACACATCATGATGGATTTGGTGAAATAAAGTCTTTACTTTACTCTACCACTTTGTAATCGTCATTTTGAAAGATTCTTATCTTGTAGAAATCTTTCTATAAGGAGGAGTTATAGGAGAAGATATTGAGCTTTTTGGAAGAAAAGAAACTTTTCTTGGGTTACGCACAAGATTTTCTTATATAAAAAATGAAAGATTATATTCTATAAAATGTTATTTTCTTATGCATCCAAACAGACCCTTAAGTTTCAAAGGCATTATGATTTTATACCATGCTGAAATTACTAACAACAAATTTATTAATCAACATTACGTCGATAGTCCATAGTGTAGTTAAAAAAAATAAAAGGGATTTTATTTTTCTTCTAGCCTTGGCTCTTGAGAGCCTAGCTAGTGTAGGCCATCATATTGTGTATGATGAATTCTTTGATTAAAGATTTAACAAAAAAAAAAGAAGTGAATGTTCCCTTTGGGTAGTCATGTAACATAAATATCGGGTCATATTACTCTTCTACATCAATGCCTTTTTCTAATGTTGCATGAATATTTTCAGTGTTCGTCTTCATGCATACCAACCAAAATGTCAATGTCTAAGATGTTAATAGTCCCAATTTAGAGTAGAGATGTTTTTTATATGTACTTAGAGAGTCAATATATGTTTGTACATGACTGAATTTTGTTGTGTTCTTTGAACTACAAAATAAGTGCTACAAACAACTTTGCGTTAGTGATTCTTCATACCTACTGCAGTTGAATCACCAATCATATATCAAATTATTTGCATATTCATACTTGTGAACACTTCTTCCATCTTAATGTTGTTGAATTGCTTACTTGGCCATCAAATTGTTTGCTTACATTATCGTTCCTAATGTAACAATAGAAGCAAAATGATAAGAAGTTTTTGTAGCTTCTCCATCTTGGCATTCTTTTCTAATGCAACATGACCATGGTTTAAAATCGCGGTTCGCGAAAATCGCGTCGCGGCTCGCGGTTATCGCGGTTCGCGGTCATCGCGGAGCGAATTTTTATTTGACCTCAAAAAAATCTGAAAAAAATATCCAAAAAATCCATAATATTATAAAATGATTGAAACTAATGTTTTTTTTTCCATTAGTGCACACTTAAAAGCAAAATAACGGTCCCCTCAAGTTATAACATCCTATATTCATTGCTGTAACGATTTATATACTAAAATAAGCTGAAATATCATAAATTTGACATAATGCAACCATAATATTGGGCAAACTAACAGTGTTAACACTTAAACATTTAAAGTCTACAATCAAGCAATAAATACTAATAGAGTTAGTACATGTCCCAAATTCCAAAGGCCCTAATGCCAGAACGAGTGGCGTCTTGGCTCGATATTATCATCATTATCATTATTTCTTGAAGGGTAGAAGGCACCAAATTGTTGTGTTACATAGCCTCCACTCCCATACTGCCCATAAAGTTGTTGTGCCTGTGGATGTGGTTAAGGAATGAAGATTGCTTCATAAAGTGAGGTCGAGTCATTAGTCGACTAAGAAGACTGAGGGTAGTCAGGGTGGCGGTGCTGCCGATAAAATTCGTGGGGAAGTTCAACTTGTTGATGTGGATGCAGTACATAGTAATCACCATACATGATTTGTTGGTGGCCAACATCACCACCACTAGTACCCTCTCCCCCGCCATATCCACTACCACTAGCACCTGCATGTGATGATTCGGTTGGTGGGACAATTCTCCGGTACCCACGGGTCGGGTCTATGTTACCAGAAGAAGGAAAATGTTCTACTGTCTCCGTCATATGGGGTGGTACCTCACCACCATAACCACCGTCATCCCTATCAGAATCATGTGGCACATCTGAAGATGAGCTAGTACTGCTGAGGCTAGTGTCATCATCATCATCAACCTCATCTCGCATCTCCTGAGGGTCGACCCTACGCCTTCGTTGATGGGTGAGATTTATCTCGTGTAGGCGCTCGACAGCTCTCATTGGCTCTGGCCTTTCCCCCAGTCAAATCCTGGACCATATCACCAATTTGTTCATCATGATCTAGCACTGGCTCTTCTACCTCTTCTATCCATTGTGCCAACACATCATCATTTTCTGAAAAAATATAGTTGAGATTGATTGGGCAGAAGTAGTCTGGGTGGTCCTCAAACTCTCTCCTTCTTCTTTGTTTGTTGCGGAGCTTAATGTTGTAATGTATATACACCAATTTGTTCAACTTTTGCATCGTCAGCCAATTTCTCTCTTTAGTGTGAATGAATGAAAAGGTGCTCCAATTCCTCTCACAATTTGATGATGTAGTTGTTTGACTAAGGACTTTCATTGCTATTTTCCTTAGTATTGGAGCACTTTCTCCGTAGTTTAACCACCACTCAGTTGAAAATAAAATGAAGTATATTTATTAATTAAATCATACATGACTCAACTTTTAAACTGACGTAGAATGAATGGAATTACCATGATCTTTACCTGGAAATGACTTCATGATAGCTCGTCTGGCGATCGGTGTCCCAAAACTACCAAAGGCTTCATTATACATATATATATCAATCTGGTGATTCATTGAAAATAAAATAAGGATGAACTAACTCTTTATGCTCTTTAAAAAAAATAAAAAAAATATATCCCATTAGTCCATTACACTTACTTAGTTAATAGCCTCACATGCATCATCCTCATTCGCTGCAAGTTTTTCAATAACATTTTTTAAACCTACACGTATCTCATTTGTTAAGCTTCTGTCTTCAGTTTCATTGTATCGATACTGTAGGTTGAAGAAATAACCTGCATAATATATTAATTTAGAGAGATAAACCATAATTTAACAATAGTTAGAAATGCAGTCTCAGTCTGTGATTCTTTACCTGCAGCGTGCAAGTCATGATGGAGTTGTTTTTCCCAACGATTGTTGATGATCTTCTAATAAGCCTTGTAGTATTTGCAATTTGCTTGTATGGCTAACTTAGCTCGATCTACGGCCTCGTACAAGAAGCCCATTATAAGCATGTCATCTCCATCGGCCAACCGAAAGACCTTTATCAAAGGCTCTAAAACCTTTTAAGGTCTCACCAACAAATGGCCAATATCTCTTAGATTGTACAATCTTTACAACTTGTTTTGCTTGGGGCGTCGGCTTCTTCCTCCACTTTGATTCCAACCATTCTTGTGATGTAAATAGTTGGTGTAGCCCTCCTCTGTATTTATAAAGGCTTTCTAGAGCTATAAAGTAGGTAGCAAATCTTGTAATGTCGGGCTGTAGTAGCTCATGGTTGTCTGTATATTTCTTCATCATCGCTATGAGCATGTTTGACTGATAGATAAAATTAGTGATCTTTTTTGCCTTCAATATCACACCTTTTATCATTTTCCTCTTAGCAATATCTTCAATCATTAAATCCAAGCAATGTGCAGCACATGGAGACAAAAAAATATTGGGTATTTGCTGCATGAGTATCATTCATGCCTTCTTCATGCTTGCATCATTGTCTGTGATGATCTGAACAACACATTCTGCCCCAATATCCTCAATTACCTCATTGAAAAGCTTATTCAAGTAAGTCGCATCTTTGACATACTCAGTTGCATCAACCGATCTAATAAAAATAGTCCCTAAAGATGAATATAATAAAAAATTCAATAGGGACCGTCTGGTGATGGTAGTCCACCCATCACACATGAGTGTGCAACCTCTCTCTCTCTCTCTAAATCCTCTTAAAGGTATTCACCCACTCCACCGTCTCCTTATATTCCTCTTCAACACAGCAGTGGCCAATCTCATACGGTGTGGGTGGTTTTATACCTGGACCATGTTCTGCAGCAGCGTCCAACATGGTCTTCAAATAGGGTGAAGTTGCCTTATTTGGTGCAATGGCTCCATCGAAGAAGAATTTCCCCACTGCCCTAACCAACCTGTTTCTTGCATAACCCATCTTCCCGCTTAAGGCTTTGGCTATAGAAGGTTGCTTTGCAGATGGAGACCTATATGCAGCAGGGTCAATTGGACCCACAACTTCTGGTCTACGAGCCTGTTCTGTGGGTGATTCACTAGACTCCAACCAATCCGGTGGTCGGCGAGTCTGTTTTTTACTAAACATCCGACGCAGTATCCCACCACCACTACTAACTGAGCCAGAGCCACCCCCTCTTCATATTGGCCCCCTCTAGAAGCAGACTCATAGATCATTCTTCTCCTCTCTTCTTCCTCATTATATGATCTCATGCTCTCTCTCCGTGCTCTTTCTACATCTGATTCCCCATCATCATCTGAGTCAAGCCCATACACCTCTTCTCTACATGCTTCATACTCTTGCCTCTCTCCTTTTCTCAGCCACTACTTTTTTTTTGCTTCCCCGCATTTAATAATGCTTGCATTTCCTTCTTTAACTCTGGGGATACCTTGGTACACTTTGCCACATTTTCTGATTTATGTGCCAAGTGTTCCTTCAATCTGGAGATTCCCCCAGTTACCACCTTACCATAATAATTGCATTTAATTTTACTCTTTTTTCCATCCACATCAACACCATGTTGCCACGCCGGGTCAACATCACGTACCATTATTTTTCAACAAAAGAATAACACTAAACACATAATCCATAAAGCAAAGTAGTTTAGATTTTGAAACATAGAAGCTTAAAACAAAATGTTTTATATCCATTTTTCAAGTACATTTAGCGTTAGAAGTTAGAACTTAGAAACATACACATGAGTTATACTTATACATTAAACCTAAAATAATAAAACAACAAAATGTTAGATAAATCATAAAAAAAAAATTTAATATTGATTTATTAAAAAATCTGAAAATAAATATTTAATAAATGTAAGTTTTTGTTTGGACATTCATCTAGTGACTGTGAGCAACATCAAATCTAAGTATATAATTCAATATAAAGCCCTTGGTTCATGAATTAGTGTATTACACAATCTTTAAAAAAAAATAACTAAAATAATTCGGAATTAAATAATGAAAAAATAAAAAAATATTACAAAAAGTGCCAAAACTCACACTTTTTTGTCCCAAAATTCTTGATCTATCATAAACTAACACATTATAAATGCATTTGAACACTAATTTGAAAAAATGTAAATGGTATCAAGAAAAGCCCCAAATTTTGAAAATAAGAAAATTCTAGATCCAGTGATCTATACCTTAAAACACTAGATCTAGGGAAAAATTAGTGAGTAACATCATATCTAACTCAATATAAAGACTTTGGTTCATGTATTACACAATCTTTAAAAAAAAACTAAAATAATTCGGATTTAAATAATGAAAAAATGAAAAATATTACCAAAAGTGCTAAAACTCACTTTTTTGTTCCAAAATTCTTGATCTATCATAAACTAACACATTTGAACACTAATTTGAAAAAATGTAAATGGTATCAAGAAAAGCCCCAAATTTTGAAAATAAGAAAAATCTAGATCTAGTGATCTACACCTTAAAACACTAGATCTAGGGAAAACTTAGTGAGTAACATCATATCTAACACAATATAAAGACTTTGGTTCATGTATTACACAATCTTTCAAAAAAAAAAATACTAAAATAATTCTGATTTAAATAATGAAAAAATGAAAAATATTACAAAAAGTGTTAAAACTTGAATTTCTTTACTCCAAAAGTATAGATCTAACACATCTCAACCACCTCTAAGTTATTTTGATGTTGAATCTTGAAAATAATTTTAAAATATAAAAAAATGAGCTTACCAAAGAGGTCTCTTGACTTTGATTAGCTTTCCCCACATACAAATCCACCCAAAAGTCTTAGATCTAAGCCTTAGGTCTCCTCCAAGCAACTTACATCCCTTAGGAAGCTCTTAGCAGCTCTCAGGTAAGAGAAACAGGTGAAAGAAATGAAGGACTGCACATGTTTAAAAAAAAAATTCCGTCAGCGTACATAATGGCCGTTATTTTGAATATAACGGTCGTTATAATGATATGGCCGTTATATTCAAAATAACGGCACGTAACGGCTGTTATTTACACGATATGAAGGGCCCCGTGACATACCGGCCGTTATATGCTAAATATCGGCACGGTATTGGCCGTTACCATTACATAACGACCGTTATGTAACGGTAACGACCGTTATTTTAAACCCTGAACGTGACTATTTTCAGCGTTTCTCTTCATACATACTAACCAGTCCCATATTTCTTTCCTTTTTACATTATCTTATCTCCTGAAAATCCTCCTTTTCATCTTTCTAAAATTCCTTTTTATAATGCAAGAGTTCCAACTCAATTTTTCATAATCAACTTTTCATAATGGGTCTCATCCAACTGCGAGAATTAGTTTGTCGATATGATCAGCAACACTTTAAGGGTTCCATCTTTTGTTGAAACACATGATTATAGTATAAAAGGAAACCTAACCTACGTTGCGCCACTTGCCTAAACCCTTCGATAGCTGTCCAGAGCCAATGATGACTTCAACACTCCCGCTTAACTCTGACTTCCAGCATCATTACGCTAAGTTTCCATATAAAATTGTGAAAAATCTTCCATGTTCGCGGTGCTAGCTTCTACTGGTCTTCAAAATCACATGGCTGCTTCAAGTAGATCCCCACGTCAACTCCTCCACGCTGAAAAGCATTTTTGACTTTTGCCTTAACTTCCACCCTTTGCTAGCTATGATTCCAATCTACACATGTACGATGTTGATCTTCGACACCGGACCATAGGTGATCACGTTAAGATCAAACTGGTATGGCTGGTTGAATCCCTTTACTTTCAACCACGCAGTATAAAAATCTACAGTCCCACTAGACCACCTTTCTTGACTGTCGACCCAAATGCATCCAACTGTCTTCACACCATTAGAACATAGAACTAGCTTGCATTTTTCATCCCCAAGCAATGTTGCAATCTTCGTACGCATTGCGTCTTGCCACTCCTTGATCTCATGTGTGATCAGTTCTCCATCTATATGAGTCTCTGAAACGTAGTACGAAATAATTTCCACAACTGTTTCAACAATCATCTCTTGTGGATCTGATTCAATCCCAAGCTGATCATCCTCCACTTCTTCCGATTCCTTCTCCTTAAGCACATGACCTTCAAGCCCCTGAGAATCTAGTACCTCCTAGGACTTAATCCAATCCCCTATTGATCAACCTCCTCCACCGTTTATTTCTCTTCCTTGATCTGATCTTGTGCTTGATTTTCAAGCTATAAAGAATCTGAAGACACCACATCATGAGTATTATAAACGATTGACGTAAGTGCATACTCCCAGATTTCGACGGATGTTGCGGAATTCGCCTCTGGGTCCCAACCATCCTCCGGAATAACTTACCCACGCTCGTTGGCTTCCCTTTGCCTCGAGTTCTCCGTGGCTAAATTTCCTTCAATGACTACCATATGCACATTGCATTCCCACGCAATGTTTATGGTTTATCACATTGGTAACACACCTTATCCTCAATTGGTTTCGGCTTCTTTGCAAACATGCTTGCATAGATGTCTCTAGTTTCCTTTGGATTCTCAACCTCCATGACGTAATGTTATATTCGAAGTTTTTATTTGTCCTTTGATATCTTTTTAACTTCACATATACAAATCAGTTATTTATTATCTATTAGTGAATGTAGTTCATCTGGGGACCATATGCCGGATTTGATGAGGAATTGGGAGAGATGGTGGATGAGGAAGAAATGACCATATTTGGCTCATCTATTGATGTAATTTATTGCTGGATTGTTGAATGCCATAAAAGTTAGCATATGATGAAGCAATTTGGCTTTCAACAAACAATTCCCCTTCCAATCTACGGTGTTTTTGATATGGAAAATAGGGTATTGACAACCAACAACGTAGATTACTAATGAAAAGTATGGAAGACAAATTTTGAGAGTTGAATGCTAAAAAATTCACTACTTGAAGGGGAAGTTGACGAGGTTAGTAGAGTCTACTTTAAGTAGTACTTACAGTGGTACTAGGGTATCATTATATTAGGAATTGAATGTCCAGCAAAAGTGGAAGATGCTGCTAACCCCGGCCATGTACAAGTGAAAAGTCCTACATCACAACTTCCCAGTTCCTTTTGATCACATCTATAAAGAAAATGATCATAGTTGACGATAGAGAAGATCGGGAGAGATCTGCGAATGATATCCTACTAGGCATCCAAGATATGAAGAAATAACTAGAAAAGGAAAACTTGATTGATGAATTCTTAGAAAGGAGAGGTCGAGAGATCATGCGCTTTACATCAGCGTGTGTGGCCGAACTTGAATAATTTAAAATGCAAGATTACATTAGCTCCAACTCAGATGAGGAGGAGAAGGTATGTGTGGTAGCATTATACCATAACAAAGCCAAGCATTCTCAATCTAATTTAGAACAGTAGTTGCAGTTTTCACTGTAAGTTTTTCTCGCTTTCTTCAAATTGTACATTTTCTTCTCCATTATTTTTTGTAATTGCCCACTTTTTACCACATGCAACAACTATCTTATCTCTTGTAACTACCCATTTATGTTCCCCACTTTTTTCTCGTTTCTACAAAAGTGCCTTTTTGCCTACATCTCCTATTCCAATTATGCAATTCTCCCATTTTTTCTTACCTCACTTCTCCTATTCCTTTTCTACTCTACGTGCTCTCAATTGTTGAAATAGGTATTGTCATATATTTTCTTCTTTCTTCTTTTACTTTCTTTTTAAAAATTTACTGTTGTGCAATGTATTTGGACCGCCATTCAAGTCAATGTTCATTTTCAATTGTATGAATATTTGATTGAGATTTTTCCCTGTAGCTTGCCTTTAAGGATGACTTTTCCCTCCCCTTCCCAAAAACTCCAATTTTCTCCGGACCTTCTCCATGCTAGGGGAAATGACAAAACTGTTTAAACCTTCTTTTCTTGATGCACCTTCATTACTTTTTTTTTTTTTACTTTTATCCCTCTAGGTATGATTTCTCTTTCCCTCTCCCTTTAGCAAAACTTTGGTCATTGTGACATGTGTGGCCCGCCTTTGTATGTACAATCCACCTTTACATATCGAAATGAAATCTAATATAATGAACATATTGGGAATAGTTATTTCTCCATTTCTTTAAAAAAATGACCTTTTTGTCCATGATCTGAAATGTACATTTTATGGGTCCTAACATACAAAATCACATAGATTGATAGATGGTGGGATGGAAGACTCATAAAATTCTAGTTGCTTGTCTTGCTTAGGGCCGATTTGATTGCATGGGAATATTTATTAGAAATTATAAGTAACCACTTTACCACTAATTTCTTATCCTTAATATATAGCAGGGTCAGTTTATTTGTAGGGAATTGAATTCTCAGAGATTTAAAGAAATGAATTCATTATCATTAAAATATGACCATGCCAATCAATTAGTACGGATCTGGATTTTTTAAGGCTCAAAGGAACTCATTTTGCCATGAAAGAGAGGACCTATTTGTTCATATGAAACTGAATTCCTACAAATTCAAAGGAACTCATTTTACCATGAATCCCCTTATCTTGAAAATTTATAACATGTTTGTTTGAATGAATAGAATTCTTAAAAAACTGAAGGAACCCATTATGCCATGAAAGAGAAGACCTATTTGTTCACATGAAACCGAATTCCTACAAATTCAAATGAACTCATTTTACCATGAATGCCCGTATCTTGAAAATTTATAAATGTTTGTTTGCATGAATAGAATTCTTAAAAAACCAAAGAAACCCACTTTACCTTGAATTGCTTATCTTGGATATATAACTAGATATTCTTTATTTTCATGAAAATGAATTTCTAGGAAATGTTATTGTCGTCTTGTCATTCAAAAAAAATATTAAAGAAATCATAAAGTTATTGACCACTTCTTTGATTTTGAATTTGAGGTCAATCTTGGATTTAATATATATATATACACTATAATATGAGACAACTGGCAAAAACCTTAGTTCAAAATCTATTAAATTTTTTGGAAACTGTCGAACAACAACAATACCGCAATATTGTAATATTTTATTCTGTTAGTATTTACATCTAGAAATATTATATTTTGTACGTATCCAAATAGGCCCTAAGATCTAAAAGAATATAAGAAAACACATGTTAGATCACCACTCCTCAATTACATAATAACACTGTACATTTTCATCTAACCCATTTACACTGATGCGTTTTCAGCGCACAAATGCAACAATACATAAAGTTTGCCAAAACTCCAAACCCATTTACAGGATACATTCTTTATGCCATAACACATCGGTATTTTAGTCCAAAAATGTTGTAATCATAGTTGTGGGAATATATTCAAACTTTTGACAGGGGGAGAGGGAAATCCATTAAGCCTTTTTTTATTTTGCATTGTAATCATAGGTAAAAACCTCTGTTTATTTTGCATTGTATGGAAATACTTGTGCTCAATATGGGTTGCCCTGCTTGTTATTTATTAGAGGATTTTATCGGTAAAATCCTCAAATACAGCCATTTATCCCAATGGGTCCTGGCCATTTATGCAGCACCAATGGGGTCTTCCAGCCACTATTCTATTTTTTTTTATTCCTACCGACGATAGCGTCACTCAAAAAAGTGTTGAGTGACGCTATCGTCACTGTCCGCATCTTAAAAAAAAAAGCAAAGACCAGCAATATCAGAATCATGGGTCTTGTTACCTGTGTGGGCACCAAGCGTGTAGAGACCAGACTCTGTAGAGTGACTTTTGTGTCCTTCTCATCTATGGCCACTCTCTTCTTTCCATCTTCTTCTTCTCATTTTTTGCAGACATGGCTCTTCTATCACACCCCTTTCTCTGAAAAACCCACTTCATTTCTCTACAAAACTCACATCCACACTACGTCCAATTCTCCTCTCCTGCACCCCAAGCAGCAGTAGAGCCTTTTTCTCCATCAATTAGAGGAAAACCCATAAGAGAGAGCTGAAAGAGTGGTCTGCAACAACAGAGGTCTCTGCAGAGACTAAAGGGTATGAAGGGGAAGAAGATGAGAAGGTTCTGGTGCCTGTGGAAGAAGAGGGAGAGAAGGGAGAGAGGGTCGTTGCAAAATATAATTGGAGAGAGGAATGGTATCCTATCTAACTCACCAAGTCCCAGATGACGCCCTTGGGCCTTACAGTCTTTGACAAGCAGATTGTGTTGAGTAGAGATGGAAATGGTGTTCTTCAATGCTATAAAGATCGGTGCCCACACATGTAACAAGACCCATGATTCTGATCTTGCTGATCTTGGCTTTTTTTTTTAGATGCGAACAGTGACGATAGCGTCACTCAATACTTTTTTGAGTGACGCTATCGTTGGTAGGAATAAAAAAAAATAGAATAGTGGCTGGAAGACCCCATTGGTGCTGCATAAATGGCCAGGACCCATAGGGATAAATGACTGGTAAAATCCTCTATTTATTACTTATTATATTTTGATTAAATGTTACTATGTATGGATTTTATATTAATCAATTATTTAAATGTATTACAAAGGGCAAAATAGTCAAGCAACTATGTCAATCAACTGATACCTGATGTCATTTCATCTTAGCCATCCCATTTCAAAGTCAAATTCATGTAGATAACATAAGCTCTCCACCTATCAAGGAGGATATCACATCCAATCCAAGTTGTTTTCATACCACTCTTTGCCCAGTTTCAACACAGGGTCTTATTATTGAATTATCACCCTGTGAATCCTCTCCTCCATAATAATAAGGCTAAACAACAGCATAAGGAAGAATAAGCTACCCACGTTGTTCCACCCATGCTATGTGACCAGGTATGGAGCCCGCATTACTGATTACAGTTTTACAAATGAGGAGGTTACAATACTTGATATTTTCTGGAATGAATATGATGAACAATAATTTGCCTCTTATCACACCTATTCTTCATAATTTGCCTCACTGACGTCTATTAGTGAAGTGTGTTCTATACTGCAGACATTCCTTCTCATATGCATTTTGCATGAGGGTCAATGCTGATTTTATGTATGAACTCTTGCATAGAGAATAGATGGACACTAACATGAGGATAAAATAACTCATACTTGGGCAAAGGGTGGTGTCAATATTTATACACTTACCAGTTCCAACTTTTGTAGGTCATGGGTTTTTCATTTGAGGTTCTTTCTAAAATAGGGTACAAGGTGCTCACCTTTTCCATTCCAACCTTGTGGTATATATGAACTTAACAAGACCTCCTCTCAACCTATTTTTCTACAATCATTTATTAAGAATACTTCTATAGTTCCAACATTCATCATATCTACAAGACTGGTACAGAAGATGTAAGTGCAAAAAATGTAACTCACAAGAAGAGGGGGGGGGGTGCCTAATAGATTGGGAACACCGATGCCTGTGCCTGAAACCTGAGAAAAGGAAGAAGAAGCGTAGGTCAGAGGACCCTGGCTTGGGCAGCGCAGGGCTCTCCGATGCCTAAGTCAGTTTAAGAACTGAACAGTAGGAGGAGATTTTTGGGGAAGAAGATGATACCAGCAGTGTGGTGTCGTTGTTGGCTTCTTTTGCTTGTGGATTGTTCTTGTATTTATATAGAGGAAGAGAGGAGGCAAGGGGGTAGTTGACTGTCTTGTCATAGCCCACTTTGTCAGGTACTAGAGAGGCGCAGTCCCATCGTAGCCTACTTTTTTTTTAATTGCAGTCCCATCAAGCCTTGTCATGGCGTTTTGGGAACTGTGGACGGCGATCTGTCAGGGACTATGGGGGTGCCCCTGTCTTGTCGCACGTGCTGTGGCGTGCTTGAGCGTCCATAGGAGGACAGTTGTCAGCCCCTGCCTTGGCTAGCTCTGGCATTGTGACCGAGGATAGGGCGTGTCGCCGAGGTCGATGAGCCGAGGTCGGGGCGACCTTGACTTGGCTGGAGACCTTGTAAGGACGCCGAAGTGGAGAACTGAGACGAAGTCCCCAGCCGGGCTAGGGATGCCATGGCCGAGGTGGAGCTTATGCGCGTATGGCCGAAGTGGAATTACTTGGCCGAATTGGAGGCTGGCACTATCGCCGAGACCGAGCCTTGCCGAGATGGACTAGCTGGTGCTGGAGCACGAGATGGAGCCTCAGGCCAGTATTCCGGTGAGTTCGGAAATATCCCCACACAGAAGACAATACGCACCCCGATGCTTATGAAATATCATTTGGGACGCTAGATAGAAGATATCATTACAGCTTCAAAATATTTTTTTAATGGTAACAAGAGTTCATTTGAAGAAGAAAGAAAAACAACTACAACAAAAAACAATAGGGAAAAAATTGAAAAAGCAAATAGGGGGTAAATGAGCAAATACCCTCCGAGCGAACAAACAAAATAACACAACAAAAGACTACTGTCTGCCTCTTAATTCGCTGAGCGTGGAATATGCCTAAACTCCACATCTAACTCCGAAGATAAACACTTGATTTCATTGAGATAAAAGTAGAACCTCCACGAGCCTTTAGTTTCATTAGACACCCAAGATATTGCGTTAAGAGAATCACTTTCCACGATCAGAGTTTGACGAAACGAAACACTAAAACTCCTTAAAGCTTCTAGGATGGCTAGAATTTCAGCTTCATTTGATTCTTTAACACCAATGGAAGAGGGGAAAGAGAACAAAGTAAGACCATCATGGTTGTGAAGAACATTATCAATACCTACCGAGCCTGGCTCTCCTCTAGCAACACCATCCACATTAAACTTCAACATACTTTGGGTGGGGGAGACCATCACTCACACTTTGTTACCTTGAAGGATCCACCAGCCATACAAGCCTTCCAATTGCTAGGGAGAAGATTCAAATTAAAATTTTGAAACTCTTTCTTAATCATTGCCCATTTGCCAACCCTTACCTTAACCCGATTTAAAGTGTCACTTGAAGAAGATGCTACATTACCGAAAATTTGATTATTTATTTCTTTCCAAATGGACCAAATAATAGCATAAGGAATAACTTTTCAAAGAATTCTACCACAACACGAAAAGACGCCCATCCTCCAAGAAGAAAACACTTCTACTAAGGAATGAGGCATGCACCAAGAAACCCCACATTCTTCGAAAAAGAAACTCCAAATGCCATATGAAATATTGCATTACTGCCTTTTGGTTGGAAACATCAAAGCAAGAAAATGTGAACATTACTATCAAAGCATGGGGGATAAGTTTGAAGTTCACATTTAGCCGTAATTTGTGTTTGAGATGTCATCAAATGCCAGTAAATAAAATTATTGGACATTGCAAATTTTCTCATAGTTTTCCTATAAATAAATTGCGGTCAATAAAAACTCTTCCATTTCACATATTACATGCAATATCCTCTTGATATTGATATTCACCCTCATTGTCCCCTGGCATTAATGTACCTTCCATATTTCACTTTTGCGCAATATTAGATGGTTGTCCGCTGCATTCAAAGGCTTCTCGCATGCTGTTAAGACCATTGGCACATTGGACATTATCACCTAAGATGTTTATGGCATTACAATCACTGTCATCCTCGGTCGAAACATTGTCCAACTCCACATTGGAATTTAAATCATCATCATAGTCTAAAATAGTCCATTTTACATCCTAATCCATATCGAAAGCGAGAACCAAGGATAAAGAAGGACACATACCTACTTTGAGATTAGTGGAGAATGGAAAGAGAAAAAGAGAGAGAGAGAGAACAAGGCCCGTCTATCTCTGTTTTTTAGGGAGATCTCATAGGGATGCAAAACGGGCCGTGTTTGCAAAATCCCGGCCCAACTATGCCACAGGTTGGGTTGTGTCGTGCCGTGGTTTGCAGGGCTGGCCAAGCATGGCTCCCATGCATGCCCACATGCTGCTCTATGCTGGACCATGCCTTCCATGAGTTGGCCCACGTCCTAAACTTTTTAATTTTTTTTTAATTGAAAAGAGCATTAGTGAGGACCAAAGAGGTAGTTCAAGTGAGAGAATGCAAGTGGATATCTGAGAGAAAATCAAGCAAACAATAAATGCAAGGTCTTAAAAATAGGAAAACATTTAAATGGGTCTTTTTCTTTTTTATTAACGGAGGGTTTTCAACATTTTGGGCTAGACTTAATCCCTCCGGCTTAGAGAGAAGCCAAGTAAAACCCCTATGGCCCCCAGGTGGTAGCACAAGTGGACTCAACCTTCGGTTCCTGAAGAGGGGGGAGCTGGGGGTCGATACCAAGACCTATAGCTCCGGAAGAGAGAGGAACCGTGGTCCTAAGCACTCGGCCACCTCCTTGGAGTTATTTGAATGGGTCATGAACATAACATTAAGGCCAACAAGGTTTTTGGCCCAAAATAATCAATCGGGCAAGAATAATGATACTGCTCAAGGAACTTAGGATGGCCTACGGCTCACGGGTCTAGGTACCCTGGCCCAGCCAACGCCCGTCTCTGTTCTACAACTCAAATAAAATGACACCGTCCCAAATCTCATTCCCGACCCCTCCGAACCCTAACCGTCTCTTTCCTCCTTCACGTCGACCTCCGGCATCTCCTCAGCGGCCGGCAGCAGCTGTCCTCCTCCTCCTCTCTCTTCGTCTCTCCGCCATCTCCTCCGAGGTATTTAGGGCTTGTTATTGTTTAAGGGATTTTCTGCAGTTGGAATTGCTTTTTTTGTTGTTCTTCTGATGGAATTGTTTTGGTAGAGAAGAAAAACTAGAATCATGAGAGATAGATAGAGAAGATGATAAATATCATTGCAATTATCGCATTTCTGCTGTTGGTTTCTGCTCTTTCTCTGTTGGTTTGTTTGGATATGAAGTTATTACGTTGGGATCTAGATCCTCTGCAGCCTGTTTGGATATGATGTTATTGGATTCATGATGACTTTTTGAATGCTTGTGACTGTTAGTGTTTTAAGATTGTTTTTTTTCTGACTTTCATGTTATGAAGTTCCTAAATCAGGGCTTACAGCGTTTTTATGTTAGGGCTTACACTGATTAGTTCCTAAATCAGTGGACATCTTAGGGAGAAAGGCCCACCATTGACCAAGTCTTGTCAGCCTTGGTAAATTTTTTGATTGATGATGGAATGGACAAAGAAGAAGGGTAGGAAGGTTTTTGAGATGGGGTCTTTGTGGGTAGATGAAGAAAGCAAGGAGAAAAGGTCAATACTTCTTTTGTTTTAAGAAAGGGATGTTTTGGCTTTTGTTCTTTGTTAGTCATTGCTTTTTCTTTGGAGAGATGCAAAAGATAGAGATGACTTTGGAGGTCTAATATGAGTTTTGGGATGTGGATTGAGAAGAAGTGCCTTGATAAATTTTTTGATTGATGATGGAATGGACAAAGAAGAAGGGTAGGAAGGTTTTTGAGATGGGGTCTTTGTGGGTAGATGATGAAAGCAAGGAGAAAAGGCCAATACTTCTTTTGTTTTAACAAAGGGATGTTTTTGCTTTTGTTCTTTGTTAGTCATTGCTTTTTCTTTGGAGAGATGCAAAAGATAGAGATGACTTTGGAGGTCTAATATGAGTTTTGGGATGTGGATTGAGAAGAAGTGAGAATTTAAAGATTCTGAATTGGACAGAGAACTGGTTTCTCTCCTTTTCAATGATAGAAGAAAGGTTGTTTAGGATTTGAATTGGGCTTTTCTCCATCACAAAAGAAAACTCAGTATTTTTGGATGAGAGAAAATGAGATTACTTTCAGAGAAGCATATGAAAATTTTGTTTTTGAAAGATCTGAATTGGGGTCTTCTAAGGACTTGAAGAAAAAAGCAGTCGACTTTGATGCTCTGCTATGGATATAGAAAGAGAAAGAGCCTTGTTTGCTATTCTTGCCTCCATCAGTTCTACCAATTCCTCCAATTTCTGTTTATATCTTTCTTTATATAAACAATAACAGCTCCTAAGGTACCATCTTCTGCAAAAATTGGCCTCTTCTATTTAATGACACTCAACACTAAGAAATGACAAACTACTTCAAACCTTCGGCTACCACCCAATAGATATCGAAAAATCTGTCATTCTGCACCACGCGGTCCTTTTCTTAGAGAGAGAGAGTGAGCTTTTGTGGAGAACACCCCTTGCTAAATTCCATTTCCTAAGTCTCTTATCTTGAGTGTCTACAATGGATAATAGTGGCTTGGACAATGTCCTTTTAAAGGCTATACCCTAAACAATTTTACCTCCAGAAACTCATAGCACTAGTCAACAAATTGACCTTCATTGGAAGGGACCCGATATAAAGTTGGAAACTAGGAGTATGCATTCTGTCCAGTGTCCACACATCTTCCCAAAAACAAACTCTAAACCTCTCCCCTATAATTGGGTTATGGCAATACTTATGTCCAATGGAGCTTAGGGTTATGGAAATAGTATTTCAATGGAGCTCAGTATCCAGCTTACTACCTTGGCATTATCAACCCTCTATACTATTCCTTTTTCAGGATCGTTTCCTTTCCCATCACAATGCACTTTCCCTGAAACAAACACTCAAAAAATTAAATACCAAAAGACAATATCTCTTTCCATCAAACTTCACAAGGAGACGTTCTGATATATCAAGTTATACCATGATTAATTGGTGATCTATACATTATTTCGTTCACAAGCATTTCTCCTTGGTACTATAGTGGTTGTCATCTTGAAAACTCGCTTAAAATATAGGGCACCAACTAGTAATTATGCTTGTTGGGTGATGCAGAAATATTGATATTTTGATTGGCACTTGGAACCAATGGTATAATGGCATTCAAACAATCAAAGCATTGTTTGGTGTCTGGTCTGGTGAATGAATGAGTGCAACAACCGAGTTCAATGGGTCGATGGGCACTTCTTTTAGATCTTGCAATCTGATGTAAATTACAAGGTCACTAACAACAAAAACCCAAACCGGGGATCAATCCCCTGTTCAGTTGGTGAGTCACCTTCTTTCCACAGAAACAATCAGGGATCAATCCCTGGCGCTACTGACAGTGAGTGTGTGACTGGGTGTGTGGGTGCTTTACAAAAAGGAGTAAAAAAAAAAAGATCCAAAACTGGGTTAAAGACCTGCAGTCATCGTGTGGAACAAAATACTTGAAGGGATGACTATTGCTTATCTTTGTGCATTCGCCTTCAATCTTGGTAGATGATAACATCATTGCAAACTTGTGCATGGGCTTCTTTTCAAGTGGGCATGAATTACGTAGGCCTGCTTGAGCCCATGTAGCAAGCCTATTTCATCAGCACAGCTAAGCCCAACAGCCCACAAAGGGCTGCTGACCCTCCCATTGTGTACAATACGCAAGTCTCTGCAGGTTTCCTAGTTTTTCTCTTTCCTTTTTCTCTCTTTTGTTTTATTTGTTTACTTGTTTTAGTTATATTAAGTTAGGACTCTTATTATAACTAGAACATAAGCTGTTATGAGGTTAGGGTTTCTTATAAACTTATATAGGGTTAATTTAATTGAAACATAATGAATATTTGTAAGGGTATCATTAAAAAATAATATTTTTAAGGGCTGCTGTCCGATCATAGAATAGATTGTATGAACATTATTAATTAAATATTTTTTTCCCTTGGGCCTGCTTCAGATTGGTATTAGAGCTTAGTCTCTTCCTAGCATTAGAAGTGCAACCAATTGCATGATATACTAGCTCAATCAGAATCCCTAATCAGCTCTAATCCTGATTATAATAGATCCTCATGTCTAATCAAGTGATACAATTCATTGTATTATAAACATTAAAAAGAAGAAAGAAGAAAAGATACAATGTAATATAAAAAAAAGATTCAGTTAACGATTCCTATAAAAAAGATCCATCTCTCTCTCTTTATATATTATATATGTATATATATTAGTGTGGGCCCTTATTTATTATTTCTGTTAATATCAACTGGTGTTATTTTCAATGGCACTATCTATAAGAATGTTAGAAGCCAATTAATTATGTTCATGGCGTGCTTAACTTTATTTTGATGTTACCATTCAAAAAAAAAAAAAAAACTTTATTTTGATGTTTGTGCTCTGTGAATTTTCAGGCTACTGGCTTGAGCTGGATGGTTGCAGATTTGTACTGTATTTGTATTGGTGGAAATGCTAGAAAGCATAGGAATCATGTAGTATGGAAGAATTACACACACTGTTTACTTTTTGAACTTACTTTTGCATGCGTTTGCAACTGGACCGAATGAGAAAGTTTACACCTTTCCAGGCAACATGGCCCAACAATCATCTCGTCTTCATCGCCTGCTCACTCTATTGGACAGTATCCTTTTATGATCATATTGTGGATACTAGATGTTCTGTATCATCTTTGTGTGTAGGTGAAGCCTCATTGAACAGTTATTTAGTAGACTGGGTACAGTTATTAATCTTTTTTGATTGGGTACTTCTTTGACCAAAACTAAGCTGGTTCGACTCATGCAACGAGATTTGCAGCTGCTCGGCAAATAGGTGAGATTGCAAAGTCGCATCCTCAAGACTTAAATTCTCTCCTTAAAAAGGTTGGTTATTTTTATCACTGAGGTTTTTTTTTTTTTTTTTGTTATTTGTTTTACCTCTCTGTTAAATTATGCTAGCTTTTTAATTCTTCCCCACTATCTTATCACCTTTTCTTTCTTTTGCGCAAATGGTTGCTTTATCATTTGTTATCTAATGCTGCAGATAAAATGTGCCATCCTATGTTGTGGGATATGCATAAACATGTCAGTCGGTATTTAACAAATTTTTTTCTTTTTTCGTTTTGAGCAAATGATGTTGGTGGCATCAAATACTACAAGATACCAATACATCTTTGAATGAGTTAAAGAGAGATAATTTGATTACATTGTGGTATTGGATAAAGTTGTCATGTAAGTCTCAATGTCTCATCAATTTATTTGAATAGATTGTAATGTAAACAATAATTTCTGCAATAAGGTAAGTTTGAGCAGTCCAAATTTTTTTCTTCTCATTATTCTTTATTTTGTTTTGTGAGTCCTAACCATATAATTGATTTTTACATTTTTTTCAAAACTAATATCAACACTATGAATCTGGTCAAGTAGGATAGGAGTTTTGATGCTTTGAAGGTTTAGGATGATTAGTGATTTCCCTTGCGAAAGAAAAGGAGATTCATTAATGATTTCTCCATGAGAATAAACTTGAGGGGCAAAGCATTTGTACATGTGCAATTAATGAGAGACATATGGCTCGTTTGAGTGTAGCCGCGGCATCAGAAAATTGGAGCGGAAACAGGTTTCTGATAGTGGGTGGTTGGATTCTGAATTCTGTCCTGGCGAAGAAAATCTATTACGAAAAGCGCCGGTTTTTGCAGTTTTCTCGCTGCACTGAACAAACACAAATGAGCCGCGCAGAAAGGAAGCTTCCGCTTCTGCGGAAAACCTATTGCACAAACGTGCCGATACTTGAGTTGATTATGAACACCTCTATAATCATGTCATCCTCATCATCACCAGCTTAAACTTATCCTGTCGACCAGAAAAGTTGGCTAGTTATGTCATCTTATATCTAAGTTTCTAGCTAAGGTGGTTTGAGTGCATGCAAGACTCATTGGTGATATTGAGGAAAGGAATTCAAGTTCCTTAAGGAGTCAGAGGAAAAAGCATTTGTGCATGTGGAATCAATGATAAACATACCAGAGGAAAAACCATTTGCAAAATCTCTTTTATCAAAACCTAACATGCAACATTTCCATCTATAAAACATAGATTCAAAGACATCAAGCTAGGGGAAGAACACATGTACTGTGGGTAGAAAACAAAATCAAGGCACAAATCGAAAGACATGCAAGATTTCCATGTGGTTTACCATCACATTGCGATGCAATATCAGAAGAAGGTTGGCGTGTGAGGAATACAAAAAAATCCTTTAATCTTCCGCTGTGTGGGCCACAAAGAAGAACAATAAGTCAAGAATACAACAAAATAAAAGAAAACCCTCCACGTGCTTCAATGTGACCAAATTTGATAAAAGAATGCAATAAAACGCTGTGTAAGACGAGCTATGGGACCACCTGTGAAAGAGAACGCTGAGATTGCTGGAGGAGAAGATAGGAAGAAGAAGAGGAAAAGAGGGAAAAAGGGTTTCAGCTGGGTTTTAAAGAACAGGGGAGCGGTGAGGTGATATTGTTGCCCGGGTCAAATTAAAAAAAATAAATCCGGAAAAGGGCCCCTGGGACCTCTGATGGTGGATACATAAGTGTTGGGTCCTTTTTGGTCTTCACAGTGTCTAAGGGGGTTTTTCCGGTAAAAATAAAATCCTCTTTTTTTTTTATTATGTGTTGGAGTTAAACTTTTTGGTTGACCAGATTGATGGGATGAGGTCTTGATGATTATGATGATGATGATGATGTTGATGATGATGATATTGACGTGGTTTACTGTTGGGATTTAGATTTGGTAGTTGAAAATTGAAATCAGTTCCTGATTAGATTTAAAATAGAGTTATTTTATTAATAATAATAAATTTGATTAGATGTAGTCTGCCATTAATTTTTTTTTGGTTTGGTAACTTGGTTTATTTTGGACGAGTAGAAGATGTTACTTACTACTTCAGATTAGTCCAGTGCAGAAAAGTTATCAGTCAATGGACAGCGATTGATCTGCAAACTTCTTATACGCATTTCGGTTTATTTCTACTTGAGTTGATAGAACTCCTTTTCATACCTATACATCATAATATTTTCCTACCCATTCTTGTTGGGCTGCTGTTTTGTCATAAATGTGTATGTTTGGTTCATTTATTTCTTGTGAGCTCTTGTAATCATTTATGTTTCAGTGTTTGCTCAAATTTTGTCTCGTAAAATATAGGTTTCCCAGTATCTTCATAGTAAGAATTGGGAGACAAGGGTTGCTGCTGCTCATGCTGTGGGAGCGATTGCTGAGAATGTTAAGCACAGGTCTCTGAAAGAACTGTTTGCGTGTGTTGAATCGGAAATTTTGGAGACTGGAACTTCTTATACCGTGAAAGACATGATGATGGGATGGTCACCTCCTAAAACTGTAGGAGGCCTCTCTTTCAGAAGGTATTCCATTTGCGTATGCATCATTTGATGTTTTCATTGGCTTCAGTTCATTCTTTAATGTTCTTTTTTACAGCTTTGAAATTACGAAGGTGTTGGAATTTGGTGCTCCACTATTGGCATCTATTGGGCAGGTAATGACATGCATGCTATCTAGCCTTTGAATCTGTATTCTTTTATATATATATGAGTAATGTTCAAGACGGACCAAAGGTGGGCCCCACAAGCATGAGCTTACGAAATTTTATCCAAAGCTTGAGCTTAGGAGAGCCTTGCTCTATATATACATATATATATATATATATTACATATTCAGATTTCCTCTGGTGTTGCCTTTCTGTTTTTTATGGTCTTGCAATGGTAACTTGGAAATTGAGCCATTAAAATTTTTTTTTTTATATGAGCAAATGAGAAAATCTTACTTGGAAAATGTGCGATACAAATACGAAAAGGATTATAAGTGAACCATACCAATCCAAATATAAAAGAAAACAACCTACACTGAATCTTCAGAAATTCGATAGGAGGGCGTACCTGTGTCCGTGTCTGGATATTATTTCTGTTTGGCCTAGTCATGGTTAGATGTTATTTTGAAATGTCAGTGTGCATATTAGTAATATTACATTTATGTGAAGTAATTTGTAAAATTACAAATGTGTGCACTAATGCAATGCAAATTATGTTGAGACGTCCTTTACTTGGCTTTAGTCTTTCCTTAAATGTATAATAATTTTATCAAAGGGATATGATTAGAAGAGGCTGAACAGAAACGGCAAGAGAGACCAGTACTAAAAGCTGGTAACTATTAGATTGTTGGTAGAAAATGAATGGACTTATATTCAATGAGTATTTTAAGTTTCTTGGTGTCGAAGTGTGGTATTTGGAACTATAATATGAAGTAGAAGATTGTGACTCTGAGAGGACTGGTGTTGAAAGCATAGAATATGGTGCAATGCATGGTTCAAAATGTCAAATGGGTTAGTGCTAAATGGGTCACAGGCCATGACAAATAAGGCCCAAACTTGTGGGACAAATCATCTCACGTGTACAGATATGTATATTCTATTTTTGCCTTATTAGGAGATTATAATTAGATTATAATTAGATTATAATGGCTGTAATCTCGTTGATTGCTACAATCACTGTATCTTGTATAGCAACTATAGTTCTATATAAAGGATCATCGTGACCCTCAAAGGGATATCGGATTCACAATCATTTCTGTGTCTTCTTCCCTCTCTTGCTTTGACATGGTATCAGAGCAGAGGTTCTGAGTGTTTCTTCTCCATCTTCCAAACATTGGAAGTTGTCAATAGTCTCTGAGAGACTCTCTGAATATTTTCTCTTCATCTTCCAAGCATTGGAAGTCGCCAGATCAACCTGTGATCTCACGTGGCCCACCCCAGATCACTCTCATCACATCAGGATATCACAGTCCTTTTGATCGTCTGAATATTCTAGACTTTCTGGTGAGATTTCGATATCTTTTTGGCATCAGAACAGATCACGGATTTGTTTCGCAGGATTCTTCCACAAGCTGATCGTTGCTGGCATCTGTGGCCCACCACTGATCATCACCAACCTCATCAACAGATCCTAGCATCTTGGTCGACCAGTTATGCTCTTTGTTTTGGCAATTTTTTCAGATTTTTTCATCCATTAGAGGTAGGCCATCTATCATTATTTGTGGAGAAACTGTTTTGTCAATATCTTTTCATCACAGCCGTCCAAAATCTTTGATTTGGATCCGTTTTGTATGAGACCACTTCCGGTAGGTGAGGAATTCTGCTGCTCACCCATCTTCATCCTCAGATCTGTATACAGATCACTTGGTGGGCCCCACGTGCAAGACCATACACTGACGACAGGGTCGTCTGGGGTGTTTTTTCACCTTATATGTGCACTGTTCATTCTCTGTCTTCTGGGAACAGTTCTGGCCACTTGATCTGCTTGGTTGTGATCTGATTTGCATGTGATCTGATCCATCCATCATTAGTTGCTGTCTACTACAACATCTGATTTGCATGTGATCTGATCCATCATACTTTTTGTGATCTGCTCAATCATACTATTCTTCTTTGACAGTATCTTCCAAAATTGGAAGTCCTATCACATCTGGTTAGCATTCCTAATCAGTTTGATTTAAGAAAGGTGAGATTGTTTTTGCACAGTTTGATAGATCTACTGTTTTACTGAAATGGAAAAGCATGAAATTAAATTGATCCAATTTAATGGAAAGAATTATACTTCCTGGTCGTATCAATTTCAAGTCTATCTTGAAGGAAAGGAAATGTGGGGACTTGTTTCAGGATGGGATCTACGGCCTAAGGAAGATGAGAAAAAAATACACTCTTGGAATACTAAGGATGCCAAGATTAAAACCTGGATTCTTGGTTCAGTTGAACCACAATATATCCTGAACCTCAAGCCTTACAAGACCTCCAAGGAGATGTGGGATTATCTGAAACAAGTGTATCATCAAGGGAATTCTGCCCGTCAATATCAACTTGAACTGGAGATTGCTCAGTATTCCTAAGGCACTTCTTCTATCCAGGACTATTATACGGGTTTTCTCAATTTATGGGCAGAATATGATGAAATAAAATACTTCAATGTATCTGAGGCAGCTCTTTCTGAGATTCAAAAATTACAGGCAACTTCTCATAGAGACCAGTTTCTCATGAAATTGAGATCTGAATATGAGATCATTCGTTCCAATCTGATGAGCAGGGTTCCATCTCCATCCCTGAACGAGTGTCTTAATGAACTCTTGCGAGAGGAACAAAGTCAGCTCACTCAGCATGTTCTGAAGCAACAGTCCTCCGGAAACTCTCCTGATGTCGCATATGCTGCCACTACCACTTACACTCCTGGTGTCTCTTACGGTCCGGGAGGGATCTTTCATCATACGAATGCTGCTGCTAAAAGGCAAACTCCTGCAAGAGATCTCAGCAAAATCCAATGCTTTGGCTGTAAGAGTTATGGACACTATGCCTCACAGTGTAAGACCAAGTTTTGTAATTATTGCAAATCCAATGGTCATGTTATCAATGAATGCAAACGGCGGCCACAAAATCGCACTCAACGTGCATATCATGTCAACACTACTGATGCTACTACTTCCAGTGATAGTCCTTCCGCACCAGTCATGCCTTCGTCACCTCTTGCCTCCTCTACTGCTCCTCAGATCACCCCTGAGCTTATTCAACAAATGATCATCAATGCTTTTTCTGCACTTGGCATTTCAGGTAACCAACATTCCTCTTCTTCCATATGGTTTATTGATTCTGGAGCTTCCAATCACATGACCTCCTCCACCACTCATCTCTCTAACCTGCAACCATACAAAGGGAATTTGCAAGTCCATACTGCTGATGGTCAAAAGCTTCCTATTACAGCTACTGGTGATATCATTCATTCTTTACCTCTCACAAAAGTCTTTCTATCTCCTCATCTTACTACAAACCTTCTGTCTGTTGGACAACTGATTGATGATAATTGTAATGTTTCCTTTTCTCGCTCTGGTTGTGTTGTGCAGGATCAAGTGTCGGGGACGGTGATCGCGAAGGGGCCTAAGTGTGGACGCCTATTTCCTCTTGTGATGCCTTCCTTTCAGAATAAACAAATCTCTGCTTTTTCTTGTTTTTCTCCTCAAGATATTTGGAGGCTCTGGCACAATAGATTAGGCCATCCTCATTCAAAATTGTTATCTTTAATGTTGAACACTGGTAGTATTAATGAAAATAAAACATCTTTTAGTCACATTTCTGATGAGTGTTCTGTTTGCAAACTTGGAAAAAGCAAAGTTCTTCCATTTTCTTCCAACTCTACTATGGCTTCAAATTGCTTTGACATTATTCATAGTGATGTCTGGGGGATTACACCTGTAATTTCTCATACACATTTCAAATATTTTGTCACATTTATTGATGATCATAGTAGATTCACATGGGTTTATTTCTTACACTCTAAATCTGAAGTCTTTGATATTTTCCAAAAGTTTATGGCATATGTTGAAAATCAGTTTTCTACTCGCATTAAAGTTCTCCGATCTGATTCCGGAGGGGAATATATGTCCCATCAGTTTCAAACTTATTTGCAAAAAACACGGGATTTTATCACAGCGATCGTGCCCTTACACTCCTCAACAGAACGGAGTTGCAGAACGCAAAAACAGACATCTCCTCGATACTGTTCGTTCTCTTCTCTTATAATCATCAGTTCCCGCAAGATTTTGGCCCGAAGCGTTAGCCACTGCGGTTCACTTAATCAATCGCTTACCATCCTACCGCCTCACCAATCAAACACCATACTTTCGTCTCTTTCGTAAAGATCCTTCTTATACCCACCTGCGCATTTTTGGATGTATGTGTTTTGTTCATCTTCCTCCGACTGAACGTACCAAATTAACTGCTCAGTCTGCCCAATGTGCATTCCTTGGCTACGCATCTCACCAAAAAGGGTATATCTGCTATGATCCTGTGATCAACCGTCTTCGCATATCTCGAAATGTCACATTTTTTGAAAATCAACGTTTTTTTTTCTAACCATTCATCGGCTTTACCGTCATTTTCTCATCTACCAGATTTTTCTGACCCAATCTCTTCTCCACTCATTGTCTATGAACGGCGTCGTTATAAGGAGGTTCCACTACTGCCTCCCCCTCCGGATCCCTCACCGGCACCTGATCTTGTCCCTGATTCATCACATGAGGCTTCATCTCCACTTCAGCTTCGACGTTCTACCCGTATCTCTAAGCCTCCAGAAAAATATGGGTTCACTCACACATCCTTGCTTGCTACCCTCTCCTCCATTGCAATTCCTACCTCTTATTTACAGGCGGTGAAGCATGACTGTTGGCAAAAGGCTATGCGCGAAGAATTAGCGGCACTGCAGGAAAATCATACCTGGGATATTGTTCCATGTCCCTCATCTGCAAAACCTATCGGCTGTAAATGGGTTTTCTCAGTCAAACTTAAGGCTGATGGCTCGTTATAAAGCACGGTTAGTCGCACTGGGCAACCGACAGGAATATGGCATCGATTATGAAGAAACATTTGCTCCAGTTGCAAAAATGACTACAATCCGTACTGTACTTGCCATTGCTGCTTCTCACTCCTGGCCTCTTTACCAATTTGATGTCAAGAATGCCTTCCTTCATGGTGATCTCAAGGAAGAAGTATATATGCGTCTTCCCCAAGGAATTACGGGTAACTCGGCAGGAGACTGTGCGCGCTTACGACGCTCTCTTTATGGTCTTAAGCAAGCTCCGCGTGCTTGGTTTGAAAAATTTAGGGATGCTCTCCTTCATCTACAGTTCACTCAAAGTGCCTCTGATCCTTCGATGTTTCTTCATCGCTCATCAAATGGGATTACTGTCCTCTTGGTATACGTAGATGATATTATCATATCTGGGACAGATTCTGGCATGATCACCCATCTACAAGCATCCTTACATGAATCTTTTCATATGAAAGATTTAGGGCCACTCACATATTTTTTAGGCCTTGAGGTTCATCAGTCAAAGAAAGGTCTCATCCTTGATCAACACAAATATGCTATGGATCTCATTGAGATGGCTGGTCTTAAACACTCCACTCCTGTAGATACACCTGTTGAGGCAAATCTTCAGCTCGCACATGATACGGGTGATCTTCTTCCTGATGCCACAATGTATCGTCGTTTAGTCGGCAGCTTGATCTACTTGACTATTACTCGGCCCGATATCTCCTATGCTGTGAATCTGGTTAGTCAGTTCATGACACAACCACGTCATCTCCACCTCGTTGCTGTTCGGCGCATTCTTCGATACGTTCTTCATACACCATCTCGTGGTCTTTTCTTTCCTGTAGGCAATTCCACTTCTCTCATTGCTTACTCAGATTCTGACTGGGCTGGTTGCCCTGATAGTCGACGGTCTACCACGGGTTGGTGCATGTTCCTAGGGGACTCGTTGATCTCCTGGAAATGTAAGAAACAAGATAAAGTCTCCAAATCATCAACAGAAGCAGAATATCGTGCTATGTCGGCTGCCACCTCTGAAATTGTCTGGCTTCGGGGTCTCCTTACTGAGCTTGGATTTCAACAATCTGGCCCTACACCTCTCTATGCCGACAATACCAGTGCCATACGGATTACTGAAAATCCTGTCTTTCATGAACGTACAAAGCATATTGAAGTGGCTTGTCATTACATACGTGATGAATTTGTGCGTGAAGCAATTACTCTCCCCCATGTTCCTACCGGACTTCAAATTGCAGATATATTTACCAAGGGACTTCCTCGGCCACGACACCAATTCTTAGTTGGCAAATTGATGCTCGTGGATTCACCAGCATCAATTTGAGGGGGGGTGTCAAATGGGTTAGTGCTAAATGGGTCACAGGCCATGACAAATAAGGCCCAAACTTGTGGGACAAATCATCCCACGTGTACAAATATGTATATTCTATTTTTGCCTTATTAGGAGATTATAATTAGATTATAATTAGATTATAATGGCTGTAATCTCGTTGATTGCTACAATCACTGTATCTTGTATAGCAACTATAGTTCTATATAAAGGATCATCGTGACCCTCAAAGGGATATCGGATTCACAATCATTTCTGTGTCTTCTTCCCTCTCTTGCTTTGACACAAAATAGCGGTTGAGGCTGCATTATCGGCCGTAGCAGCCACTGCGCTATTTTGAAAATAGCGGCGCTACGGTCTAAAACCTTAAGGGAGCCAATCTGTTTTAATTTAAAACATTATTTTTCTTATTTTTTCTCCTCAATAGTCTTTCTTAAAGTTGTCTCTACCCTTTCAAATCACTAAAAAAATACAAGATTGGCTGCTACACAATATTTCAATTCTTTTGACCACTTAAAAAATTCACACTGCTACGCCGCGATGCATCGCCCGCTACGTAGCGTTTTGGCCACTGGCCACTATGCTCGCTACAACCACAAATTTAATCCTTGGTGCAATGTTCAAGATGGAGGAGCAATCTCTTTTTTTTCTTCTTCATTTTGTTGTTTGTATCATATGCCTAATTCAGTGTTGTTAGTTTGTGGGTATTGTCTCAAGAAGTGAGGATAGTTGTTGATCTATTTGTGCTGACAAATCACAAATAGGATTTAAAGACACAGATGATTTTTTTTTTCATTCAATTCAAGGTGGAATTAGAGGCGGAGGGGTTGTCAAAAGGATCAATGGAAAGGTCTTCAGAGGATCGATTCTTTTGTGCTATGAGCAATGCGTGATGCTAATTCCATGGTAACTGGACAAATGAAGGTTCATCATACCATTTGAGAAATTCAGGGTAATGATGATCTGTTATTAACTTGAACCCAAGATGACATGAAGAGATTTTTGGCGGGGCCAAATGGTAGTGATACCATCAATGTCTAACTCTGATCTTTTAAAGGCGTCGTTATCACAATCTTTCATGGCTATGATTTCACATGTGGATGTAAGTGAGCACAAAACTAGGGAATGGGTGATTTGCAGCTAGGTTGATAAATCCATTCTTGAAGAATGACATTCAAGTAGTTGCGATGGAGGATTTATTTTTGTAGATGGATTCACCTGGCATAATGATGGGAAGATGGATGTCTTGGGGCTTGTGTTTAGACTAGCATGGGTCCATTTGGTAGTGATCCAAATTCATGAGTGGACAAAATACTTATTGCGGTGCCCTCCCCCTTCGGGCGCCCTCAAGCTTAATTTCGATGGTAGTGCTTTGGGTAATCCTGGTCTAGCGGGTTTGGGGGGTGTTATTCGTAATGAGGAAGGTAACTTACTCGGCCTAGCTGGATTTTGTTCCATCAACAAAAATGAATTGTTAGCTCTCAAAATCGGCCTACGAGAAGCAGCTAATCTCCATCCTCATCGGTTACTTGTTGAAGGGGATTCTTTTTGCGTAATTCAATGGGTGTCCCAATCTTCAAACCCCCCTTGGTACCTTGCGGATATCATTGAGGAGCAGTGCTTTAAAAGGCGCGTGCCTTTAAATGAGGCGTGAGGCGCTCGCTTCGTGGGCTTCAGTTTTTTTTTTTTTTGCTGCTTCAGCTGTTTTATTTATTTTTGGCTGCTTCCCTGTTCTTTTGTTGCTGCTTCCCTGTTTTTTTTGTTGCTGCTTCCCTGTTTTTGTTGCCACTACCTTTTGTCTTTTTTTTTGCTTCCCCGTTTTTGTTGCCGCTGCCTTCTGTCCTTTTCTTTTCTTCTGCTGCTGCTGTTCAATTTTTTCTGCCACTGTGGTCTTTTTTCCCCCTTCCATTGCTTTCTTTATTTCTTTTTTTTTTTTTGTTGCTGCTACTGTTTTCTGTTTTCTTTTTTTTTTTTCCTGTTGCTGTTGCTCATATACATGCTGCCACTGCTTTTTTTTTTTGTTTTGTTTTTGCTGCTCATATCATGATGTTGTTGACTGTTGAGTAATACATAAATTATGTTAATGCTTCCAAACAGTGTCATGCGTGAGAGCACTTGCAACATGTTTCTCTTTCTGTGCATTCTGGGGATTTCAAAGGCCAGAAAATTATTCATGTAAGGCAATGGTGATCATCAGATCATGCCTTTGCCTCCTATGGGCCCTTACCCTAATCCATGATGAAACTCTTAAATATATATTGCTTTATCTATGACAAAATCTCTATGTTTTTATCTACCATGTGCGCCTCGCTTCAATGAAGCCCGCGCCTCGCCTTGCGCCTAGGCCCTGGGATACGCTTGGCGCCTCGGTGCACCTCACGCCTTTAAAAACACTGTTTAGGAGGTTATCCAGCTTTTGGGGGATTTCAATATTTCCTTCCACCATATCAAGTGCTCGGCTAATGATGAAGCGGATATGCTCGCCAAAGAGGGAGTTCTGAAAACAGAGTTGCATATTTCTGCTTAGATTTTTTTTTTTTTTTGGGTTGTTGCCCACTTTTTTTGGGCTTAGCTCCCCCTTTTTGGTTTTGATTTCTCACCCCAAGTTTGTCTGGGGCCTTTTGAGTTTAGTATATTTCTCTTATAATATACAGTTTTTTTTTCGAGCAATGAATTCAGTCACCATTTAAAAAAAAAAAAAAAGCTTACTGCGGCTGTGGTCATACTTATGGTCTGTGATAGTAGTTGTAGAGGAGTCCATCTATAAAATTTGTTTTGAGAGGTAACTGATAATTTTATTGAAAGGAGAAAAGGAAATACAACCACAAGGCCAGCAGGTATAAAAGCATTATACCAAACGCTAGAAAACCATTACCTAATGCAAGCACTAAAATCAAACAGTCGATCTTTCCCTTGCATTGCGAATACATCAGCCATACCATTGACTGACCTACTAACAGGAATAAAAGATACCTGATATAAGGAAGACAAGTATTTAATCTCATTGAGAATGAAATGCATCATCCACTGCCCTTTGCTTGACATTATCCAAGAGAGAGAATTAGTCGAATCATGTCCACAATTGATGAGTTTTGGAAATTTTGAGAAAAGATGTGAAGCACTTCTAAGATGGCCAACATGTCTGCCTCATTTGAGTCTTTTAACATCCACATTCTTAGAGAATATTAACAAAACTTCACCTAAGTTAGAGTCCATCTATAAATCTGTTGTAGAATATGCTTGTCTGAGGATTTTATGCGCAAACCCTAATTGAATCTACTGTGAGTTATTGCTTGAGGTTAGTAGTGTTTGTTTCTTTATAGGGGGCAGAAATTGAAAAATATAGGGCCTCAATCAAATGCCATTCAGGGAGGGAGGGAGGGAGGCCTTGCCTGAAAGTAAAGGGGGCGTGGTGCTTTTTTTGTTATTTGCATCTACCTTGTCAAAGGTGGGAACTAGGGAACTGTGTAACACTGTGCTTCTGTGCTCCATGGAAATTTGTTTTCACACTGACGCTGAAAAGCAGTTTAACCTCTTACCAAATAGGAGAAGGTTTTTGATGGAATCGAGGAAAATTAGTTCAAAATTTTCCGCTTTTCCATGTGGAAAGTGCTGCACCAAAATGTGGAAAACTTGCTTTTATGGAAATTTTGAAGCCTTCTTCGTGGCATTACCAAACCCTCAGCATTACACAAACACGGTCTTATTGTTACATTGTGCTTGGGTTCATGATTCTTTATCATGTGTTTTTGGCTTGTAACTTGTAGTTTTATTTTATGGGTTCAGCTGTATTTCTGTATATATTGTATAAGACTACCCTCTTCCTTTTGTTTGTGCAACAATTATTTTCTTTAGAGACTAATATTCAGTATGCATTCTGGCTCAGGAGTACGATATTGCAAATGATAGTACCAAGAATCCAGCAGAGCGCTTAGCTCGCCAGAAGCAAAATCTTCGACGTCGTTTGGGTCAGCTCATATTCATTTTGGTGTTTCTAGCATGGATTATTGATTCAAATGAGTTCAGGATTGTCATACTTGGGGTTGGGTATTATTATCCATGATATTTGTTTTTAGTTACTAGGTATCATTCAATTTAAATGACATTTTTTTACTTGTTTTAGTGCTAATTTCCTCCACATTGGGGCCACAGGGGATTTACCTGGCTCCCCCCGGGCCCGTAGGGATTAGTCCGGCTAAAGGGCTGGGACACCCTCTAATATAAAAAATAAATAAAAATTTCCTCTATTTCTATGAAGGATTACTGACCTTCTTGCTTCAATTTAAGGAAGGCTTTGATGACAACGATGCTTCCGTATAGAAGTCAAATTCTTGGAACTTAAGTGTTATTTCATTTTAATGTTGAATCAAGAAGTTTATATTAGCAATAACTTAAGTATGGTTATGCTATATCATGTTAATTCTTGTAACTTAAGTGTTATTTCATTTTAATGTTGAATCAAGGAGTTTATATTAGTAATAACTTAAGTATGGTTATGCTATATCATGTTATTGATGTGAAGATTGAAGGCTAAATGGGAATGATGAAATTTTGAAATAAGTAAAAAAAACAATAATCAGCTATCGAAAGAAGTGATTTCATCTAAGAAATTGAATTTAAGTAAAACCCAAAAAATATAAAAATAAATATAAATTGTGAAAAATGGCTCAAATGAGTGATTCGCCTCGGACAGACCTTAAGTGTTTAGTCTGGGGCTTTGTTTTTTCTTATCGTTTTCCTGTTTTCCTTGGTTAGCTTGTCGGTACTCATCTCTTGAACTGCTTTTTTTTTTTTTTAAATAAAAGTAGCCATTAAAAAAATTTTGAAAAATGGTTCAAATCACTCATTAATAATCATTTCTTGTACACATAGGTTATAACACAATTAATTTGTATGTAATATTTGATACACTCTGGAATCGGAATCTGTGTACAGATAAGGAAGCAAATGGCTCAAAATACAGAAATATTAGGCACTGTAGGCACTAGTTGCGTAATAACTTAATTTTTTTTTTCATATGTAAGATTTGATTGACTTTGATATAGGAAAAATTGCAAGGAACTGCAAAAAAATAAAATAAAATGAAAATATAGATAAAACCATGGCGAGTGTTTTGCATGCAGAACAAATGCATACACCCAAAAACCATTTAATATTTTTTTCGTGCTTATGTGCTTTTTTTTTTAATTATCTATTTGAAGATTTTGAGTTAAAAAACACTTGCTTGGAACTGGGCCTTGTATCTCGGTTAGGATTTATAGATCGCCAAAAAAAAAAAAAGGTTTATAGATCACCTTGTATTGCATGTGCGACTTTATGTCATGGCTTTGGTTTACATGTTAGCTTATTCTTTTACATTTATTGGGCATGTGATAAGTATTGCTGACAGGCATTTGTTCCTTTGTGCAGGTCTGGATGTTTGTGAGCAGTTTATGGATGTCAATGATATGATTAGGGATGAAGATCTTCTTGTGTCCAAAGTTCATTCCCATGGAAATGGGATGGATCATGGATATTATATATCGCAGTCTGGTCACCGTATCCAGCAACTAGGTGCCAATATGGTTCCAAATTTTATTTCAAAAAGGTTAAGTGCAAGAGAATTGAATCTATTAAAACGGAAAGCTAAAGTAAATGCAAAAGACCACCCAAAAGGCTGGTCTGAGGATGACGATTTTGAGGCACCACATTCTCAAACTTCAGCAACACCAAAGGGCACATGTCCTGACCCACTAAATTCAGATAAGGTATTATGCAGATATTAATTCCCATCGAATATAAATATAAACTCGTCAAACCTAATTTGGTGGATTAATAAAGCATGTTATATTTCATTGTGGCCTCTTGTAATGAAGAAATCACCATAATAGGTAGAGCATGTTCCCCCTAGCAATGTTCTCTTTATATAATGTTCAGCTATCGATTAATTTGGAAGTTTATTTGCATCTCTCTCTCTCTCTCTCTCTCTCTCTCTCTCTCTCACACACACACACACACACACACACACACACACACACACAAAACAATGCTTTGATTTCACTTCTTCCAACTTCTAATCCATGAAATTTTTTCTATCTAGTAATGTTTGGATAATTTAGCAGTCATTATTGAATAATAGTTCATTTATATGGTTGCTAAGATATTAAGAGAAATGATCAAAATGATTGATTGTTGCAAAGGACTGGCAGGTACTGCGAGAAAAGACCATTTCTTTTGTTCATCTCTAACATTTCGCTGGTGATTGCGATGGACCTTTGAGGCGACATTTTGCTAAGTTGGTCAGATCATAGATTCTTTCATCCCAAAGGAGAAGGTGAGAAGAAGAAACTTGGGATTTGCCTTCGTAAGGTTTGCATCACAAATTGAACCTGATCATGCAATTGATCTCATCTTGTTGAAGCCAAAAGTTTAGATGCAGCTGGCTAATTATGGGATTCTGAAGCCTGCTATCACTAGACCTAATAGCATGCGGTCAACTCTTATTCCGAGGTGGGAATACACCGGACATCTTGAAGATCGGTGATTTGACTTTATGGTCAAATGAAATGATAGATCATCAAGGAAGGGAATACCGGGGTACAAGAAAAATTGAGTGGTTGGGGAAAAGTGTTAAGTAGGAAACGTGTAGGTTTTCAGCTAGCCTAGTTTGATACTTGAAATTGTTCATGATTTTTATGAATTTCGTCGAATTGTGGTTGGATGCAAATTGGAGGAAGATAATAGAAGACATCGAGCAACTTGACGATTGAATGGTCTTTATTAACCTATCATCAGAAGTCGGGGTGGAAGAGATTTGTCATGGGCGTCTTTTCCTCTTTGGGGTGTTGATGTGATGGGATGACTTCTTGTTCCTTCTTAGTTGTGTCACATCATGTATGAAAGGAGTTTTTAGCTTTCTTGGTTCCTACTTGGGCACAAACCTGGAGGCTGACCCTAGAATTATTAAAAAAGGATGAATTGTGCTTTTGTGAAGTAAGTGTGCTCAAGCAAAAAGGAACCAAAGTTCCATCAGTTCCTGTAGCCAAGTGGAGTGCTTGCTGTTTCATGGTGTTTTGTCTGGGTAGATTTTTTCTTTCTCAATTTCTGTTTTTATGTCTGTTTCTTTTACTTCTTTGTCTGTTTTTTCTGTTGCTGTGTAACCCTTTCGATGTAGAAAAAAAGAAAAAAAAGAAAAGGAACCAAAGTTCTGGGTTCCATCTTCTTGTGATTGGATGACCTATTTTTCCTCATCTGGGTGGAGGAAGAGAGGAAGATGAATTACTAGATTTAGAAGTCAGGCAGGTGGTGGAAGATGAAGTTGGAGTGTAACCCGACCTTTCGAATTATGAAATGCCCGCCTCAAAGCTTAAGGGCATTAAGACTGTAAACCTATGGTCCTTCCAGAGTCTTGCATAGACTTGGACTTAGGCTTTTGGAACTTGTGAACCCATTTTCAAGCGATTGGGCCAATACCTGGTCGTGGGCTTTAAAGATGGTCTTAAGTTGTGTGCTGGGGTGTTGGATCTTGAAGCAAATAGGCTTATGAGCCCAATCCCAAACTACTAGGGCCTTTTTCTTCCTGTCTGGAAAAGAACTAAATCTCTTTTAAAGAAAAGACTGAGGTGCAGGTATTTGAAGGGAGGATGTCATGGAATTGGGTGAAGGCTCTGGCATTGGGTGGGAAATCTAAGATCTCTCTATGTTAAGAGTTCCAATGAAGAAGATGATCCAGTCGAGCTGAAAGGTACAAAGAACATGCAAGCAAGATTTATGGTGGGACTTTGGTCAAGGAGCAGTTTGTCCTATTCGGGCCCTGCTGGGTTTTGCTCCATCAACAAAGCGGAGCTTCTAGCTCTAAACATAGGCCTTCGAGAGGCTGCGCGTCTTCATCCTCACTACTTCATTGTTGAAGGACTCTTCTTTTGTAATCCAATGGGTGACTCAACCCGCTAGATCTCCTTGGTACCTAGCAGATATCATAGATGAGGTGGTGAAGCTGTCTAGTGATTTGAACATTTCCTTCGTTCATATTTTTCAATCGGCCAATGCAGAAGCAGATTGATTGGCCAAAGAGGGAGTTCTGAAACCTTCTTTGACCGTCACTGCTACTTAATTTGTTTGTTGTAGGAGTGGAAGCACCTATACTGACCACAAAATCCCCGTACAGAAAAAAAGGGAAAAAAGAGCAATCAAAAGCAAATGGTAAGAGAGGAAAAGCCGAAAAAGCTCTTATACTGTATGGTTTTCCTGACCAATGAATTTAGGCACCATTTAAGAAAAAAGTAGAGCAGTTTGGGAACGGTGACATTAAGCATTCCAATCTGTAAGGGCAAAATGAGTGAAGGTAATGGGCATTACCAAAGCCATTAGGAGTGCAATGGTGACGAGTGCAAGATTTGGTCTACTAGGAGTGGGAATGGATTAATATTCTCCTACAATAAGGGTTTCTTCCCCAGATAGTGATGGTTGTGGACCCATTTCAACATCCGAGGAACAGAAGAAAGGTAGTGAGAATGCTGGGGGAGGAAATGAGTCTGCTAGGGGGCTGCAGTGGGTGGTTTGTCAATCTGAAGGTGAGGGCATGTCCCAAGTCTTAACTGGGTTCTCTTCCTTCCAACAAAGGCCGGGGGTGGACCAGACTGCGTTTGCTAAGAATCATTGTATATGCCGAGATTGAGGGTTTCTGTGACAGATGAAGATGGTGACTGGGATCTCCTTGTTACCTCTATTGAGGAGAGGGGGAACGAAACAGGTAGGAATGTTTTCAGCCTCTAGTTTTTTATTGACTGTGGAAAACATACTAGAAGCAGAAGCGTGGGTCTGCGTGGGCTGGCTACGATGCTTGCGGCTCTAGGAGCTGAGGGTAGGGATATGTAACAGATGAAGATCATCTTGTGAAATGTCAAGGAGCTTGGTGACCTTGATGGCAGGTCGACGGTCAAGAAGGTAATCCAGATCTTGAATGCCTTAATTACTATGTTGCAGAAAATGCAGTTGAACAAGGTGGACAAGGATGCAATAGAAAAGGTATGGCGTGGGTGGTCAACTATGATGCCCATATACGGGTACGGATATGGATGCTGATACATGGATCGGGGATACGACTTCTCACTTTTGAAAATCTAGGGCATGGATGCGGATGCGGGTGCCGTAATTTTTTTTTTAGATCACTTTTGAATCCATGAAACCATCATTGTTTACATTCTTTTCTATCTTTTTTTTTTTTTTGTGTTTAGAAGCAAGAAAATTGAAGAACTAAATGAAATAAAGACCTTTTTTTTTATAAAAGAAATTTTTTTATTCCACCAAGCAAACAGACAGAAATATGAAATAAAGGACTTGGTAAGTACGATATGATAAACTTGTACTATAGCAGTATTGGTGCAGTATTGGGTATCAATACGGATATGTTGGGCTTGTATAAGTATCTGAGTATCATAGGTGGTCAAGCCTGTGGGCTTCCCTCAATTCAGAGGGAGTGGCCATAGGATTTCTCCTTTGATATTCATTGAGGGTAGAAGTGGGTGATTCTTGATAGGATGTTTTTCAGTGCCTATTCATTTAGAGGACCTTGAAGCTTCCTGATGGCAATGTATGGCTCTAATGAATCTTGTTTGTGGGATAGCTTTTGACAAGTTGGTTAGGGGTATGGTGCATAGAGAGAGTCTTCAACCTTGTTAGAGTGTTGTGTAAGTTTTTGCCTTTTTTTTCTTTTTCCCCTGGTGAGAGAAAAAGGAGGAGGACGAAGGGGGAATGTTGTTTGTAAAGATGAGAGTGTTCTCTGTTTGGATAAAATCCCATGGCCTCATCTCTAGACTCAAACAGAGTTCACTATGCTTGGTCTAATCACTAGTTTCCTTTGTCAATGTCTAGTCTTGACATGCTTCTGCTATTGGGGAGGATGAATGGATGGATGTATAGGGAGTGGTGCTTCCAAAATCGGCATCAGACCATTATGTTATCTAGCTGGATTCCAGATGTGAGAGAGAGAGCTTGATTTCATCTGCTTTCAAGCTATAGTGGATGGAAATGACAGGCTCACCAGATCTCCTTAAAGAGTGGTGGAGGACCATTAGGATAGAAGGTTGGGCAGGTTTTAAGTTTGCTCAGAATCTGAAATATCTAAAAGGAAGAATCAAGGATTTTTTCACCTAGAAATCTTCTAATGAGGCAGAGGTGTTTGCTATTCTAGAAGGTCTTTAGATTTTTACCACCTCATTTTATTCCTAGTTTGTGATGGAAAGCGACTCTAGGAATGCCATATCCTGGGTTTCTTCATCGACCAAGCCCCCGTGGAGATTATAGTTCTACACTTCTACTTCAATGAGTTTATGGTGCTTTCCCCGTCAACATCTGTGGAGTTTCATCATGTTGGGTGATCGGCTAATGGCTTTGCTGATTTGATGGTCAAACAAGGGGTGGATAGACCCTTCTGTTTGTAGCTTTAACTTTGTAATTTCTATTGTTCTTTGTTGTTGGTCTGTTTTTGGTACAGGTATAATGCTGACCTTTTTCCTCCCTTTCCAATCTTGATTGGGTGCTTCTGTTTTTTGTAAAATCTTCTTTTTGACAAAGTTACTATTGCCATTCCCAAAAAAAAAAAAAAAAAAAAAAAAGAGGAAAGAAAGAAAAAAGAAAAAAATAAGGAAGAATCAAGGTGTAAGGGGGAATAATGAGGAATCCACAGAGTTAAAAGGAAACGTTTGTAAATATCTACTCTCTAGGCAATTGATCACAAAGAAGAGATAGTAGGCTTATTGTTAGAGAAGGCTAGTGGAGGGAGGGAGGGTGAGGGAGGGAGGGAGGGAGTTTGGGGAGGAAGTGAAGGGGCAGTTTTTTGACCTTAGAAGCGATAAACCTCTGGGTCATTACGGTTTGCTCATGAACCAATTATTCTGGGAAGAAATTGGAAGAGATATATGGCTACTAGTTCAGAAAATCGAATTGTATTGGAAATTGTTGAAGGGATGATTGGAATGGTATCAAGAATTTTAGGATTTTTTTATTTTTCTTATAAAATGAAAAATTATAAAAATTTGAAAGGTAAAAATGAAAAAAAACTAGTTATTCATAATCCATTCATCTTCCCTCCATAGCAGCATCAATTAGTGACAAATAAGACTAGAATACAATCATATTGAGAATATCATTGACATATACTAATATATCATAAATGATATGTTGGGGTTGTGACAAAATTTTTATTCAGGCTATCAACATACCTGACATAACCCTTTTCATTTGGGCTTGGGACCTGCAATTACAACAACTGGTGGGTCATAAATGATGTGTGAATAGTTAAATAGTTTAAGATACAAAATTACTAGGAAAAATAAAATAGTTGCAGTGTTTTTTTTTTTGTTCTCTTTAAATAAAAAGATAAACATAAAATCCAAACCATCAACCTTACATGGTTAGGATATCTCATAAAGTTAAGAAGATGTTCATGAAAAAAAACGATACTAAACAATAAAAGAATGAATGCAGGACAAAACCATATGTACAATCGAATGCTTTAGTCACATGATTAATTTATCGCTTAAATGGTAATTTCTCTTGAAAATCACAAAACTCCTTAGGAAGTTTTATTAATCACTAAATGACCTTTCAAAAACAGAAAGGGGAACTGGAAGAAAAGAAAAAGAAATATTGTGAAGTTACTAACATCAAACTCTCAGTTGTGGCCATTCCTGCTCAAATGAATCATTTGAATGTAACATTCGAGAAAACAAGTATCAAATCGTAAGATTTTCACTTGAATCCTAAGACTCAGCTGTAATTAGGATTTGTTGCATGGATACAAATCGTTTTCCTTAGGATACGATATGAATTGTAGGATTCAAATATGAATCCTAGGATTCTAACAACAATGGACAAATCCTTGATGGGTCCTAGACTTTTGTCACAACTGGATGTAATTTGCGAGCTAGACTTAGAAAAGGAGCATTATAGGTCGAATGGAGTTACTCTTTTATGCAATGAGAAGAATGCAGTTTGGGTTAGATGATGCAATTGGATTAGAGTGTGATTGCTTAAGGGCTTTCTATATCATGGGAAATGGACTCCCAAAGGCTTCTCTTGGAGCTCTAGAGTCCTGATTGTGGGAAGTTGGCTGTGGATGGTTGCTCATTTATTTGTTTAACATTCCAGAAATGGGGGTTGACAAGGGACTGTGGATGGTTTTTTGGGGATATGCTTTCTTCTCAGTGAGGAATAAGGGCAGTGAAAACTGAAAACTAGCCCAGTAGCCAGCTTATGGAGGATTATGGTGCCTCAAGGGTCATTATATTTGGATGGACTGCACTCCTCCTATGGACATTCTGTGGCGTGTCTAGCTGGATTCCTTAATGCTTGCTTTTATGTGTGTAGCGGATGCAGAATCGATGGATCGTCTCCTAAAATGTCAGTCTGCTCAAGGCATATGGAGTGTAGTTCTGTCTTGGTTTGCATACATTGGGCCCCTCCCAAATTCCCATGTTGTTCTTTTTTGGTCGTGGAAATTTGTCTTCAAAGGTGAAACGGGTGATGTTCTAAACAATAAATGGATCAGAGTTGATAGCCATTAATGTGGGCCTTCCTGTAGCCAAGGAATCTGAACATTCAGAGTGTCATAGTGGAGGCGGAAAAAAAATGTGCCAATTGTTGGTGGCTAGGGGAGGTATTGTACCTTGGATTCCGTGCAACATGGTTGAGGAGGTCCAAGAGTTGGCAAGGGAAGGCCATGCATGCTCGTCGGAGTAATAATGCATTATATCTCCTGGCTAAAGGCGTTTGACGGAATGGAATGGTCTTTGCCATTGTGATCCTGTTTCCAGTTTGATTTCTATTTCCCACCCTCCAGCTCTGGAGGTGATCCGATCGTTATGTTATATTCTGGTTTAAGTGGGGGCGGATTTTAACTTTTTCCGCTGGCTTTGTCACAGTATAGCTCCTTCATGCCGCAAATACCTCAATTATTAATAAAATCATTACCATTTAAAAAAAGGTAAATGTTCATTTATGGTTCTCCTCAACTTCTCAACCTGGTGTTCTAGTAAGAGAGCCTTATTTTTATCTCCTGACTTCAGCCCATTAGATTCTGGATTTGTGCTCCTGGTGTTCTTGCTAGTAGCTATAAGTCAATCTTTACAAATCCTTTGCTTCACTTCTTTTCTTTGCTTTCTCTCTCTTCTCTCTTCACAAAAAAACTGGAACCTGCCTCTTTTTGGGGACAGGAATTTTTTTTTTTTTTTTTGTTTCTCACTTTAAGTCTCAAATCATTTGGCACATTCTTTACCTTTAGAATCTCTCCACCACTATTTGAGTGAGATTTGCAATTGAAATATAGAAGATGGCATCATTCTATGGGACTTCCCTCTCCTAAATGTTCCTTCCGCAGGTATTCACCGATTCTATTTACGAGGATGACAGCTTTGAGCATGATGGTAATGGGAGCTGGCCGTTCCACCATTTTGTTGAGCAGCTCATCCATGATATGTTTGACCCCAGTAAGTCTCTCTCTCTCTCTCTCTCAATACAGTGAAGTTTTGTTATCTTGTATGTTTTAGCACAATTGAATGTTTCTCTCCCCAGATGATCAGATGATATGTTTCTGATACTTTCATTCTGTATTTTTCTGATATTACAGTATGGGAGGTGCGACATGGTAGTATCATGGCACTTAGAGAAATTTTAACCCATCAAGGTGCTTCTGCTGGTGTTTTTATACCTGATCTGAGTTCAGAAAGTTCGCGGTTGGCTGAAGTTGATAATAGTCATAATTTGGGCAATGCCACAAAGAGACTGAGAGAAACTGTTCTTGACACACAAGTTTCTGTTTGTGAATCTGAACCAAACTTGAAGAGACAGAAGTCAGAAAGTGATCCAAATCTCTTTGTAAGTACAGTAGCTGTGAGAGGCAGGGAGATGGACCCTCGTGTTTGCTTAAAACTTGAAGATGGTTCATGGAGTTCAACCCCTGGACAGGTTTATGGAGGACTCGATACTGGTCCTGTTAAATTGGAGCCTGAAACATGTCTTGATGGCCTTAATTTGCAGCGTAAAGAAGTTGGGGAAACTGGACACCGGAAAATCTACTTTGATGATTGGAGCTCTGTTGCAGAGATGCAGTTACCGTCTAATTTGCCTGAAGGTTGCAGATTGATGAAATTGCTCAAGCTCGCGAGGCATGCATGGATTAAAAACTGGGAATTCCTTCAAGATTGTGCTATCCGTTTGCTTTCTGTACTATCGTTAGATCGGTATGCTGGTGGGGCAAGTTTCAGCTTTATTTTCTTAGGCTTCTTTTGACCACTTACGTTTAATTAAAAAGGCGCTCTAATCATGTGTTCATTGCATATGATCATTTGCTTGGTATTATGCAGACTTGAGTTTTTTGTCTGCTATTTTTTTTTCTCTTTTCCTCATGACGTCTCTGATCATTACTAGTTTTCTGATAATTATAATCGTTACCTTTTTCCATTGAGATGATTTTTTTTTTTCCCTTGTTTGTGCAGTTTTGGTGATTATGTTTCTGATCAGGTTGTTGCCCCTGTTCGTGAAACCTGTGCACAAGCACTAGGTGCTGCACTTAAGTACATGCATCCGTCATTAGTTCGTCAAACTCTGAACATCTTACTACAGATGCAGGTAACTGTTAATTCAAGAACAGGGTGGTTTTTGTCTTTAATTGATTGTTGGAGCTATCAATACTCTTCGCACATCAATGTTTCTTACTCTCCTTACAGTATCGACAAGAATGGGAAATTCGGCACGGGAGCCTTTTGGGGATCAAATATTTAGTTGCTGTTCGGCAGGTATTATTCTCCACATTTATAATCTGAAACTTGCAAGCTTTCTATTATAAGCAATGTTCTATTTTGATGTATTATATTTTACACTCACTCTTACATACAAAATACTGTTTACCTCCTTTTTCCTTCCAAAATAGATTCTGGCTTTGAGAAAAGCTCCCGCTGGTTTCTTTTGCTGTTAAAAAAAAAATTGACAACCCTGTAATGGTCATGCCTCAATATTAGTTTTTCATACATAGTTCAGTTGGTGTTGCAAAATTTATTTGTGCTAATGGCATCTCCATTTTTTGAGGAGAATAAGGTCGCTGAAGAAGTCCAGTTCAGTTTTTCGCAGATTCCATTCGGTGCGACAATACGTGTTCCTTAATCATTTAATACATGAACCTAGAAAAACGAATGCCATATGCAGTGTATTTTCTATTTCCCATTAAACATGTTGCAACTATTAATAGGCATTGCCCATCAATCATCTGAAGATATGGAAAACCCTGGTCTTAGAGTTGAAAACACATTGATAAAAGAATGATGGGGCAAAATAATTGTGAGAACTGTTTCTCGGCTACATGTTTATGTGCATAGTGAGGGTTTCTTCTTTTCTTGTGTTGATGGTGCCCACTGATCAACAGGAGTCAAAGAGATCAGCTGATAGAATGCACATTTGATAATATCTGGTGTGCCCAATACAGTCTTAACAACCACAGAGAGAGGCATGTGGAGAATGAGTGTGGACTGTGCAAATGCACGCATGTTTTATTTAATTGCAGTGGAAGTGGAAGTTTATCCCCTCATAGAAATTTCATTTTATTAGGAAATGGTCCTTGGCTTGGAAACATTTATCTTTTTCTGTGTAAAAAGTGCTGAAAATACATGCCTTAGGACTCGTTTGTGTAACGTTATAATCTGGAGAAGTATTAACAAAAACGGATGCATGTTTGGTGGGTAGGAGATGTTTTGCATAGAGAGATTCCGGGCTGCTTCATTTTTCTACTGACAGGGTTGTTTAATGCTTGTCAGGAAATGCTTCAGGATTTGCTTGCCTACGTACTTCCTGCATGTAGAGCCGGGTTAGAGGACCCAGATGATGATGTTAGAGCTGTTGCTGCTGAGGCCTTAATACCCATCGCTTCAGCTATTGTATCCCTTGATGGCCAGGCGCTACATTCGATTGTTATGCTATTGTGGGATATTTTACTCGATTTGGATGATCTGAGTCCTTCTACCAGTAGGTATGCCTTTTCATGCATTTTTTCTAAAATCATTTTGGATCGTATTCTCCCTTATTAGCATATTTGAATGGTTTTTCTATGACTATTTGGTGGATTTTTCCTCGGTAATTTGTAGGACCTAGGACTATTGCACCATGAAAGACAAATCCTTTTTATTGAATGGAACAGTCAGTTAGCGCTTCATATCTTGCTGGAAATTGCCACAGGAGCCATCTATTTGAATTTCAGTCCCTAAAACATTTCATTCTCATTCCCGACGGCCTGGTTGTTTAGCATGTCTATTAGAAGATGAGGTTAAAAGGGGCTGATATGACATACATGGTTCAAAATAGCGGCTGCTACGCTATTTTGAAAATAGTGGCGCTACGGTCTAAAACCTAATAGAGCAAAGCAATTTTAATTTATAACACTATTTTTCCTATTTCTTCTCCTCAATAGCCTTTTCAATAGTTGTCTCTACAATGGTTCAAAAAATTGGTCGAGTTTGAGTTTAGTCGCATGAGACTCGGCCGAGTCGACTTGGACTTGGCCATGGCTGAGTCGGGTCCCGACTCTGATTTTTTTAACCTTGGTCTCTACCTTAAATGGTTCCAAATCACTAAAAATAATAATACAAGATTGGTTGCTATATAAGATTCAATTTTTTTTACCACAAAAAAAAAAAAAAAATCACACCACTATCCCGCTACATATCGCTGCATATCCCCACTACGTATCACCGCTAACAATCGTTGAATTCAAAGAATTTTGAATTGATTTTTCTGTCTTTACAATGGAGATTTTCTCCCATTAAATAGAATACAGTTACCTTATCAAAGGCTACAATTTTGCTAATCTAATTACAATCTTTTATCAAAGAAAGAGAGAAATCAGCTAATTACAATCTATTTAAAAGGAAAGAAAACTTGTGCAAAGTTGACCAAATCCAACGAGACATATTGGGCCTAATTGGGCCTGAGCCATCTAGCATTTGACACCCCCCCTCAAATTGATGTTGGAGAATCCACAAGCATCAATTTGCTAACCAAGAACTGATGTCGAGGTCGCGGAAGTCCCTTTGTGAGGATATCAGCTTGTTGAAGATTAGAAGAGATGTGAGGAAGGGTAATCACTTCACGCTTGTATTCGTCTCGTATAAAATGGCAATCAATCTCTATGTGTTTAGTGCGTTCGTGAAAAACTGGATTGGCCGTAATACGAATAGCACGAGTATTGTCTGCATAGAGTGGAGTGGCACTATGAGCAGGAAATCCGAGATCGGAAAGCAACCCGCGAAGCCTGAGAATTTCAGAACAAGCAGCAGACATGGCACGATACTCAGCTTCAGTGGAAGATTTGGAGACCTTATCTTGTTTCTTACATTTCCACGAAATCAAGCTATCGCCCAGATACATACACCACCCTGTGGTAGAGCGACGAGTGTCCGGACAACCAGCCCAATCAGCATCGGAGTATGCTTTGAGTGTCAGTGAGTTGTTGGCTGGATAAAATAAACCACGGGTCGGTGTCCGAATTATGTATTTGATAATCCGTCGAACTGCAGCCAAATGAAGATGTCGCGGAGCAGTCATAAATTGACTAACTAAATTGACGGCATAAGCAATATCAGGACGAGTTATCGTCAAGTAAATTAAGCTGCCAACAAGCCGACGATATAGGGTAGGATCAGAGATAAGATCCCCACTGTCTTGATGAAGTTTAATATTGACTTCAACAGGAGTATCGACGGGAGCAGAATCTTGAAGTCCAGCCATTTCAATTAATTCAAGAGCATATTTATGTTGATGAAGAACGATGCCTTTAGCAGATTGATGAACTTCAAGACCTAAAAAATAGTTTAGAGGGCCTAGATCTTTCATGTGGAAAGATTCATGAAGAGAGGTCTGAAGTTGTTGAATCATATGTGCATCTGTACCAGTAATGATGATGTCATCCACATAAACAAGAAGAATAGTAATCCCCGTAGAAGTATGATGAAGAAACATGGATGGATCATATGGACTAGCATGGAAACCCAAGTGGATAAGAGCATTTTGAAACTTTTCAAACCATGCCCTGGGGGCTTGTTTGAGGCCATAAAGAGAACGCCGAAGTTTTGCAACAGCACCCGGGATGTGAGAGGAAACCCCCTTAGGAAGACGTATATAAACATCTTCTTTGAGATCACCATGAAGAAAGGCATTCTTGACATCCATCTGGTATAGAGGCCAGCATTGAGATGCGGCAATAGCAAGAATAGTGCGAACAGTTGTCATTTTAGCGACAGGATCAAAGGTCTCGTCATAATCAATACCATATTCCTGCCGATTACCCAGAGCAACAAGATGCGCCTTATACCTATCCAGAGTCCCATCAGGTTTAAGCTTTATAGAATAGATCCACTTGCAACCTATTGGCTTAACAGAGGAAGGACACGGAACCACATCCCATGTATGATTATGCGCAAGAGCATCCAATTCATCCTGCATAGCGTTATTCCAACATTCATGCTGCACAGCCTGGGAATATGAGTTTGGAATTGAAGTAGAGGACATGGTGGCCATCAAGGAAGTGTGGGTAAATCCATAACAAGTTGGAGGTACTGAAATCCGAGATGAACGCTGTAAGGGGGGATCTCCAGTTGGACCAGATGCAGTTGTGGGATCATGAGGGAGACTATGCGTGGTCGCAGCTTTACTCCGCCGTTGATAAACAAAATTAGGATCAAATTTTACAAATGGTGTTTTATCCGAAAAACCAGGTAAGGAAACAACAGATGGTGACTTGAGAGAATCAAGATGTTGTTGGAAAAAAATATTGATTTTCGAAAAAGACAACATTACGGGAGGTACGAATGCGCTGTATGTTAGGATCATAACAAAGAAACCCCTTCTGATGACTTGCATATCCGAGAAAAGCGCATTTAGCAGATTGGGCAGTAAGTTTGTTACGCTCAGAAGGAGGTAAATGTACAAAACACACCGATCCAAAAACATGTAGATCATCATAGGAGGGTGTAGTTTTGTACAATCGATAAAAAGGACTCTCATTTCCTAAAGAAAAAGAGGGTAATCGATTGATAAGGTGGACAGCAGTGCTAAGAGCTTCGGTCCAAAACCGTGGAGGAACAGAGGAGCCAATAAGAAGAGACCGAGTAATATCAAGGAGATGCCTATTTTTCCTTTCAGCGACCCCATTTTGCTGAGGGGTATAAGGACATGATTTTTGAGAAATGATTCCTTTTTGTTGTAAAAATTTTGAAACTCAGTAGACATATATTCACCTCCCGAATCAGAACGTAAAATTTTAATGCAGGTGGAAAATTGATTCTCAACATATGCTAAAACATCTTGAAAACATGAAATACATCAGCTTTAGAATGCAAAAAATATACCCATGTAAATCTACTAAAATCATCAATAAATGTCACAAAGTATTTATAATGAGCATGAGACAAATGAGGAGCAATTCCCCAAACATCACTATGAACTAAATCAAAACACTGAATGCTTTTGGAAGTAGAAACATAAAAAGGAAGAGTCTTACTTTTTCCCAGTTTACATGGATCACAATCAAAAGAAACAAACTTAGATAAGCCTACGGAGTTTAACAATCCAGAATTAACCATGTGGGACATGGTTTTAAAATTAGGATGTCCAAGCCTACTATGCCATAATTGACAATTATTTTGAACAGAAAAACAAACATCATTCCTAATTGGAGCAGAAAGATCAAGAGAAAATAAGCGTCCATGCTTAGGCCCCCTCGCGATCTCCCTCCCTGACATCTGGTCCTGCACAACACATCCAGAGGAAGAAAATGAAACATTACAGTTGTTTTCAACAAGGTGGCCAACAGAGAGAAGGTTTGAAACTAAATTGGGACAGTGATAAACAATTTTTAAGGGCAAGATACTGGAAATATCGCCAATGGCAGTTATAGGAAGATGGCCGCCATTTTGCTGTTTGAACATGATTATGGCCAGTATATTTTGTCAAGCTTGAGAGTTGTGAACTGGAATGAGTTAAGTGATTTGATGCTCCGGAATCAAGATACCAAATGGAAGAAGGGGTTTTAGCTTTACCTGTGATGCCAAGTGCAGAAAATGCATTGATAATCATTTGTTGAACTAAGTCGGGGGTGAGAGCAGGGGAAGATGAACCAGGTTGTGAAGGCACAGATGTGGATGCAGCATCAGCAGTAGAATAGTCTGTCGTGGCAACATAGGCATTTGGAGTCCGAGTTTGAGGACGACGGCGACATTCACTAATGATGTGTCCCTTCTTCTTGCAGTAATTACAGAATTTCTGGTTGCATTGTGTTGCCAGGTGGCCATATTTTTTGCAAGAGTAGCATTGGATTTTGCTCATATCCCGAGTCTGAGGAGGCGGAGAAGCCTGAGAGATAGGAAGAGATGGATTGTGCCCTTTAGCAGAGTATGCAACAGGATAAGTTGCAGTGTGCTGATGTTCCAGATGGGCTTTTGTGCGAAGGCGTTGTTCTTCTCGTAGGAGCTCATTCAAACAAACATCCAAAGAAGGTAATGGACTCCGGCTCAACAGAGATGATGTAACAGTCTCATATTCAGGACGTAATTTCATCAAAAACTGGTCCCTATGACTTGAGGCTTGAAGATCTTGAATAGTTTTAAGAACATCGTTCGGAACAGATGCATATTTTATCCCATCGTATTCTCCCCACAAATTTCGGAAACCAGAATAGTAGTCCTGAATGGACAAGGTGCTTTGACTGTATTCTGCAATTTCACACTCAAGTTGAAATTGTCGTGCAGAATTGTCTTGATGATAGACTGTCTGCAAGTAATCCCACATCTCCTTGGAGTTTTTATAATGCTTGAGGTTCAAAATTAGACGAGGTTCCACAGCTCCTAGTATCCATGTTTTTATTTTTGCATCTTTGGTGTTCCAAGTAGATATCTTTTTATCATCCTCTGTAGGCTTTGGCTCAGAACCAGAAACAAGTCCCCATAATTCCTTGGCCTCAAGATATAATTGGAATTGAAAAGACCAGGCAGGGTAGTTTTTTCCATTAAATTGAATCAATTTCAATTCTGATTTCTCCATTAAAACAGCAAAAAATGTACACAGTACACAGAGGTGCAAGATTTTGCTTCCACACAGCTATAGGAGCAAGATGAGGCGTCCAAAAGCAACACCACAAAAAATCAACAAAAAAAACAATCCAAAAACAGGCCAGACGACCAGAAATTTGTGGCTGAATCTCTTCGTGGGTCCCACAAGAAGATCTGATGGAAGATCAGATGATGGACTGGAGATAAGGATCAAAATCTCTTTCCAACTGTGTAGGTTGGAACAAAATCCATGCAGAATTCAAAATTTGGTGCGGCTGTGATGAAAAATATTTCAAAAAGTGACCGAATCACAAGAAGGATCAGAAAGCCTACCTCTGATCTGTGAAAAAATCTGAAAAAATCTCCAAAAAGACCAGGATCAATGGTCGACCAAGGCTGTAGAGACTTTGACGATTGGTGATGATCGCAGGTGGGCCCCCCCGATGAGATGCTCCCAGATCCTGACGAGAACAGTTCCCAGATCCTAAAACTGTTGTCTGATTTCACTTGCCGAGTCAAATAACATCCACAAGCTTCTGAAGCAACTGTTGATCAAGAACGATGGATGTCTGTAATGAAGTTGGGCTGATCTGTGGTGGGCCACGGAGATCAGATTCCAAGATGTTGCAGATCTGTGCTATTTGGAACCAGGACAGATCCTTGATCTGTTTGCTACACGAGAGAGAGAAGAAATTCTCTCAGAAAGATTTCTTGAGGTTTTTCAACAGATGAAAACCTGATGCTCTGATACCATAACAATCGTTGAATTCAAAGAATTTTGAATTGATTTTTCTGTCTTTACAGTGGAGATTTTCTCCCATTAAATAGAATACAGTTACCTTATCAAAGGCTACAATTTTGCTAATCTAATTACAATCTGTTATCAAAGAAAGAGAGAAATCAACTAATTACAATCTATTTAAAAGGAAAGAAAACTTGTGCAAAGTTGACCAAATCCAACGAGACATATTGGGCCTAATTGGGCCTGAGCCATCTAGCATTTGACAACCGCAACCGCTACGTATCGTTAGTTATAGTATTTTGGCCAGTCCGCGCCCACTGCAACCGCTATTTTTATCCTTGGTGGCATAAAGTTTTTTACTCTTGCGTGTTTGGATGGAAGATGTAAGAGTGAGTAATCATTGATGCGACATAAAGTTTTACTCTTGGGTGTTTGGAAGAAAATGGGGAGGGTAGAGTAATTTTTGATGTGAGATAAAGTAGTCACTCTACACGCTCCTTTTCTCAACATCCTTTTACTCGGCCTGACTATAATAAAGTGGAGTAAAAAATTGTCCTATAGTATTTTTACTCTCCATCCTCTCCTTTTTATTTTATTCTTGATGCGACCCTTTATTCCTCTTTTATTCTCCTCTCCATTAAATAAACTTGCCCTGATTGTGGTAATTATATCGCTTTCTATGGATTCCCCTTGAGCACAGAATCACAAATATACATGCACACTTTTGGAGCTAACATAAGTCTTTATTATTGAACTGAGATACCTTATTGGTGAAGCTCTGCTGATCACTTGTGCTAGCCTAGCCAGTTTTGTCTCAACCTGTTGCACTAGTCTGGCATATCACACCGCAGATGGGGCGGCAGTCATGTTAACTTGTGATGGGTGCCTAGGTTATCCTCAAATTGGCTATTTCTGGCCCTCAATCTAAGTTGGGTGCCCTTTATCTTGGAATGCATTAGTATCTCTAATATTAGTAAAAACATCCTGGGTAAGCATAAAGTGCAACCCACCTCTTGGCTGGTGTAGAATAATACTAAAATACCGAGGATAAGGCCATTTGATGAATGAGTTTAGGCATGGGTCAAACCGGAGAAAACCTATCGATCTTGGATGAGCCAGTTAACTACAGAGGTTAGTGGAATAGAAGCATTATGTTTTTGAGATATTTGACCTGCCTAGTTGTGTGTCACAGTCCCTATAAGATCGTAAGTTTATTCCATGAGAGAGCTTGACCCCACAACATAGGAAACATGCCCTAAAAAGGTGAAAGGATTTGGAAGGTGAAAGAGAAACAATATTTAAGGATAAAGTTATAGAGGGGAGAATGGTGTTTGGAGGGAGAAACTATGATAATGTGGAATCAAATGGCTGACAGTATTCGAACAGTTGCAAAAGAGGTGCTTCGATAGTCATAAGGGAAAAGACGCCATCATAAAGAACCTTGATGGTGGAGTGTAGAGGCTTAGAAATCTGGTGAAGAGAGAAGGTGTTGTTATAATGTGTGGTAGGATACTAGGGATATGGGAAATTATGAAATATATAAGAAGGCAAAGAAAGAGGTTAAGAAAGTAGTAAGTGATGTAAAGTTCAAAGCATATGATGACCTATATGATAAGTTGATGCAGGCCAGACCCATGGTCTGCCACCTAATTGGGCCCAGTCCACAAGGCCAACAGGTCATTAATTTAGTTTGAAGTTTCAATTACTTGAGAGTCTTATTTAGAGAGTTGTTATTTATTTAGAAGTTATTAAAATTAGGATTTTTATTTTATTTGGATTGTTACGCAAGTTATTTCCTTTATTGTTTAGGAAAGCAGTGTCCTACTAGGAAAGGGGATGTCCAACCCTTTTTATAAATATGTAATCCCTCCATTAGGAGAGTAGTTCATCGTTATTCAATAATAAAGATTGTTTGGTTTTGGTATGCACCAAGCAACCTAGAAATAAGTTACTAGTATGCACACAATTAAAAACTCGCAAGCGCACAAGATCACTATGTAGTGTAGTGAATTGTAAGTACGAGGTCGATCCCACGAAGACTTGTGATAAAATAATGTCAAAACTAACTAAAAATCAGAATATTAAAATAAACAATTGAAGATGAAAAGTGGAATTAAACTATAAAAAAAAAACAGTAATTTAAAGTATCAAAAGCTAATTGGAAAGTAACGTAAAAACAACTAGTATGAGAATTGAAAAACAGTAATAATGAATGAATGAACTAGGGTTTCATCTACTCCCCTAACCAATCCTATGCATGTCCCTTATTATCTTTTAATCAAAAATCAGATTTTATTAGTGACATCTATCAACCTAGACCATGGCATATGCGTCTAGATTATTATTCCCCTAAACCTAATTCATGAGTGGCATACTACATGAATTGCTCATTATGATGTAAAAACTAAGCATGGCATATGTCCTAGTCAAAACAAACATAATGCATAAAAACAATGGGAAAGATAAATGCATGAGTCTAAGCATGGCATATACTTAGATTATTCATGGTTCTAAACCCTAGATGCATAACATCAAGATCAATCAAAATTAAGTTAGCTACTCTTAAAATTAATTGAACATCACATGGTTGGCATGGCATATACACAACTCATCAATTAATAACATGGTTTAGAATCTCAACCAATAAAACTGAAATCTGAATTAAAAGACGCCAAAAGAGACTACATAGAACTAGGCTAGGGTTTCAATTACACCCTAGCCCTAAAAAAATTAGCTACTCATGTTTTTAATGAAAAATAAACTAGAAAGTAGAGTCATAAGAATAAAACTAGAAGATGATGGTGAAGTAGTGGATGGCCAGCAGCTTTTCCCCTTTATTCCTCCTCCAAAAGCTCTCCAAAGATGACTTCAAAGATGCTCCAAAGGTGCTGTATGGCTGCTGTCTTATGGCTGGAATATATGGGATGAATGGTGGCTGGAATTATGAATTGATAGGGCTGGAAAGTACTGTTCACGTTTTTCCCTTGTATGCTATTTATAAGTCTTCAAAACAGCCCCTTTTAGCAAGTATTTCCTTGTAGAAATAGATCTTCAACCTTCCTTATAATTAGGAAACCTAATTAGATTGAATAAGGAGTCTTCTTTCTTGTTTTAGCAAGCTTTCTAAATCTGGTCCCACTTGTATCTTCTAGAAACTTATTCACATGGACCCACAAATCTGAAATTAATTGCAAGGAATTAAATCTAAACTTTTGACATAAAAGTGGGCCCTATTTGATGCGTGTAACATAAGTATGGGACCCCTCTTTTAGGACTTCTATCTTGACTTGAATAAGACTTGCTTTAACTTTCCTTCTTTTTCTCCTTGTTTTTCTCCATTCTTGAACTCCACTTCTAACTTGAATGAGACTTTCTAATTTCTGAAATTCTTCTATTTGTAATAGATGTGGACCCCCCCTTGGGCGTGTAACCCTAGATTGGGTTTCTTCTTTCTTTCTTTTGCTTTTCTTCTTTGATTTGAATTGTAAGTTGTCCAAATAATTAGAAAGTCTTCTTGAAATCTGGAATATCTTGAATGGGACCCACCATGGTCTTTCTTTGGGATTCACGCCCATCATCCTCTTCATTAATTCATCTCTTTTTGCTCCTTTTGACCTTAGCATAAAAATTAACAAAACTATGTAAAATCAAATAAAATAACTATGACTAGCACAAGATGAATCAAATATTAGGGCTTAGATTGCAAACAATTAAGCACTTATCAAATTCTTGAACCTGATCATCTTTGGTGAGGTTGTGATGTGGACACTTCAATAATAAATCTTTAAAATGCTCCCACGCTTCCCAGAATTGATCTCCATCTTTTTGTTGATATGTTTGGATCTCTCTTCTTAATTGCCTTGTCTTTTGAGCCGGAAAAAATTTCTTTAGAAACTTACTGGCTAGCTGCTGCCAAGAGTTGATAGAACCAGCATCCAAGGAGTTTAACCATATTTTAGCTTTATCCTTAAGAGAGAAAGGAAATAGACGTAGCCTGATGCCCTCTGCAGTAACTCCATGTATCTGTTGTGTCGCGCACAACTCAAAGAATTCCTTAATGTGAAGATAAGGATCTTCATTAGGTAACCCATGATAGTGTGGCACCATATTCAGCAGTTGTGCATGGAGAGTGAAATTTCCAGCCGTATTAGGTGGATAAAGAATGGTGGACGGCTGTTCGGTGTGCAAGGGTATGTAAGATTCCTTCATTGGTCTCTTTTGATTATTTACTACCACTTCTTCTTCGTTTTCTTCTCTGTCAGCCATTTTTCTTTCAGGACCTTGATTTCCGTTAACACTGGTTTCTTCAAGCTCTGAGTCAGATGAGGGCTGTGTATTGGTTCTTGCCCTTTGAGCTTGTCTTCGATTTCTTCTAAAAGTTCGTTCAATTTCTGGATCGTAGACAATGATGGCTAAGTCCTGAGATCGCCTACCTTGCATATACAGAATTTATGACCGCAAGTAAGCACCTATAAAAGAGTTAATTGTGCTAAAAGAAAAAAAATAGAAATCTGAAATTAAATAGCTGAAAAACTATGATAAAACAGTAAATAACAGCACTTTAAAACTTCAAGTAACTGAACTAAAAACGAAACTAGACTATGACACTACACTAAACACAAGTTTTGACACTATTCTATGCAAACAAGTCCCCGGCAACGGCGCCAAAAACTTGGTATGCACCAAGCAACCTAGAAATAAGTTACTAGTATGCACACAATTAAAAACTCGCAAGCGCACAAGATCACTATGTAGTGTAGTGAATTGTAAGTACGAGGTCGATCCCACGAAGACTTGTGATAAAATAATGTCAAAATTAACTAAAAATCAGAATATTAAAATAAACAATTGAAGATGAAAAGTGGAATTAAACTATAAAAAAAAACAGTAATTTAAAGTATCAAAAGCTAATTGGAAAGTAACGTAAAAACAACTAGTATGAGAATTGAAAAACAGTAATAATGAATGAATGAACTAGGGTTTCATCTACTCCCCTAACCAATTCTATGCATGTCCCTTATTATCTTTTAATCAAAAATCAGATTTTATTAGTGACATCTATCAACCTAGACCATGGCATATGCGTCTAGATTATTATTCCCCTAAACCTAATTCATGAGTGGCATACTACATGAATTGCTCATTATGATGTAAAAACTAAGCATGGCATATGTCCTAGTCAAAACAAACATAATGCATAAAAACAATGGGAAAGATAAATGCATGAGTCTAAGCATGGCATATACTTAGATTATTCATGGTTCTAAACCCTAGATGCATAACATCAAGATCAATCAAAATTAAGTTAGCTACTCTTAAAATTAATTGAACATCACATGGTTGGCATGGCATATACACAACTCATCAATTAATAACATGGTTTAGAATCTCAACCAATAAAACTGAAATCTGAATTAAAAGACGCCAAAAGAGACTACATAGAACTAGGCTAGGGTTTCAATTACACCCTAGCCCTAAAAAAATTAGCTACTCATGTTTTTAATGAAAAATAAACTAGAAAGTAGAGTCATAAGAATAAAACTAGAAGATGATGGTGAAGTAGTGGATGGCCAGCAGCTTTTCCCCTTTATTCCTCCTCCAAAAGCTCTCCAAAGATGGCTTCACAGATGCTCCAAAGGTGCTGTATGGCTGCTGTCTTATGGCTGGAATATATGGGATGAATGGTGGCTGGAATTATGAATTGATAGGGCTGGAAAGTACTGTTCACGTTTTTCCCTTGTATGCTATTTATAAGTCTTCAAAACAGCCCCTTTTAGCAAGTATTTCCTTGTAGAAATAGATCTTCAACCTTCCTTATAATTAGGAAACCTAATTAGATTGAATAAGGAGTCTTCTTTCTTGTTTTAGCAAGCTTTCTAAATCTGGTCCCACTTGTATCTTCTAGAAACTTATTCACATGGACCCACAAATCTGAAATTAATTGCAAGGAATTAAATCTAAACTTTTGACATAAAAGTGGGCCCTATTTGATGCGTGTAACATAAGTATGGGACCCCTCTTTTAGGACTTCTATCTTGACTTGAATAAGACTTGCTTTAACTTTCCTTCTTTTTCTCCTTGTTTTTCTCCATTCTTGAACTCCACTTCTAACTTGAATGAGACTTTCTAATTTCTGAAATTCTTCTATTTGTAATAGATGTGGACCCCCCCTTGGGCGTGTAACCCTAGATTGGGTTTCTTCTTTCTTTCTTTTGCTTTTCTTCTTTGATTTGAATTGTAAGTTGTCCAAATAATTAGAAAGTCTTCTTGAAATCTGGAATATCTTGAATGGGACCCACCATGGTCTTTCTTTGGGATTCACGCCCATCATCCTCTTCATTAATTCATCTCTTTTTGCTCCTTTTGACCTTAGCATAAAAATTAACAAAACTATGTAAAATCAAATAAAATAACTATGACTAGCACAAGATGAATCAAATATTAGGGCTTAGATTGCAAACAATTAAGCACTTATCAGGTTTGTTTGGTTTTCCCTTTCTCTTCAATGGAAGAGTCATGTTGAGTTCCGAGTGGAATTCGGCAAATTCCCATATGCGGAGTTGGTCCGCATTGGAATCCTGGAGGCGAACTCTCTTGTAGGGTTTGTCTACACCCATTCCATCACCTGTTCCATCACCGTTTGAGGATCCAGGCTGCGTCATAAGTTTGGGAACAAAAGGAGAAAAAGATATTTTTAAGCTTGCCAAAATGAGGGAAAGGAAAAGTAGGGACTTACATAATGTCAAATGTACAAGGAGCGACGACCAAAATATGTTAATGAAGACAATGATATTAAAGAAAGGTGGAGAGAATATTTTAAGAAGCTTTTAAATGAAGACTCTATTGGAGGCATAAGACCGAGACATGACACTTAGCAGGACACACCTTTTACTGCAGAATTAGGGTAGTAGAAGTGAGGAGAGCATTGACACAAATGATGATGGGAAAGGCTACGGGGCCAGATGACATTCTGATAGAGGCTTGGAAATGCTTAGGGGAAATTGGGTGGATTTGGTTAACTAGACTCTTCAATATGATATTAATAAAAAAATGCCGGATGAATGGAGAAGAAGTGTTGTAGTACCTATATATAAGAATAAATGAAATATACAAGGCTGTACCTATTATCGTGGGATTAAGCTTATGAGTTGTACTATAAAACTATGGAAGAGAGTAATGGAGCAAAAACTTAGACAAAAGATCAGTGTATCTGAAAATCAATTTGGTTTGATGCTATGGGGGTTAACTATGGAAGCTATCTTCTCACTGCAGCAATTAATGGAAAAATGTTGAAAGAAGATGAAAAATCTTCATATGGGCTTTATCAATTTAGAGAGAGCCTACAATAGGGTGCCTAGAGATTTAATTTGGTGGGTTAAAGATAAAAGGATTGAACTAAGATGTTACAGTAAAATGAGTAAATAATAATGTACAGGGAGCGGTCGGTGGCGGAGCCACATACGGTTGAGGAGGAGCAATTGCCCCTCAACTTCTTGTTTCCTTTAAATTAGAAAAAAAATCTCATGCATATTTTGGTTTTTATGTATTTTGACCTTCCTCAGACTTTCTTTTGTCCTTGTTTGTCCCTCTTCAACTTCTTTTTTTTCTTTGGCTAATGAGTAGAACTTTCAAAATATATAAGGGCTAGTTTGTCTTTTAACTTATATCAGAAAGACAACTCGTAAAACAACTAACTTCTATGCATTTCTTCTTACTTATTTACTTCCTCTCTTTTCAGCGTGGCAGCTCACTAAAGCCTTCTCTATCCTCAAATAAATCTGCATCGTGCACTCGTCTGCTTTTTTTTTTTTCCACCCTTTAATGAGCCTAGAATGCGGGACCTCTTAAGTTTGGTACTTATAATTAAAACATTTTGAATGCTTGCTCATTATTTTGTGATCATATTTTGAATTTTTAAATTTAAAAATTAAAAATATTGAATAAATTAGATCTAATTATTTCTTAGGTAAGAAATTTCATGTGGCTATAAATAGATTTGCTTTTTTCTTCCTATAGTAATTACATGCCCCAAAGGTTCCATCAACCTTAAAAATTTAAAACTTTTTGTACTTATCCCCATTTTAATAAATCAGATCCAATTATTTCTTAGGTAACAAATTTCATGTGGCTATAAATAGATTTTCTTTAGGGTTTCTTCCTATAATAATTACATGCCCCAAAGGTTCCATTGGCCTTAGCATTTTAAAACTTTTTATACTTATCCCCATTTTATGACATTGAAGAAAATGATTAAATTTTATTTTAGTTTTTTTAATATTTATTTGCGACCATAATCATGTGCTCACAAGTAAATATGCTAAAATCATATAATTTTCAATTAATCTCTACTCTTATGGACCCTGATTAGATGTTGTTTGATGTGAAGAGAAATACAAATTCAGCATTTTTTATCTTTTTTGGGATATAATCTAATAACTAATTTATTGGTTAAATTGCACACATGATTTCAAATCCCTTGCATGCCCCCTCCGCCCCTCCCCCCCACCCCAATAGATAGAGTCTTGGCTCCGCCACTGGAAACGGTAATGAGTGTGAGAACTACCTATGGAGAGACAATCGAGTCTCCAATGCTGATAGGTTTGCATCAGGGATAAGCCTTAAGCCCTCATCTCTTTACATTGATTATGGATAAGTTAACTTCTCATATTCAAGATGAGTTACCTTGGTGTATGTTGTTTGTAGATGATATAATGTTGGTGGATGAATTGAGAGACTGCGTAAATGCGAAACTTAAGAGATAGCGGGAGCATTAGAATCCAAGAGCTTTAAAATAAGTCGTACAGAGGCATAATATATGGATTGCAACTTTAGTGTGGATTTACAAAGAGTTGGAACTACTGTGAGAATTGAAGAACAAGAGATACTACTAAGAGTTCCATACCTAGGCTCCATAATTAGTCAGGATGGAGAGGTTGAGGAAGACATCGAACATAGGATAAGAGCGAGACGGTTTAAACGGAGGCTTGCTTCTGAAGTGTTTTATGATTGGTGTATGTATGGAGCTGAATGTTGGCCAATTAAGAAGCAACATATGCACAAAATGAATCTAGTAGAGATGAGAATGTTGAGGTGGATGTTTAAAGCTAGGAAGAATAGAATTAGAAAAAAAGCACTTTTGTGAGTATTTAGGGGTTACATCAGTAGGTGATAAAATAAGATTTAAACTTGTTTGAGATGATTTGAACATGTGCATGGATCAAAATAGCGGCTGCTACGCTAAATAGAATTTAGCGCCGTTCACAACTGTAGCGGCCGTTATGGGGCCGCTACGGAGTGAGACAGATTTCTACTTTTAATTTTTTTTTAAATGCATAGTAAGACTTATTTCTTTTCTTCTTCTCTCCAAATAACATTTCTACGCAACCCTTCTCCCTTTTATGTTTAAAAGAACACCAAAAAACACATGATCTCACTGAATTACAGTCGATACAAGGAGTTCTTCTCAAGGGTTCTTCTCTAAGTACATCCTATTAGACACCTCATTTGGTAGATGTATTATTTTCTATTTATACAACAATATAGGGCCTCATACAATGAGGGGACCGCTACGCCCTCTTATCTTAGTTACTTTGCAAAAAAAAATTTTTTTTTTTCTATCATTTTCCAATATTCTAATTTTTCTACAAATTCCTCAGATTTTTTTGATGATTTTTTCAAATCGCACCACTACACGCTATGCTACGTCATGCCCGCTACGTTACGTACGCCCGCCGCTACCACTATTTTCATCCTTGGACATGTCCAATGCAGCCTAGTCACGGCACCGGTGGGAAAAAAAGTTTTTCCATGTAGTTTGATGGTTCACCAAGGAGAAGGGGTAGGCTAAAGAAGACATGGATTGAAGTAGTATGGTTGCATCTGAAGAAGTGAAACCTATCTGAGGATTTGGCATAGGATAGATCAGAATGGAGAAACAAAATTTTTGTATCCGACCCCACCATAGTTGTGACAAGGCTTTAATGTTGATGATCTTCTAGGCTGTTGCTTCAGTGTTCATTACTAACTTTGCACCATAAAGTTGGCCTTCACGCTTGTGACTATTGCATTTAGCATGTCATTTTGTGTTGGTAGACACTTTTGAAGTTTGAACTTATATTTTCTTAGCTTAGTGATGTTGGCTGTTTGGCGCCATTGGGTACTTGCAATGTTGTTAGCATATATTATTTATTTATTTTTTTGGTAAATATTGTTGGATATGATTCCATCCTCTTTTTCATATTGGGTCGAACAAACTCCGTGTAATTTTTTCCCATTTATTTACAAGTATTATAAAAGGGACTTTTGAAAATTAACTATAACATGGTTGTATTTGTGCTGTGGGGTGCTATTGTTTTGTGTATGTATTAATGTTTGTTTAGTAATGCTCGATGGCTAGAAAACGGTATATGAGTTGATAAAACAAATGGTCAGTTGCATCGTGTAAAATAAGGCTGTCAAAGGGTCAGCTGCTTGCTGTATCCTTGTCCTTTTCTTTCACTTGTCAAATTGGCCAGGGATAATATCATGTAACAAACTGGGCCTGGTCCCGGGCTTCACTGGAAATAATGTGAAACTGAGTTAAGTCTTGCCACTGAGGGGCATAGTATGGAACCAAAGCCCGCCAAAGGAGGCTTGGGTAAGATCTGTCAAATGAAAACATGAAACTACAGATGAAGTGATAGAAATAAAGTACTCATCTGGTTTTTGTCCTAAATTCTTGGAAATGAGTTGTATCCTTTTCTCCATTTGTGGACTACATCTATACTGTACCTGACCATTGGAGAAAGTGCTTTTATGTTGTGGGCCTGCTTTCTTGTCACATTTTACTCATGATTTCAATTATTGGTTGATTTTTAGCTAGGTGCATGATCCCTATATCTTGTGTGTTTTTCAGGTCTAAAGGTTTAGCTGATTAATTTCTGGGTTTTGTTAATTCTAACAGTTTCTGCAATAATTTCTTTCTTGAATATTTTCCCCATGCATCTCATAAATGGAATCTTGTTATTGAAGTTCATTGTTATCTATTTGTTATTTGCTTGTGCTAAACTCTGAAACATCATTGTGTTCAATCCATTCAAAATATGATTTCTGCTGTTGCAGTGTGATGAACCTATTGGCAGAAATATATTCTCAGCCTGAGATGGTTCCAAAGATGTTAGGAGCATTAACATCACTGGAGAAGCAGGTTTTAGATCTTAATGAGGTACTTCAGGGTGATGATATTCGAGCTGGGATGAAGTATGATGAAAATCCTTATGTACTATCCTCTTTGGCACCTCGGTTGTGGCCATTTATGAGACACATCATTACATCTGTTCGTCATGCAGCCATACGCACTCTGGTAATGCCTCAGTTGTGTCTTTAGAAATCCTTTTTAATTTTTATTTCCTCCTGTTTAACTTTTTTTAAAGGAAATTATGCTTAGCATGACATACCATTTTTTCTTTTTATTATTGCTGCTGCTGCTGCTGTTCTGATTATACCTATTCTAGAAGCTGACAAACTAAAATATGCCTGTTGTTACACTGCATCCTATCTGTAGATTGGCCACTTATATCAAGGCATGGATGTGTTTTTATTCTTCTTCTTCATCTCTTCTTTTGAGTGTGGATGAGCATATTATGTCATGCAACATTAACCGTAATAAAAAACAAAATCGAGATAGTATCCATAAATAAGTTAATATGAGCAAAGCTAGTCTTATGACCTGTAAATACAACTATACATTCACTGCTCTTAATTCAATAACAGGATAATGCCTAGTTAGAAAGATCACCATCCTTTTATGACCCTTCTGTCTTAAAAATGACTTATATGATCTTATCTTATCCTTCCATTTCATTGAGTCTTAGCCCATTATATCTATTGTAGAAAGGGAGGAGCTCTTCAAAATATTCCTAATTCCTGTTGTAGTGTTATTGACAACTTCTACCAAGTTGTGTAATTATTGCATAGAGCATCATTTAAAAGGTTAATATACTTTCAAATGGGATCAATTTCATGTTTTTCTATTTTTTAATGCTCTCTCTCTCTCTCTCTCTAATTAGTAAAATTGTTTATGTTAAAATTCAATTCTTGATATTTTTTCTTGTGTTTTGAAGCATGAGATAGTTTATGCCAATTAAGGAAAAAATGAGAATATATGTATGTACACTATGCATGCCCCCTTTTTTTTATTCTCTTTTTTACTAATTACTTTCTTGTGCAGGAGCGAGTTCTTGAAGCAGGATCTAGAAGTTCTAGTGGGTCTGAAACTGGTAGTTTTTGGCCCACTTCTATTTTGGGTGATACCCTTAGGATTGTTTTCCAGAATTTGCTTTTGGAATCAAATGAAGAAGTTCTGCAATGTTCGGAAAGGGTGTGGAGACTCCTGCTTCAGGTTTCACGTTGCCTTAATATCGAAAATAACTCTTAACAATTTGCACAAAATAGTTTTTTTTTTTTTTTACTTTTTTTTTTTTTTTTTTGAGAATTACTGACACGGAGATTCTTATCAGTGTCCGCAGACAGATTTGCAAGCTGCTGCAATGTCATATATTTCTTCTTGGATACAGCTTGCAACCACTCCGTATGGTTCCACCTTAGATGCCACAAAAATATTCTGGCCGGCAGCTCCACCTAGGAAAAGTCATTTCAGAGCTGCTGCAAAGATGAGAGCTGTGAAGCTAGAGAATGAACAGAACAGGAATTCGGGCCTTGATTGTTTGAATAACACACCTTTTCCAGAGAAAAAATGGAGAAGCATCTTCCAATTTCACCAAGATAATTGTTGGTGCAGACAGTGAAAAATCGGTCACTCGTACACGGGTGGTTACAGCAACTGCATTAGGTATCTTGGCATCGAAGCTGCCTGAGGCAGCTTTGCGATGTGTGATTGATCCATTATGGCAGGATCTTACCTCATTATCTGGAGTTCAGCGTCAGGTAGGCATCTCAATTTCTTATAGATTCATTATGAATATTTTGGTTATTCTGTTTTCGATTATTGTGAAACCTAATAAACAATACCTCCAGGTGGCCTCCATGATTCTTGTTGCTTGGTTTAGGGAGTTCAATCGTGGGAACTCTTCTGGAATGCATGCGAGTACCATGCTTGGATTTGTAAATGATCTTAGACAATGGTTGTTGGATTTATTAGCTTGTACAGATCCTTCGTTGCCTACTAAAGATTCATCTCTTCCTTACTCTGAACTTTCTAGAACTTACATGAAGATGCACAATGAGGCCAATCTTCTATACCGTGCAGTTGATTCATCCTGCATGTTTAAGAGAATGTTGTCTAATACAAACTTCAATCCTGATTCTGCAAGTGTTGATGATGCTATCAGTTTTGCATCTAAGATTTCACTTCCTGTTGACCCTTCAACTGGGGAGGAAATCGGGGAGCAAAGCATTTTAGATGATATAGAGTCATCAAAGCAACGTCTTTTGTCAACTTCTGGCTATCTGAAATGTGTGCAGGTATGTTGTTGATCCCATTTCATATTTTTGATCCCATTTCATATTTTCTCCATGAGAAAGATAATGTACGTGTACATGAATTGATACTATATTTGGTTCATGTCCTCCTTTCATCTCTTTCAGACTGTTGTTGACTATTCATTTTGAAAAAAAATGCTTTCACAACATGCACTGCACATTTTTCTTGGGCCGATTTTCTACTGCTCGTTTAGCCTCATTATGTAAATAGTATATATAGGCTAATATTTGGGTACATACGCCTTGCATGGAGGAATCTGCGTGAGGTAGTGCGTGGGGCCTACCTGGGCACTAATCCGAATGGAACCATCAAAGCCATCCCACCTATTTGCACCAAATCCGTTGGGTTTGCACTCATCCGAATGGACTGGATTGTTGGATCAAGGGTTCTTTTTCTAATTTTTTTTTGGATATAAAGCCGTTATACTTGAGCCATGGATGAAGGGGTTAGAGGCATGTGGTTGAGCCCAAATTTCATATCTGGGCCCATCCCTGATGGATATTTCCATACCTTGGTCCCATTGTCAGCGGGGCCCCATCCAGTTACCTTGCACAGAAGTTCCATGTGTGTATAAAGGGAAATTCTCAAAAACGCCCCTTTTCTGCCCCTCCGTTTTTTGGTCATGGGCCCCACGTTGAGTCAATCTAGTCCCCCCAACCCCAACAAGAGAGATGTATGTATGGGCCCCACGTTGCGCATGTGTTCTCCTTGTATATGTATGGATGTATGTACGTACGTATGTAAGTATTTATGTTCTCTTATGAGCAACTCCAAATATAATCCAGCTCTATGGGGCCCACTTGTGCCCAACTTTGATCGGTGCAGGCGCTTTAACACTCATCCCCAATGATCTGACACGGGCCCCAATTTCACTCTCACCTAACCTTTATCCATTGTTGGATTAAATCTCAAAGAAATTTGTGGTTAAAAGACCGCTAAATTTATGGCTATTAAATCAAGGGCTAGGATGATTTGATGGAGCTGCTTTGTTTTTTTCTTTTTTTTGTTGACCCTTATCTATAAGGAGACCTTTCCATGTACCTCACTCCCATTAATTAATAGACTATGCAATATCAGAAATTGCAAGATAAAAATGATAGTATTTGGGAAAATTTAGTGTACCCATTGCATGGGTCGACTATGTTTTATATAGGAATTCCTTTGGAATTTAATCATTGATGTTATAGCAATTTAATCTAATGAAAGGAATTAAAATAAATAGTTCAAGTATTATATCAAAACTGCTGACTCTATGCTTTTCTAGAAGTGCACGTGGGATTTTGAACAAGATTCTCTCGTACATGTGAATATGTCACGTGTGGTCTTGGTTTGCTGTCTTTTCACTCCCCCTCAAATTGATACGTAGGTGACCGGAGCATCAATTTGGATACCAGTAATTTATGTCTAGATCTTTATATGGCTTTTATGAAAGAGATCTTGCAACTGATTGATATGAGGAAGATGCAGTCTTGGACATTATCTTTTCACGAATAAAATGGCAATCTACTTCAATATGTTTGGTCCGCTCATGAAACACCGAATTGTGTGCAATTCGAATAGCACTAGTATTATCCACAAAGACTGGCGCTGAAAATCATGAAGAAGACGGCGAAGCCAAATAATTTCACTTTATGCTGAAGACATGGCTCTGAATTTAGCCTCAGTGGATGATTTGGAAACTGTAGGTTGTTTCAGACACTTCCATGAGATAGTAGACATCCCAGAAAACATACACCACCTGTAGTGAAATGTCTGGTGTCAAGACACTCCGCCAACCGTCAGCTACATATCCGTGGAGATGGGATGATGATGTGGAAGAATAGAAAATGCCTCTATCAATTGTTCCTCAGATATAATGAAGAAGACGATGAACAACACTGAGATGCAACAAACTCGCTAAGAACTTGAATGGCATATGCAATATTTGGCCGAGTCATAGTTAGTTAGAGTAAACTTCCAGCAAGACGTCGATACATGGTCACGTCAGACAATACCTCACCATCCTCTTTTTGTAGTTTGACATTGATTTCCATAGGAGCATCTGCAGATCTACCTTCAGAAAAACCATTTTGAAAAAGGAGATCTTCAGAATATTTGCATTGATGAACATGGATGCCGTGAGAACGAGTAATCTTAAGGCGTAGGAAATAAGTGAGTATTCCAAGATCCTTCATTTTAAATTGCTTCATAAAGTACCTCTTGAGAGTAGCTGTACCAACAGAGTCATTTCCACTGATAATATCATCAACATATACCAGCAGAATGGTGCACCCTCGAGAACAATGCCAAATAAAAAGAGAACGAGCACAATGGCTTTGATGAAAATGAGCTTTGAGAATAGCTTGGTGGAACTTGTCAAACCAAGCGCATAGAGCTTGTTTAAGCCCATATATAGATTTCTTCAATAGATAGACCATGTTGGGAGGACATTTATATCCATATGGAGGCTTCATTTAAACAGTTTCATGCAATTCTCCATGTGACATCCATTTGTCATAATTGCCCAATTTCGGATTGCAGCAATACTCAACAAGGTTCGGACGGCTATCATTTTATCTATAGGAGCAAAAAGTCTCCTCATAATCAATCCATGTTTTTGTTTGTAGCCTTGGGCAACCAATCTTGCTTTGTACCAATCAAGAGTTCCATCGGATTTGGCCTTAATAGTGTACACCCACTTACTGCCAATAATGGATCCTAATTTTGGTTGTGGAACCAAATGCCATGTACGACTCACTTCAAGAGCTAGTGATTCTTCAGCCATAGCCTTTTGCCAACATGTTTTCTTGGCTACCTGTAAAAAAGAGGTGAAGGAATGGAGACAGAATCTGAAGTGGAGAATAATGCTTGGAAACCATATCTGTAAGGAGGCTTAGATATACGAGTGTATCGACGTATTATTGTGGATGTAGAAGATGTACCTGATAAGGATTGGGATCAGGATCTAGCAGCGGCGAAGGCGTAGGCGTAGGCGCGGGTGTAATAGTAGGATGTATCTCCTAATGACGAACATAGACCTTCAAATGAGCCAATGAAAGGGTTTGCAAAGGAACGAAGGAAGAAAAGATGCATCCATTATTTTTGCAGGTGGGAAATAGAAGATAAAAAGGAATATGTTCATGAAACACAATGTTCCGAGAAATATGAATACGATGCGCCACAGGATCATAATAGACGTAACCTTTATGCTATAACCAAGAACAACACACTTTACGGATTGAGCGGAAAGTTTGTCCCTCTCATTTGGGTCGAGATGAACAAAGCACAGGCAACTGAAAACTCTTAGATGAGAGTACAAAGGAACACGACCAAATAGAATTTCAAATGGGAACTTGTTTGCTAATTTTTTTGTTGAAAGTCTATTAATTAAATGTACTACTGTATGAGCAGCTTCAAACCAAAAAGTTTGAGGAACTGTAGAATCAATCAGAATTGAACATAAGCATGGTTCAAAATACGTAGCGGCCGCATTATCGGCCGTAGCGGTCGAGGCCGCTACGCTATTTTGAAAATAACGGCGTTGCGGTCTAAAACGTAGTAGAGCCAATTGGTTTTAATTTTACACATTGTTTTTCCTATTTCTTCTCCTCAATGGCCTTTCCTAAAGTTGACTCTACCCTTATATGGTCTCAAATCACTTAAAAAACACAAGATTGGTTGTTATACTAGATTCATTTCTTTTGATCACTTAAAAAATTCACACCTCTACATCGTTATGTATCGCCCGCTACATAGCGTTTGGCTATTGGCCGCTACGTCTGCCGCAACCGCTATTTTGATCCTTGAACGTAAGGTTTCTAAGAGATGCCTGTTTTTCCTTTCAGCCCCCCCCCCCCCCCCCCCCCCCCCCCCCCCCCATTTTGTTGTGGGGTTCAAGGACAAGATTTTTTTTAATGTTGAATCCCATTATTTGATAAAAAAGGAAGAGAATTCAGTGGAAGTGCATTCTCCCCCTAAATCAGATCTGAGAATTTTAATAGACTTGACAAACTGAGTTTTAATGAGATTATAAAATTTCTGAAAAGTTTGAAAAACTTCAGATTTTTTACAAAGAAAATAGATGCAAGTGTACCGTGTGTGATCATCAATAAAAGTAACATAATACTTGAATCCAAGTCTAGGTGCAGTACCCCATACATCACTATGAATAATATCAAAAGAAGCAGATGCCCTTGAATTATGACTAGAAAAAGGAAAAATGTGACTCTTAAACACCACGAATTGCATTTTGAATGTAAAAGAGTAGAAGACACCCTTGAGTTATGACTGGGAAAAGGCAGAATGTGACTCTTAAACAACACAAATTGTATTTTGAATGTAAAAGAGTAGAAGACATAATACATTAGATAAAGTAGAGTCCAAAATTCCACACTTAAACAAATTTAATAAACGTTCATTATTCAAATGACCCAATCGCTGATGCCAAAGGGTCCAAACTTTATTTCTGAACAACGAAGAATTGAAAAAGGAGCCTAGTCCATAATCCAGCATGAACAGCCGCCCCTGTTTACTCCTCTTTCCGATCATCTTCTCAGTGCTGTTCCTGTATGACTCATCCAGAGGAAGAAAAAATTACAGAACATTAATTTTCGAGTAATTGTCCAACAGAAACCAAATTTGCAAATATGCGAGGCACAAAGAAAGCTTTAGAAAGTTTACGAGATTGATTCTGAGGAGTGGAAAGCCCAATGAAGCCTATGCTGGAAAATTGATAGGGTTTGTCCATTGGAAGCCATGATTTGTTCATGTTCAGCATAAGGTACAAGGTCCTTTAAAGAATGGGCAGCGGATGTCATATGGTTAGAAGCCCCAAAATCAATAGACCAAGTAAGAGGGGAAGAAGAAAAGGTAGAGAGAACGGTATGAGATGGCTGACCAGTGATACCCATTGACGAAAAAGCCGAGGCAATAGATTCATTAAATGAATTCATATTGTGAATCTGATTGGGGGTGATATTCATTTCAGTGGAAGAGGCAGCTTCATCATTCACTTGTGCCTGGAGAGCAGTCCAATTCTTTTGTCAAGGCTGCTCGTTCTTCTATTGAGTTTGCTGGGGATGATGACGGCATTCAGAGATCATATGACAATTCTTCTTACAATAGTTACAGTAATTTTTCTTTTTACAGTAATGGGCAACATGCCCATAACCCCTGCATTCAAAACACTGTCCTTTTGGAGTAAAAAAGGCTGCTTCTGCAGATTTGCCAGCAATAAAGGCCTTGAGTTTCTCAGAGATACCATGCCATGACTGGACCCGAGTCTCTTCTCTGAGAACCTCCTGAACAGAAATATCCAAACGGGGAGATACCTAGAGTTCGTCAGAGCAGATTGAACAGACTCATTCTGGATGAAGGTTCATAAAAAGCTGGCTAGTGTGAGATTCTTCAAGGATCTCGATAACATCAGGTTTGGCCTCTTTCCTAACCGTAGCTACTAGGAATCCATTGTAATATTCCTATACAGACCTGTCCCCTTGACTTTATCTGGCCAATACAATATCTAAGAAAAATTTCCGAGCTTTATTAACTTGATGATAAAGCTTTCATAGGTGCGGCCACATGTCAGAGGCTTTTTCAAAGGCCTGTAGGGCGGATCGATGGAGCTATGAATCCATGTTATGACCGTAGCATTGTTTTGATCCCATTTTTTATCTTCCGCCTCCTTTACAGTACCATTGAGATAGCCTGCTAGACCTTTGCCTGTAACAAAATATTTTAAATGAAACGATCATCAAGTGCAGTTGCCATTTAATTTGATTGAAATGACCTCGTTTTTGTCCATGATAGTGTTATATTAATAACGGATCCTATTCACTGATAAAAAAAAAAAAAAAAACAGTCCCTGAAGAAAAAGATAAAAAAGACCAAAAATCTGTAGATAGTTGAAAACAAGGGATTGCCGATCCTATTTCTCAGAAGTAGAGTGCCGAAAATCCAAGTTCTGAATCTCCTGATCACAAATCAGCCTTGCAGATATTGTTCATAGGGTATTTCCACACTTGTATATGAAATCTCAGTGTGATCAGACCGATAGATTGAGAGATCCAGCAGTTTGATAAAAAACAGTTTCAACTAGTTGTCAACTGTCAACACAGATACGTGTAGAAAACCAACCTTCCGGATCTTTAAAAAATTTCCAAAAAATACCAATAAATCTCAGAATATCCTGGTGAGCATGGAGATGAAATCTTGTCTTGATTGGATATGCAGAAGTGGGGCCCACATGATGATTGCACGAACGCACAGGTAGGGCAATGCCGTCTGAGGTTTGATGATCGCACGAATGCATCTTATCTTCTGATCTCAGAGAGATTTATAAATCGGAATGATCTGGAGGAGTGGTTTTGATAGACCTCTGCTGAATCCAGATTCAGAAACAGGAAAATTTTCAAATAAGGACTAAGTTTTATCCCTATTTTAAAAAAGGACAAAAGTTTTTAAACTTTTCAAATTAGAGCCTAAGTTTTCCAATAAGTTTTCAATTAAGGACATCTAACTATTTAAAGGTGTTTTTTGGCGACTTTTTTCCTCATTTTTTTATAACACGCAAATTGTCCTTCATTTATAGTCATGTCATGCTTCCCGCAGCCACTACATGCCACTGATCTCCGTGGAGACACCGGTTGTTGTCGATCACCATGAGGACACCGGTGAAGATGAAGGAAAAGTGCAAAAGATGGAGAAACTGCACGAGGGTTTTATTTCAATGAAGGGTAATTTGGGTATTTCTAAAAACTTGAAGAAAAGTCGCCGAAAACACATTTAAATGACCGGTTGTCCTTAATTGAAAACTTATTGAAAAACTTAGGCCCAAATCTGGAAAGTCTCCAAACTAATGTCCTATTTTGAAATATGGCAAAAACTTAAGGCCTGATTTGAAAATTTCCCTTCAGAAACATGATGAAGTCGATACCCTTTTGTTGGAGTCGATGGGCATGAACAAACCAAGGATACAGAAATCCTTAGTTTAGAATACTAAAACAATTGAATGATAAAAAAAAAAAGAAAACCTAAGCTCTGATACCATAATATACTATACAATCTTTTTTGAAATATGGCAAAAACTTAAGGCCTTATTTGAAAATTTCCATTCAGAAACATGATGAAGTCGATACCCTTCTGTTGGAGTCGATAGGCATGAGCAAACCAACGATTCAGAAATCCTTAGTTTAGAATACTACAACAATTGAATGATTAAAAAAAAAAAAACACTAAGCTCTGATGCCATAATAAACTTCGCAATAGAAAAAATTGCAAGATAAAAAGGATAGAATTTGGGAAAATTCAGTGTACTATTACATGGGTCCACTGTTTTTTATATATTGGAATTCCTTTGGAATCCACTCAATGATTTTACAACTATTTAATCTAATGAAAGAGGAATTAAAATAAATAGTACAGTTATTGTATCAAAACTGTTGACTCTGTGCCTTTATAGAAGAGCACATGGGATGTTGAACACGATTCGTACACATGTGAATATATCACATGTGGTCTTGATTTGCTGTCTTGAGCTGGTGTGCAAATGAGAAGTATGTAGTCTACTCGTCGGAGAACATTGCCCATACTTAACACACACGAAAATTATCCAGTGCACATGGTGTGCATGGTGTTTCAGTGTACACCTCATAGTGCCCCCGCCCCCAAAGCGGGGTCCCAGGTAGGCCCCACAAGCGTTTGAAAATTTGAGCTCATGGGCTTAGCAGAGGAGGCCCCTATTAGGGTAATCCTCAAGCTTGTGCAGAACACCTAGTGAGGCTTCTCTTATGATCCATCTGAGTGGACCATAAAATAGGGAACCCCCCTGATAGTCACCGATCCTAGGGTTTTGCACCCACCGAAATGGACTTGACCATTGGATTAACAGTTTACTCATTTCGGATGGTGAAAACTTGTGGGCTGTTGTGGTTAGGATCATCCGAGACTCCATCAATATACATAGGTAGGGGGAGGGGAAATGTTTTGATCTCCCCTGGCCCCATTGCCACGTGGAGTCCCAAGTGGGCCTGACAAGCTTTTGAAAAATTGAGCTCATGATTTCAACAAAGGGGGTCCCTATATATGTATATATCCTTATGCTAAGAGGTACCTCTCACAGATTGCGTGAGAGGTAACTTTTTTATCACCACTTGGGAAACCCCCCGTGATAAATCCACAACACCCCACCCACCCCCACCCCAAATGAATTGGCGCTTGCCCTAATTTGACACTAATCTGAATTATACTCACTGTTGAATTAAATTTCTTAAAAACGTAACTTAAGAAACTGTTGTCATGATATAATCTGCTTGAGATGATTTTTACCCAAAATCATATCCACAACAAGACCTTACCATCAAACTATCCTCATGTTTGGCATGCATCCTAAGTGGGTTCCACAAAGGGCTGTGTGTGTGTATAAAATCTTGCCATATGTAAAAAGTTCAGAGGGTCTCCTCTTATTAGTAAGTATTTTTTGTTTCCAAATTGTTTGCAGGGAAATTTGCATGTTACTGTCACAGCCTTGATTGCTTCTGCTGTTGTCTGGATGTCAGAGTTACCAGCCAGACTAAATCCAATCATTTTGCCTTTGATGGCCGCTGTCAGGAGAGAGCAGGTGGTTAATTTCAGAAGTTGATATATCACATTGATTTTGAGTTATTATTCATCTAAATTTTCTTAAAACTGTTACTTTAGGAGGAAATATTGCAACAGCAGGCGGCAGAAGCACTTGCTGAGCTTATCTGTCATTGCGTCACTCGCAGACCTGGTCCAAATGACAAGTTAATTAAGAACCTTTGCAGTTTGACATGCATGGACCCCTGTGAGACTCCTCAAGCTGTGCTGTTGAGTTCCGTGGAGACTATTGAAGATCAGGACCTTTTGTCTTTTGGAAAAGTTACAACAAGCTCAGGCAGTCAGAAGACAAAGGTACATATGCTCTCTTCTGGTGAAGACCGGTCGAGGGTTGAAGGCTTTATAAGCAGACGTGGATCAGAACTCGCACTGAAGCATTTGTGTGATAAATTTGGGGAATCGTTATTTGATAAACTTCCTAGACTGTGGGATTGTCTTACTGAGGTTCTCCTGCCTGTGAGTTCTGAATGGCTTCTGGTTACAGATGAACAGAAAATGACTGAAGCACTTGGCAGTGTTAAAGATCACCAGGCCTTGATAAACAACATACAGGTTTTTTTCCCCTCTACAACTTCATCTTTCTATTAAACATACAGTTTGACCTGAGAGTATCAATTGATGAATGATGCCAATATAAATATTCTGTTAATCATAATCACATTAGAATATTGTGCTTGGGGGTCGAAGCAAATCATACCATGAAGTCTATTTTTTTTTTTTAAATAGAAGTATAAAAAACAAAAATAAGAAAAGAGTAAATGATGAAAACACCATCAGTATCACAAATAGATTTCATCCCAAGCAATAGAACTCCATATACATGTGGTACTTAGGAACTGACTAGGGCACCCAATATCTTTCTTCCAAAGAGCCTCTCTTTCTTCCACAAATCTCTGCCACCGCTTTACCAACATAGCTCAATTCCCAATTTCCAAATCCCTCCAAACCCAAACCCTTAACTTTTTAGGCTTGATCACCTCACTTCGAAGGATGAAATTTTCTTCTATTGCTCTTCCCTTCCCACAAAGTATTCCTCCTCGTAGGTTAGACAAACATCCTTTAATCAAGGTATCACATTATGATATTTGAAATGAAAAAAATTATTCTGTGGTTAGATAAACACTGTTGCAAAAGGCTAAGAAGAGAAGCAGCCCTTGCAGAATCTAGATGTACGTTGACTCTCCTGTAAGATACCATATACCAACTCAAAAAAGCTTAAGCTGATAGGTAGAAGGCCCAAATAGGTATATAAAGCCCCGTCCAACTTAGGACTTTGGCGATGTGGGATGTGGGGCTTCCCAACACTCCCCCTCATGTGCAGGCCCATCAGATTTCATGGACGGGCTTGCCACGTGGGTTAGACAAGAACGACAAGAGTCACGTGGGTTACACAAGAACGACGGGATCGAAACCCGCTCTGATACCATATAAGATACTATATACCAACCCAAAAGCTTAAGATGATAGGTGGAAGGCCCAAACGGGTATATAAAGCCCTGTCCAACTTAGGACTTGGCAATGTGGGATGTGGAGCTTCCCAACATCTCCTATGTCGGCCAAGTAGGGGGTCGAGTTTGGTCCTCCTCTCTCTTCCTCCACCACCATCTCTTCCTCTCCCCACTTCCACCTCTACCTCCCTCATGGCCTCATCACGCTTACTTAAAAACCTACCTCTCCCGTCTACCTGACCATCTGAGAGAGATGGGTTTGAAGGGTCTAATAATGATGGCTTTGGAGAGGGGATTTTGGTGGAGCTGCAGAGGATTGTGGTGAATTTGGAGGAGGTGGGGAGCTTGATAGATGAAGGGAAGATATGAGCTTTTTAGATGGCATTTGAAGGGTGATTGAGTGATTTGGTTTGGGGTTTTGAGGAGATACTTTTTGAGATGTCATTTAAACTCCCACAACATCAGAGATGGAGATAGTGTTGGATTTAGAGTTTTCTAACCCTTTAGTGGGACTTGGGCGAGTTGTCTCCAAAGTGACTTGGCCATGGCCAAGTCGACTTGGACTCAGATGAGTTCTAAGATTTTGTATCTAATCTCTTCTTGAAGCTGCGTAAAAAATTGTCATGTTAATACATGTGTATAACACTGTTACCTGGGATGTCAGTGTGGGAAAATTGGTTTATCTTACTAAAATCTATTTGGTGTTTGTATATCTAGCTTATGCATATTGCTGATTTGGTGTTGAATCTCAAAATTTTAAATTTCTACTGTTTTGCAGGTGGTTCGTTCTATTGCACCTATGGTGCATGAGACGTTAAAACCCAAGTTACTCACTCTTCTTCCATGCATCTTTGAATGTGTGCGCCATCACCATCTTGCTGTTAGATTAGCTGCTTCAAGATGTATTGCGTCAATGGCCAAGACAATGACAACCAGTGTGATGGGAATTGTGATTGAGAGGGTAATTCCTATGCTGGGGGACTCCGGTTCTGTTCATGCTAGACAAGGTGCTGGTATGCTTGTAAATTTGCTTGTCCAAGGATTGGGAGTGGAACTGGTACCATATGCTCCTTTACTAGTTGTCCCTCTTCTTGGTTGTATGAGTGATTGTGATCATACTGTCAGACAGAGTGTGACACACAGCTTTGCTGCTCTTGTTCCTCTTCTGCCGTTGGCAAGGGGCCTCCCACCTCCGGTAGGATTGAGTGAGAGCTTGTCTAGAAATACAGAAGACGCACAATTTCTAGAGCAACTACTTGATAATTCTCATATTAGTGATTACAAGCTCTCAACTGAGTTGAAAGTTACTCTAAGAAGGTACTTACAGAACTGTTATTTAACTATTGGATGTTCAAACTGATTATCATACTGCAGAACCAGTTGGTGCGATGCCAGCTATGATGCCCAGATACAGCAAGGACACACCATGGATATGATTGGGACACTGGTTTTACACATATAATGTGAAGTGTCTTATATGAAACGGCATGATACCTTGCCTATTTTGAAGTATCTGGGTATCATAGGATGGTGGGGCATTCTCGCATTATGGGAGGGTCCTGAAATCGAATTGCTTGAGGTCCTGTTTGCTCCTAACTCTTAACTTTTAACGTGGCCCAAAAATAAAATAAAGAGGAGTGTTGTCTGCCTCATCTTGTACCTTATACTTCTTATAACATTGTAGTGTTGCGTTTCTTGTGCTTACAATTTAGTTGGTTTCCTCTAGGTACCAACAAGAGGGTATAAATTGGTTATCTTTCTTGAGGCGGTTCAAGCTTCATGGAATATTATGTGATGACATGGGACTTGGTAAAACTCTCCAGGCATCAGCGATTATGGCATCTGACATTGCAGAGAGGCGTGCTTCCGACAGTGGCAAGGAACTTTTATCATTAATCATCTGTCCATCAACATTAGTTGGACACTGGGCCTATGAAATAGAGAAGTATATTGACGCTTCTGTAATGACTCCTCTTCAGTATGTTGGTTCTGCTCAGGAGCGCACATCACTCCGTAACCGGTTTGAGAAGTATAATGTCATCATTACTTCATATGATATCATCCGGAAAGATATTGATTGTCTTAGACAGCTCGCTTGGAATTACTGCATTCTAGATGAGGGTCATATTATAAAGAATTCAAAGTCTAAAATTACATTTGCGGTGAAACAATTGAAAGCTGAACATCGGCTTATACTTAGCGGGACACCAATTCAGGTTGGTTTGTAGCCTTCATACTCTACAACTGGAGATTCAGTTTGCACAAGGCTTTGCTAATTATATACTATGCATTTGTATTGCAGAATAATGTCTTGGAGCTATGGTCACTGTTTGACTTTTTGATGCCTGGGTTTCTTGGGACAGAAAGACAGGTAACTTGGGATATTAATGTATTTGTGTAGTTCTTGCAGTATTGCCATTTAACCTGTGTTGTGGCTTCTTGATTCTATTACATAATGGTGTCTTAATCAGGGGCGGACCCAGGAAGTTTTCCTTTGGGGGCCACTATGTAAAAATAAAGACCTTGGGGGAGCCCCCAGTTCTGCCAGTGGTCTTAACTTTTTGTTATAGTTTTCCTTGTGGAGATCCAAATGTGCAGTAAAAATACATTGATATACTCATTTTCTTGACCTGCTGTCTCTTTTTTTAGAACCTTTATCGATTCTGAAGATGCAGTATAAACTTCATTAGACATACTTAAAAATATCAAGGGGCATTTGATTGCGTAATTAAGGGTGCCCATCAAATCCACATCTTGTGAAATTTATCAGATCCATTGATGTTAGAAATGCTTCGTATTAGTTAATCCAATCCTCATTATATTTGTGGAAGTGTATATATTAATGGTACATTTAATCAGCTTTTACCGAAGATCTTATCTTCTACAGTTTCAGTTTCTATTGTCTGATGTGGTGATGTGTTTTCTACAATGGAATGTGTTTCTACTGTAGAAAATGGGGACTACATGTTGATCAGATTCTGTGTTCTTCATTGATAAACAATTGGATATTTATAGAGTACAATAAAGATATTATGTTAAAAGTTTGAAGCCTAAAATAGCTTCCGGCTTCTTTCTTCTTCCTGCAAAAAAAAAAAGAACCCCAAACCCTCAGCTTGCCAATTTCTTCTAAACTCTCTCTCTGGGCCCATCAAAAATTTGCAAACCCCCTAGTGTTATGAAAATTTTCATTTTTTTACATTGGCCCCCCAAAATTTTTGGAAAACCATCTAATATTATAGAAAACTATACTTTTTTTATCAGTCTTTTTTCCTCCGTCCCCTGCTCGGCCGAGTCGCACCAACTGGTCCCTGCTGAGTGGGGCTGAGTCTGATATTTATATCACTGGCAAACATGCCCATAGTGCAGATTGTTGCACCTGTCTTTTAAACATATTCTTTATTGTCCATTTGTAAGAAGGATCAGTTCAAGGTTTTGAAAATCAAAATTGTGTTGCTTATCGTCGAGGGGTCAAATAGAATGATATCTCTAATCATACGATTCCTTATTTTTTTAATATAGAAATGTTTTGGGAAAAAATTAAATAAGAAAAAGATTCAATACTGATATTCTGTTCTTTTTCAATCTATACCATTAATGTAATGCAAGATAATATCATAGGGAGAAACCTGATTGCCATTTAACTTGTGAAGTGGTTTTCCACCATATCATTTGGCAAATTATTTAGTGGATGTGTTGGCTAATCAAGGGTTAGATAGGGTTGCTCCTTTTGTGGATCTTTGATGTAATTGTGACTCCTATTGTTTGTTGTTCTTGTTCGCTTTGGTATAAGTCTTTTATATTATACCAAGTTATGGTTGCTAGTTTGTATTCTTTTACCTTTTTAATATAATGTTCTGTTACTGATAAAAAATGTGTACGCTTATGAATAGCAACCCATGTATCATTCCTTGTGCATCAGTATGAATAGACTACAGACCGTATACCAGCATTCATCGACATGTATAAGTGTACAGTACAGCCTGTACAGAGTAAATACTATGCATAGATCTTCATCAAAATTGCTATTGTTCTGATGGAGACCAAACTTTGTGCAAAATACCACTGCCATTCCTATTTTGATTAGTAATGTATCATGTAGGAAAAGTATCACTTTAATTAAATATATGAGAAAGGAAGAATGTTGATTCTCTCACACTAGGTCCAGGGATTAGAAAATTGAAAACACAGCTTCCCTTTCAAGTTTCTCTTAAGTGGGGGAAAAAAAATACAAAAGCTGTGTGGAAGAAGGCATACACTGCCTTTTAAAGGCGTTACAGTTATAAAGAAGCACAGAAACTATATATATTGAATATACTCTTGGTTTTGAGCAGAACCACCAATTTTCTAATAGATTCGAATCGTATGACAATTTGCTTCTGTATGGAATAATTTATAATAAACTCCTATTCGGATGGCGATGCAACTCGTTTATTTATACAGATTCTATACATATTGATTGATTTATATTGTGAATTGTACCATCTTGAAAACAGTGTGTTAGGTGAGTATTTCTATCTGATTGCTTTGATCTATTGAGTTTGGCCAAAAACACATAATGATGTACTGAGTTAGTGACTCCTTATCACTTTTTCGATGTTAAATGTTGACAGTTGAGATGCTTGGGTCCGCCTCTGTGGAGCATGTGTAGCTATTAGAGAAATCCTTTCATTGGGATTTGGAACTATCAAACTAAAAGAAAGAAACATAATCCAGCTGATTTTATATTGTCATATGTTAGATATATATTTATGGTCCTTATTTCCTGAGTGTTAACCCGTTTGATTCCAAATTTGCTACAAAAAATTGCTTTAGTTTTAAAGTGCCCTCATAATTTAAATGCTGAAATGGTTAAGATTCAATTATGGACCTTTACTGTATAATTTATCTAAGAGACACTTGAAATACTTAAGAGACCAGCTTTTTGTTTGGATGGTTAAAAACACTTACATTCCAACTTATTACTTTACTGATTAAAGTGTTGTAAACCCATATAGCATAATAGTTTTAATCCTCTACTTGTTTTTTTATAATTTTTTTTTCTTTTACAGTTCCAATCCAATTATGGAAAACCATTGCTGGCAGCTAAAGATTCAAAATGTTCTGCTAAAGATGCGGAAGCAGGGGCTCTTGCTATGGAAGCACTGCACAAGCAGGTGAGCTTTCTCCAATACCTTGTCTGAATTGCTGCAAAAAACACATTATGTTTGAATTCTGTGATGTAAAACATTGATAACAGCTGTCTTGCCCACATTTTTAACTCAATTCTTTTATCTAACAGGTCATGCCATTCCTCCTTCGTCGCACTAAAGATGAGGTTTTGTCTGACTTGCCAGAGAAAATAATTCAGGACAGATACTGTGATTTAAGCCCTGTCCAATTAAAACTTTATGAGCAGTTCTCTGGTTCAAATGCTAGAAAAGAAATATCATCTTTGATAAATGTAGATGTGATACCAAATGCAGGAGAAGAGGCTAGTTCTTCTCCAAAAGCATCTGCACATGTCTTCCAGGTATTTTTGTTTTGATTATCTTAATGGATCTTTCATTTATCTGCTTTTTCTCATGTTTGACGTGTTTATTTTCTTATTGCATTTTACAGGCACTTCAATACTTGCTGAAGCTTTGCAGTCACCCTTTACTTGTCCTCGGTGAAAAGCCACCAGATTCCCTTCTGTCTGTTTTATCAGAGCTCATGCCTGACAGTGCTAACATTGTATCGGACCTTCATGAGCTACACCACTCTCCCAAATTGGTCGCTCTTCAAGAGATACTGGAAGAGTGTGGAATAGGATTAGATGCTTCAAGTGCCGAGGGCACTGTTGGAGTTGGGCAGCACCGAGTTTTAATTTTTGCACAGCACAAAGTAAGATTGTCCTTTTCAAGGTCTCTTGGAAATTTTTTTTCATCATACTGTGTTCTTGACAATAACCTGTTATTTCATTATATGTTTCTCATGCAGTCTTTCCTGGATATCATTGAAAGAGATTTGTTCCACAATCATATGAAAAGGTTTTTCTTGTGGCCACTATATGCTTCCTTACATATCTAATGTATATATATGTAGCTCTCTTTTTATGATTACCTACTGAGTGCTAGTATTTTTTCTCTCTTTTACTGTTCCTAGTATCCATTACACAACTGTCATGATTTTCTAGTGCTTTTCTGAATGTCTTGATTTCTCTAATCAAGTGAATCATTTGATTCTAAGCAGTATCACATACTTGCGGCTGGATGGCTCTGTAGAACCAGAGAGGCGTTTTGAAATTGTGAAAGCATTTAATTCCGATCCTACCATTGATGTGCTCCTGCTGACAACACATGGTATTTTGAATGCTTTTAAGATTTGTTTCTTCTTCCCAGGTTCAGCTGTTTCCTTATTCACTTGCATATCTACAATCTGCAGTTGGTGGGCTTGGTCTAAATCTGACTTCAGCAGACACACTGGTTTTCATGGAGCATGATTGGAACCCAATGAGAGATCACCAGGTAACTAGAATCACATTTTTTGTGTCTCATGGTCTTCTACTTCCAGTCATGCCGGCAAGTCTTATCTAAGTAAGGTTCAAATTACATTGCCATTTTGTTTTATTGAAAATATTTGGTGGGTTCCATGGTATTATCCCTCAACTTTTCTGCAAGGAAGGGGCAACTTCTTTGATTATATAATTTTATTTTGTTGGATGAAACTTTCTGTATCGCATTTTGGCATATTTAGGATGGTTCCACTTGGTTTTATATTACTTAATATACTTACAGTATTGTTTTTTCTGCATAATAGAGGTTGTGTAATGCATCCTTACAGAATTTGTTGCATGTTTCTTTTTGTAATGTCGCCAACTATATGCTTTTGTTTTTATTATCTATACATTTCCTTATAATAAAACACTTCCTAAGTCCCAAAACTGGTTTTGAGAAGAAATTTGAAGAGAAGAAAGGCTTTTGGGTGTTTTTGACCAGAAACTAATGCAAAGACGATTCAAATATCTTTTTGGTACTCAGCTGATTTAAGAACTATTTTTCTCATGTGTTTATACATCTGGGTAGAAGCTAAAACATGAGTTAATGGGAGTCAATGCTTCAATGTTCATATTTTGCGTTTTTCATTGAAAAATCCTATAAAAGCACTTTTTTTTTTGTTGTCCTTGATTTCTTATTAATTTGTGAGTTTGTTGAGGTTGAAGTATGTGCAATTCAAGGGGAACAACATTGAGGGAAGTATTGATTTATGGATCATATCAATATGCCTAGATTGTTTGGTTTTCAGTTAGGCTTTAGTTGGTTTGTAGCCATGTAGGTTTAAATGGATGGGTGTGGACCGGCTGCTGTTTTGTTTAAAGGCAATGGCTGATATACCACATCAGCCATGTTCATATTTGTATGTGGCCATATTAGCTGCTCCGTCCGATGTAGTCGCAAAATTCATTTTTGATTGAGGGGAACAAGGATACAGTCAGCTGATACAATCGTGAAATTCAATTTCGATCAGGCTAAATGAGGAAATTTGAATCAACCTCTATATGTTTTTTGTGTTCACGGAAGACAGAATTCGCAATATGAATGGCATTAATGTTATCAGCTATAAGAGAGGGTTGCTTCCTTCCAAATTACTCCAAATTCTTGGAGGACTTGTAGCCAAATAACTTCACTTGTGCCAGAGGACATAGAACAGTGCTCAGCCTCTGCTCAGAACTTGGACACCATTGTCAGCTTCTTGCTCTTCTTGGAGTTCAAAGAAGTGCCAAGTAATATGCACCAGGCAGTGGTAAAACTCCTATTAATGTTCTTAAGTCTTATAAACATTTGTATCAGATTCTCCCCAGGATATTTGAAGGTACTACTTATCAACGTTTCTAATTGTACTCATGATAAACTGGATGCAAAATCCATTAAATTTAATATACCACTACTTGGTTATCCTACTTCAAGAAAGGGGCACAAATTTATACTCCTAGGAGGATTGGTAAACACTTCATTTCTATAGAAGCCATGTCCTTTTCTTTTTCTTTTAAATTATTCTAGAGGGTGTATGTATTGTGCTTATATCAGGGGAGCATGTGTTGTGTTCATACCAGAGTAAGGGGAGTATACTAGTACTAGTGGCAATGGGGAGCATGCTGTTGAAGAAAATACTATTGTTTAAGTTCTGTATTTGGTTGTTTCTTTCCCTTTTCTTCTTAGACTCGTACACAATCTTCTTCAAGTGGGTTGGGAAGGATGACCTGCTGTCATTGCTCTTATCACTATCTGATGTTCTTGATCAGGATAATCCACCTAGTGGAAGGTGCTCCTTAGGAAATGATAATTTTAAGGGAAATCATCTGCGTTGGCAGGTTGGGCTTCCATGATAATTTCATTTCTAGAATTTTAAACAGACTTTTTGAACTCTTGCTCTTCCTAGGCCAGTGTGGGTTGGACGGTTTATTCTGGAAGAGATTCCAGCCATAAAATTTACAAATGCCTGTAATTGTAGAAGATTATTCAGGAATGCAATTGCTTGGACTGCTGGGATGTCTAAAAGTATGAAGATATGCAAACTTGGAACTGATTGCATTGCCTAATATGGGTTGTCGAGGATGGAGTTTGCCATCTTAGTTTCATGTCATGACTGATGATGAAGCACATTATTTTCATTTGAGCCTAACTCCTCACCCATCATTTTTTTGTTGAATGCTGTATTTTCACTTCTCTTTCCTCGGTTATTTTCATGATAAAATTCTTCCATCATTCTCCAATGAAAGAAAGGATAGAAAAAAGAGAGTAGAGAGTGTTATAACCTTCATTGTGGAAGTTTCGGTTTTCTTGGACTGAAAATAAATTGTATTGGCTTGTAGTGATATCGTTTTCATTTTCTGTTTCTTGATGCAAATCTTTGTCTTGGTGATTGGATGAAGTCACATTTTGTTTCATCTAGAAGCGTTGTATGCTTAGTTCCTACTAATGAAGCAAATGACCATTAAATCCTCTTGTTAGTTACAGCGATATAAGAACTCTTATCCTTTTGCTGATTGTTTAGTTATAACATGTGCAGGCAATGGACAGAGCCCATAGGTTGGGTCAGCGTAAAGTTGTAAATGTTCATCGTCTAATCATGCGTGGAACCTTGGAGGAGAAAGTTATGAGCCTCCAAAAGTTCAAAGTGTCTGTTGCTAATGCTGTTATAAATGCAGAGAATGCCAGCCTGAATACGATGAACACAGACCAGCTTCTCGATCTATTTACATCATCACAGACTGGCAGAAAGGTAATTATCTGTCTGCGACATGGGCTTTCTTTTGTTCTTTCTAAAAAACATCAAACCTTGTGAAAGGGACAAGAAGGGTATTGTCATGGGCGACGTCATGTTCTTTGTCGTTTTCAATTCCAAAACATTTGAAATTGGGTTTCCAGCACACCCACCCTCAAATTGTCATTCTTATGTGTGTGGCATAAGGATCCCCATACAAGTCACGGTCCACGATGGTGTGTTCATTATATTTCCACACAGACCATTTGAAAAGTGATGGCAATTGGGATTTGTTGACTTGTACGAATGTCTTGGTTAATTGCACACACATGATTTGGTACAAAATCGAGTTACTGCATTATGCCTTGAAACTCGTATCTCACCATCTCTCTTGCTAATTTTGCCCATTCTGAAACATGAAGCAGGGTGCCACTACCCAGTCAAAATCTTCTAATGGTAGCCTTTATGAAGATCCCAAAATGGGGTCCGGGGTAAAGGGGTTGAAAACCATCCTCAGTGGACTGGAGGAGCTTTGGGATCAGTCACAGTACACAGAGGAATACAATCTCAGCCAGTTCTTAACAAAGCTTAATGGCTGAATCTGATCGTGATGCCGCTGCAGTGTACAAAGTGTAAATTGGGAGAGTTTGTCGGCTCAAGATTTTGACGTTTTACTCCAATTCTTTTTTAATTTTATCTCCCTTCTTTTGTATATCTTCATTATATTGAAGAGACGCTGGTTTGTATGGGTGAGTCCAATCCTTTTATGAGGTGAATGGGATTTTGATCATCCATCATCGAAGTGATGTATATTTTGCATATTTGTAAATACCATCAGTTTCTCATGATCAAGGTGCACCCCCCATTCAATGAGCTAGTCCGTCCGTCCTCTATCAGCTTCCATATGAAAGCTGGAACTCTTGTTTTAAGTATGATTTCAGGCTGTATGATTCACATTATTTTTCCTGCAACTTTTTTGAGTTCCGGTATCCTGCAGTGGCAAAACAATCACATATCTTATTGAAATGGATTTTGAAGTGTTCTTGACATAGGTAGGAGTAGATAAATCATCAAGGGCAGAGGTTAAAATGCAGAAGTATGATTATCACATGATTTGAACATTCTGGTGAGTGTTGTAATGCAATGATATAGCAGTAATCGTAATGTCTTTTAAAATTAGGTTTTTTAATTTTATTTTTATTCTTTTATTGGTGACAATGATTTGGACTCACAATAATTCCTCAAGTTTGCAATAGTAAGTAGTAAACGATTTTTAACGGTTTTTTAGGATACGGCTCGGTTACGATTTTTAATCGTTAACTGCGGTTAGATTTTTAACGGTTTTTCTGTTATGGTTACGTTTTTCAAAACTGAAAAATCGTAATTCATGGTTCGGTTAACGGTTCTTTCAAAATGAATGGTTAACCGAACCGTTACACCCCAGTTAACGGTTCTTTCAAAATGAACGGTTAACCGAACCGTTACACCCCAGTAAGCACCATTCACTGTGCCATGATCTGTATTGGCAATACATTTTATTTTTTATTGGGCTGATGCTTGTTATTTTTTAGTGGGCTGATGCTTGTGATCGGCTACTTATTTATTATTTATCTGTTTATAATAATGTCTGGCTGGATGTTAAAAATGCACTAGTCCACTCTCAATGAATGGCACCTCAGTTAGCCAAGGACTCTGCGCATCTGGGAGTGTTGAGGTCTTGTGTTCGACAGTTGCCTTCATTGGCCATCTCCCATAGTTTTACTTGGTGCATGTGAATGAGAGGATTTGCATGTACCCGTAGGGATTAATTATCAGTTGTCCTGATTGAATTGTCCCTTGGGCTCAGGGCCAAAAGCTCCTGGGCGAGACACACCTTGGGATATCAAGCTCATTTATTACTGTTTATAATAATGTCTGGATGTTTAAAATGCACTAGTCCACTGTCAAACTTCAGCTCTAAGAGAGATTACTTTCATACATTTAGAACCAGGATAAGGGTTATTTGTTGTTATTAGGTTATTCTATTGATTTTTAGAATCAAAACTATGGATATTGAGTCGCCACACTTCTATTTACACATATTCTGCCTATGATGAATATCTATCTTTTCAACTGTAAACAATTCTAGGGCTTGATTTTAGTCACGACTGATTTGCTGTACTCTGAGGAGCTTAAAAAAAAAAAAAACAACAAACAAACAAAGGCCAGGCTTGTGCTTATTAATTTGTCCCCAACTCATCCAATGGGCTTAACAAGAAGTAATATGTATACAATGACCTAATCTTTACCTGCAAAAAACTTTTTATTTGGACCAAAGCCTTGAATTCTCTCCGTATTCATGCAGTTTTACAATCCATGGAGAGTTCTTTTAATACAGTTTCTCTAACTACGTTCTTTCATTATTGAGAGACTCAAATTACTCAAAACAAATGGAATCCCCCTTGTCCATCCAAATAGAATGAAGTATAGGGGTAGACTTTAATTACTCAAATTGCTCAAAAATACTCAACCCATGGAGAGTTCTTTTAATACAGTTTCTCCACATTCTTTCTTTCTTTTACTCTCCCTTCCCCTTTGTTCATCCAAATAGAATGAAGTATAGGGAAAACTTGACTCTCCCCTTATTCGATCCAAACAGGATGAAGTAAAGCCATGGTATTTTTCTCCCTATTAACTTCCTCTTACTAAGTACGGCCTCTTATCTAATGATAAGAGGCGCTTGTTCTTACCTGCCTGCCTAGGGTTAGGCACCTTTCCTCCTCACTCACTTGAGGTGTACTTCGCTTAGCTGAGGGCTCTCTCAACAGAGGGCCCACCCACCTCTCTTGAGGTGTACTTCGCTTAGCTGAGGGCTCTCTTACCCCTAAGCTGGGATAAAAAAAAAAAAACTTTCCTCTTGCTAAGCAAACACTAGTGAAGCCATAAAAAGGGATGGTAGAAAATAGTTACTTCCACCATGAATGATTATCCAATGAGAGTAGACGATAAGCATCTGTATATACATGCATCAAAGGCTCGTTTGCTCCCTTCAAGATTTACCCTATTCGGAAAAACAATGTTCAGTGGCTTTCCAATAGACACATGATTTAGTATTTTCCCACCATTGTTAAATAAAGACAAAGTAGAGATGGATGTGTGGTAAGACGAAAAATAAGAAAATGTGAGGATTTGGGAGCATCTAGGGTTACCATCAATAAGAGATAAATTAAGAGAAAATGATTTTAGATGGCTTGAACAAATCCAATGCATGCTAATAATTATATCGTTGAAGAAAATGTTTTCTACGCAGTTTGATGACTCCTTAAAAAAAAAAGCAATCCAACAACCATTATTATCTTATGCAACCCACCAACGTTCATCTGTTGTATGTTATGTCAAAAGATGAAACATAACATATTTTCACCTTAAAGTCATGTTTTTGTAACCATTTTTTTGTGAGAAATTTATCATTTTCTTTATGACTAATGGGTTTTTTTATTGTTTAGTGCACATAAAATTAGCAAACAATAAAATTGGTAAGAACAATTTTTTTCTTTAACACTGATGATTTTATTTTCCGGACAATCAGACTTCTATTTAGATGGAAATCGCAGTCCCATATATAAGGAATATTTCTTTTTGAGGAAACATGTTCAAGATCTTTTGAAATTAAATGAAAAGTGATTTTAACTTTCTAGTCATTCGATAACTTGCACACAATGGAGGACTCACACACATAGCCAAAATCTTTCTTCCCCTTCATCTTTATCTTTCTATAATGGCCCTCTACTATCAAGTCACCTAATTAAGGACCTGACAGAAAACATCTGGATATAGACTCTCCTTTCGGATACGATTAATTATCTATATAAAAATGGAGAAAGCTAGGTTTCTAGGCCGGAGAAGATTGCTTCAAAAAAAAAAAAAAAAGGGAGAGCCCGTATCTTGATGCTACTTTTGCATCGAATGTAGTTCCATGGACTTTTGAGGGAGATGACTCTAAAAGCTTGAGCTAATCTATTTTTATTTTCTTGCCCTTTTTTTAGTCGTTGAAAGTTAGTAACATCACATGAAGATAGAAAATGGAACAGTAGTTTTGTTGACCTATTCAACAGATGCATTAATAATTTTTCAAAATTTCCACTTCTTTAACCATAGAAAGATTCGAAGAGTAGTCTCATTTAGGCATAGTTGTTTGCATGAAATTGGATACCTAGGAATTCTAAAATTGAATAAACAAAGGTTAACATTCATAATGGCTATTAAACTATAACCCTTTTAATGGAAATATATTAAACAAAGATGAAAATTAAAAACATAGATAAGTTTATGACCCTAATTACCTACGTCTCCTATTTACGTATCCAGCTTATATCCTCCACCTGTCATGCACCTTTTTAATAATCCTTTATCCAAAACCATTTTACCATGGTTTCTTAGGAATTGTAAATCCATTCAAACAAATGGGCCATAGCAAGACTATGAATTGTTTCAAACAATAAAAACGTGAAACTAAACAAAATGTTTATTGATTGAGAGACATCAAAAGCATCCTAGATCAAATTGACAGAAATTATTTGACATTATCGAACGTGTAGTCGACGTCGTCCTTCCACAACAAATCCCTTTTTTTTTTTCTAAACCCCATGTATAGCAAGCGAGAAAGAGTGGAACAACACGTAAACCCCAATACCAAAGATGTAAGAGACCAGCCACAAGCTTTCTTTTGATGTCAACACGTACACAGCAGTCACAAAAGCAGTTACAGTTGCAAGGATGGCAACCCCTGAGATATAATAGCATGTCTTTAACACACAATAAATCTTGAATGCATCCTCGGAATGGGCATTGGCATAGACGAGAAGTACTGTGGCGGCCATAGAACTGCAAAAGGCGAGAATATCTGAAAGCACAAAAGCCTGTAGTGCTGGCTTTCTCATAAAGACAGGCAAACCTTCACGAGGGCCGTCATTCTTGTATCCTCCTGGTACTGTAAAAGCAGCAGCGAAAGTGACTGTAGCAACTAGTGATGTGACAATAGGAAGTGTCTGGAGACCTAATGTTTTAAATTCTGGGCTGATCTTCACTCTGTTGTTTTTCGAAAGACGGTGGGGTGGGGATGGGGGTGGGGGTGGGAACCGCTCTTGCCATTGGTGGCGACCAGGGACGGCTCCATATTTTCTCAATTTGTCGCGAATCCGATGCTGTCATATGCATAAAAAAAAAAAAAAAAATTTTAGGTTTACTTGATAGGAATAACTTAAGAAATTGTTGGCAAAATTTCAAAATCTCTCAAATTTGTGTAAACTAATTCTGATGTCAGAATTTTTGAAATGTTGAACTTAGACAAGCATTCTGAATTAAAAATTTTAAATCATTCTAAAAAGACTATTTCGATCATTTTGCTGTAGTTGATCCTTTTGGGATTTGTAGTTTTCTAACCGGGTGGATTTCCATTCAAAAATTCTAGAATGGGAATTAGAGTGTGCCCTCAGTAGTTTGGGGCAAGCCATGTGGTTTGGACCCACACGTCTTTAAACATAGATCCTCTGCTACCCATTTAAATCAAGCACAACGCACCTCTAACATTAATACTACCCCAAACTATCTTCTTTCTTGATGATTCAAATTTCGGTGAGATTAGAATCAGATCCACCATCAACACACACATTATCTATCGCACACTTCACTATCGGGCCCACTAGGGGGATGAGACTAGGGTGATCTCTTCATCTGGTTGGGATAAATTATGAGCCCCATTTGATCATACTAACCCTTCATAAACAACCACTAAGTTTCACTCCTTAAAAATTGATCTGTCGATCTAACGGTGCAATCCATTCGATGGGTGCAGGAAAAAAGGGACGGGTACGGTAATTTAGGAGGGGTCCCGTGTGTGTGGACAATTTGGATGGGCCGTTAGGTAGGCCCCCCTCACTTGAGCACATGTGCTCATAATAACGTGGGCCTTGTTTCTTGTCGAACCCGCTTGGCGATGGAACCAAGGGGATTGAAAGATCTCCCCACCACCTAACTTTGTATGGTGACAAAAGCTCGAATTATCATTCCAACCACTTGATCAAGTGGCCAATAACATTTCACCTGTATGAAATGAGAACACAGTCGTACCCAACGGTTCAAGTTCATTTGGATGGGTGCCTAAGACTGGATTAGTGACTATCAGATGGGGTCCCTATATTATGGTCCACTTGGATGGATCACTAGGTGGGCCTCACTAGGTATTTGGTCAGGTAGAGGTTTTTCGACGGAGAGAGAGAGAGAGAGAGCTGAGAGAGAGAGAGAGAGCTGGAGAGATCTCGGCCTAGGTCTGCCGAAGATGGAAGGGGGAAATGAACGGGGAAATGAGAAGAGGGGGGAATGACGTGGAGAACAAAGAAGGGCGCGGTTTCATTCGTTTGGTATTTGTGTTCCTCCCAAAGCACCAGGTCTCTCGCACGTGCCCCGACTCTACCCTTCGCTACAGCTCAGGAGAGCTATTATATATATATATATATAAGATGACCCCAAATTTGGTATATGGACCCATCGCAAGTGGACCTTATCATCCCTCGTTCTCCGTCTCAATGGGGCCCAAGTGCAGCCCAATCTAGCCACCTCCTGCTGGACCCACGCCTAAAAAGGGAAATTTGCCCCATTTCTACGACAGTTTAATAAATTAACCATAGTTTAAGGACGATTAAAGGTTTGAAATTGTATAACTTACAAGCGTGGAGGCTCTTAAGATAGGTCGACTCTGAGAAGGTTTTCATTTTTACCTCAAGAATCTTGCAGACTAGATCTTGACATCTGAATATTCTTAAGATCCATTGCAAAATCAAATCTAGATTTATATCCCATAAAGCATGGCGATCCAAGTTCTACTTACTTCGCCCTTGATAATTAGGAAGATAATCATGGACAAAATATACATTCAATGACAGGGCGGCATTGATTTGCTCATCAAATTCATATGAGGTAAATGGAGATGATGGACATAATATTCAGGCCATACACAGGCATTGACAGGTCGGCTGTAACTTTGTTGACTTACTAATTTGATATGAGCTGAATGGAGAAAATATAGGGTGAAATAAAGGAATGATGATCATGGATCGTTTGTACATTTGATGGAAATGGATTGTCCATATACTAATGGAGAAATGGATTGTCCAGATACTATTAGGAGAGGAAGGTAGTAATCCGGATTTACATCATGGGAAAGGTCCTAATAACTCTTTATTTTCCAATTTATGATTGATACATGAAGGGCATACTTGTTTGCAATAAAAGGTAAATTTTAAAAAAAATAAGCATCAAATATCTTTTTTCTTTTGGGGAAATAGAATGAGAAGTAAGATTGAAAAAGAACCCTGAGAGAGTTGGGAGCAAGAGAAAAATTTTTTTTTTCTCATTTTGGGCTATACAAGATTACCTTTTTTCCCCCCTCATTTTGTGTTCTTTTTAAGGGTACCTCTCTTGTGATTTTTTAAAGTATATTTTTAATCATTTTTTATTTTTTACTCCCTACTCCCTCCACTTTTTTTCTTCTTTTGATTTGACTATGTAACTTTTTTTCATTTTACTCTATTCTACAATGTAACTTTTTTTTCATTTTACTCTACTCTACAAACAAACATGAGATATTATGGATTGTAAAAGTAGAATTGTAAAAATCTAGTGAACGACCTTTAGATCACACCTATCATAATAAGATAATCCTATGTCCAGGACAATAAATCCATCTAGTGTAGCTGGAACCTCCAAATTTGAAACTACTACTCAAGATATATGTCGTTTCATATGGACGGACATTTTCAATATTTTACTCCATAGTCCTGGGCCTGGCAATAGAATTTCTCTTGTTCCGAGCTCTCTACCTCTACCCAGTGTTACTAACACCAATACCTCTATTTTAATTTACTAAAAAGAAAAAAAGAAAAAAAAAAGAAGCAATACCTCTCTTTCTGTGTATCCACAAATATCCAAAGCTGTGAGGCCTTCTTTGTTGCTCATTGTCAAGTCAGGGGGCCCTTTACGAATCAAAAACCTCACAATTTCTTCTTGGTTGGTCAGAGTGGCCAGATGCATTGGCGTGTTCCCATCGTTATCAGGTTCGTTAAACTCCAACCTATTTATTACCCGATAAAGGACGTACCAGTTCTTGTGCATCACAGCAAGGTGAAGGCCATTTTGTCCTTTTTGGTTGACCAGCTCGGCAGAGTCAGGACATTGATCAAGTATAGCGTCAATGGCCCCATCAAAATTATTTCTAACGGCGATGAAAAGAGGATAATCGCCATTTCTGTCGGGTACATAAGCTAGAGATGGGTTGGCTTCTAGCAATAGCTTAAGGATCTTTATCTGATCATTTTTCTGACTCCAAGGGCTCTTAAGGTCTTTGTCCTCAAGCACCCTCCGGTAGCTTGGAGCTGATGCATAGTGTAACACTGTATTTCCAAAGCCATCTAATTCTGGGATCAAATTTCTCGCTTCACGCAGCAAAATCTCCACCACTCCTGTCATTCATCATTGGAAATTTTTTAGTTTAGTCACTTCATCATTAGCCTCAATGTGGGCCCTATGTTTTGGTATTAACCCCTGTTCATCGTGTCAAGAGGAGCCACCTTATACAAGAGGTTTTATGGATTGTTCGTTTTAATAAATAATAATAAAGAAGAAAAGACATTTGATGTTGATAATATTACCATCTACTTAATAGACCGCCAACATGAAAAGTAAAAGGTGTTTATATCTCAGCAAGTCTTTCGTATGGCGTTAGACAGGATGATTGTCAACATCCTTTCGGCCTGGCTATATGCATATGGCTAATCTTCAAAAGCCACGTGAAAATATCCAAACGAAAGCAATGTTTAAAAAACTATGCCTTGGATTTGACTAGTCAAATGCAAAATAGTTGAAATAGATAGAGTCAATATGAAGACATGAGAGAGTTATATAATTAAAAAATAATAATTTAAAAATAAATCAAATACAATTAAAGTTAATAAATTTATATATCCAAGAAAAAAAATCTATAATAAGGAAAATAAAGAAAAAAAATATTGCTTATTAATTACATAAGTTGTTAATCTAAATAATAAATGTAAAAGATCTAATATAAATTTTAAATTACAAACCAATCATCATTTATGAATTGATGAGTCCAAACCTCATGCAGAATCGCTTAAAATATACATTAATTGTTTAAAATCAATTCTACCTATCAAATGGTTTAGAATGCGAACAATTTACTAAAATGAGGTGACTTGGCCGTATCTCCCTTGTATTTGACTCGATCCTTGGTCAAAACGAGATGATTCTTGACCATGACTCTGGAAGGTCAAGAGTCATCAACTTGGGGAGTTTTCCAACCTTGGACTAAAGAAGTCTAAGATTCAGACATTCTATACCTTCTGCAACTGAATCTCTCTACTGCCTTTTTTCAAACATGGACACAAGCTGGAGTCCATGAGACAGACTACTGAGCTACCATAGACAAGAGGGCTTAGGATCTATAATCATTACCAAAATAATAAATCAAATGAATGTTATAGGTTCTCCTATTTAAAGCCATAAATTAAATGGATAATGAGTAAAGTTTCTTTTTTAACATATCTTTAAATCAACATCCAATAATCTAAACTTTTGTGGATTATTGCATACCAAAACTCTCTTGGATTGCTAGGCCAATGCAACCCCACAAACTTTGTCACAAATCTTAATCTAAAATAAGTAGAGATTGGATAGGAATTAGGTCCAATTCTCTAATTGGGCATTGAGTAAAAAACTTTAAATATGTAACTTAGGCCCATTCGGATTGGTTGAGCCCTAGCCTTGCCAATATTGTATCTAGGTAAACTCCAATACGAAATCTTTTAAAAAATGAATAATATCTCATATATTAAGTATTTTAGAGAAGATAAAGGCATATTTTCAAAAAAATTAAAAAAAAATTACAAATTAGGATTATTAGGGATTAGGGATTAGGTAGCTTGATTTTAAGCCTAACAAGCATTTGTATATCTTTTTATTTATTTATTTATAAGAATTTGATGTTGCATGTATGGCTTATAGTTCACTAAAAGAGAAAAGAAGTGTGAAAGAACTGAAAATTCTGACTGCGATGAAAGGTCATATTATCATTCCTCTTTGTTGAACTGCTAGTACATCGCCGTTCGGAGCGAAAAGTTCAAAGAAAGAATAAATACATAAATTGTGGCAGGTGGCCCTTATTGTCCTTACGAGATTTAAGGGGATTTTAACTGTTAAATCCTCTATATTTAAATAAAGAATGAATCTGATAATGAAATCATGGTCCGTTCCAGTAAATATAAATCTTGTTTTTCATGGTGAATCTAATAATTGTTGGATTACTCAAATCTAAAATGCGTGTTCAATTCCAGTAAATATAAATCTTGTTTTTCTGTAATGTAAATCTAACAATGGGATGCGCTCTATTTGGAGTAAACTGTTCATGAGTGCCAATATTAGGGTATGTTGGTATGTTGAACTCATCAATGTGGGGCTCAATGCATGGACTTTAAAAAGTTGAAGTGCGTCCCACTCTTTAAAATCGATGTTCAGCAAAAACAAAAGCATTTGTCAACTCATTCATTTAATGTTTATAATTTTATAAAATTTTAATGAAACAATAAAAATACTTAAAAATGAGTTAGAAAAGTTCAGCCTTTAAGTTTAGAAAGCTTAACATTAGATAAATTGAAAATTCTAAAACTTTTAAGCTAAGTTAAAAATAGGTTATAAAAAGTCCAAAAAGAAAACAAAAGAAACGACTGGAAGTGGTAGAAGATAATAAAAAAGCAGAAAGTCTAACATACAAAAAATGCTATGAGCTTTCAATTTGGGTTTGCTGACACCGGTGGAGGATACATATATTGAAGAAGGTCCCACATATATATCACATGGGAGAAACAGAAAGAAAAAATCTCATTGAAAAGAAAAAATAAAAGAAAAAAACTATTTGCAGAAAAGGAAGAGCTTTTGCAGAATCAAATTCTTATATTTTGGAAAATAGACATCCAAAATAAAAGGAGGTCCACTAAATTTTGCCAACTATTTGACATAAAGCCATAAATTCTGAGAGTGAAAATCAAGAAGCTCTTCCAAGTTCCCATTTTGTTGCCTTAGATCAAACAATTATTCACATATGGGTGACCAACTTCTTTTTCTTTTAAATTGCTAGGAACCACTATTCTACATGGTTAGGCCAGCGAGCCAACAAAATCTGACATTTGACCCATTTTTGGATTGATTCTTTAGGGGCCACACAATGGCCTGAACTAGCAATAGTTGTGAGTGCAAACCTCTGTGATTTTAACCTCTTAAATCAAGAGTAAACTATTATTTTTACAAATTAATTCACAATGATTAACAAACATACAAGTGGGATATAAAAGAGGCAGAAATAACTTTCCCTTTTAAGTCTATCAAGAGGTAACAATGTAATCTACAATCAATCCACTTCCCCTTGTTACCGACGATCTCTTCAATCCATGAATTGGAATACACTCATCTAAATCTGTGATTTATTTAACCTATTACAAATGTTGGATTGAACTTAATATTTACCTTAGTGCAAAAAATTGGGATATATCAAACCCCCGGTCAGAAAACAATACCGAATCAAATCTAAATGGACCCATTATATTGCTACTCCTACAAGAACACCATAAGTGTGATGGAGAAACATACCTAATCGACCTTTAATTACTGCAATATGCAAAGGATTTTGCCCATCCGGTCCTCCAGTGCTGTAATCTCCACTATCTATTATTTTCTGCACAACTTCATCCAGCCCAGCCTCTGCAGCCAAGTAAAGCAGACTCTCTCCAGCCACATTCACCTCACATGCTAGCCCATGTCTCTCTTCAAATGCCAACAAATGTAGTGCCACTAACCCATGGCTCTTCTTCAGTGCCTCATGGATTGGATTACTACCTTCCGAGTTCCTCTTCCTCAAAGCCACACTACCAACCTGCCGCACGGGATTTCCCTCCTCCAAAGCGGGGTTTCCTTCCGTCAAATTTAAATTTAAAGCGGGTGTAAGAAGCTTTGTGAGGTCAAGATGGCCAGCCCTGGCTGCCACGTGGAGTGGAGTGTCGCCTTTAGAGTTGGGCTGAGAGATGAGGGATGGGCACAGTCGGATCATCCTCTGCACAATATTTGGTTGCACGAATTTAACTGCAATGTGTAGCGCTGTATTCTTCTGAGGAGAGAGACACAGAGTGAGGTCCGGTGGGCAGGCGACATCCACGATACTTGTTAGGAGCTCCATGTCGCCTTTCATTGCAGCCTTGCAGAGCCTAGGGTCCATGTTTCTGTGGATGGATTACAGTAATTTCTCGTCTAGTAGTTGTTGTTAACTTGAACGTTCTTGCGAGGAGTTGGAGAGAGGTCCAAGTTCTCTTGTACTAATTGGTGAAGCAAGGGAATTGGGACTTTATGCAGCATCCTCTTACTGTAAGTAATGAATCCGGCCCTAACACTCAAAACAAATGCTTTCTTGATTCGCTTTTGTACGCTTCATATGGAGCGAGAATATGGATTGTACTTATTGAAGGAAATCTTGAGGGCGTGTGGGAGACCGTCGGGATCCGATTCTCTTTTCACATGAAAGTATAATGGGAATGGCGTGGGTATGCGGACTCGTGTAGGAGACAAAATCTAAATTATTCCATGTAACTGCCCATTTCTTCAATAACTTTGCCCAACTTTCTCTCTGCCAAGAGTACTTGTAGGGCTGGCAAAGGGTCAGGTTAAAACGATAACCCGACCATTTGGTAGAGGTTTTTACAAATTTGGGGTGGGTTGGGCATGAATGTTAAAATCCGTCACGGGTAGTGGGTGGGTTCAGATTTCATCTGGCTGACCCGCGGTGTCATTACTCTTTACGCGTGTTAATCTCACAGTTCATTGCCCCATTAGTGATTGAGTTGAGATTTGAGATGAATTGAGAATTTTATGTGGTTGATTGAATTGGGTTTTCATGGACAATGTGCTTAAGGTGCCTTTTCAACTTATACATGGATTTGCGCTAAATTGAAAAAACTATTTGTTGATAGAATTGGAAAAATGTTTGTGGTTGATTCATTTGGGATTTAAGTTGAATTGAAGATTTTGTGATTGTTGAGTTGGTAAACAATGAATTATTATATTCTGTGATTCTTCGTATTTTTAGGTGCCATTGTGTTTGTGTGGGGAGATTTCCAGAGCTACAGGATTAAGCTAATCACAGCCATCAGATGGGTTTAAGCATCCTCACGTGCCATCCGCGTGCCGTCTACGTGGCACCGATCTCATCCCGGCTACCAGGACAGAGGCCTTGGCCGACATCAAGCATCTCCGTGCAACAAATGCCGAATTGGCCCACCTCGGGCGTCATCTCGGCAAGGAGTCCACATCGGCAGGGCCACCCCGGATGCCATCTCCGCAGAGAGCCCTATCTCGGCTGAAGCTGCCTCGGCTGAAGAAGCCAGGGCAATAGCCGAAGGGCAGAAGGAACCTTCATTTGCGCCCCTCATCCCCCACGTCATCAGGCACGTGGAGGGATCGGGTCACGAGCTAGTGGGACAGATATGACATCCAGCCGCCCATTATCTTCACCAGATCGCCACATGGCAGCATCCAGCGGCTGAGGCCACATCAGGGCAAGGCCCGAGGGAAGATCCGCTGGTACTCCTACCGCCAAAGGCGCCCAACACAATCTGGCCCAACAAGACACGCATTTAATGCAATGTGGGCTGACCCGACTGGCATTAAATGCTGAGTGGGCCGGATTAGACTGCATTTATTACTTTGTGGGCTGATCATGACTTTCCAGTCAGATCATGGGACCCACACCAAGATATTCTCTGAGAGATACGATCCAAACCTCTATAAATAGAACTTCATGCAACATGCAAGGTACGCACAATATTATTCACAGAGCCCTTACTCTGTCTCTCTTCTCCCTCTCTTCCATCGTTCCAGTTCATATACTGACTTTGGCATCGGAGAGCCTTGCGCCGCTCAGGCCAGGGTCCTCTGACTGTTTGCTACTCTCTTTCAGGCTATCGGACGGCATCCAGACATTCCAGACACCATCTTCTTCCCGGATAAGTCCTGTAAGGCACCCTCTTATTGTGGGTCGTAATTTTCTGCACCTATAATTGGCGCCGTCTGTGGGGAAGAAATATCCCAGCCATCCAAACCTCTCAAAACCTTCCCAATCCTTCTAAACCTTAATCTCTCAGAAGCCATGCCTCCGAAAGCTAAGAAGGGGGTAGAATCCTCAAGAGCAGCGCTCGAGCTGCCACCACCACCAACGGACGTCCCTCCCCAAGGACGCTCCCGTACGGTGCATGGCACGACTGCAGGGGAGGGCCGCCTGGGCTCTCAGCTCTTTATCGAGTTCCCACTCCAAGAGGGACTCGAGGCCTCGACCCCGTCAGAAGAAGTCCCGCCACCCAGACGCGATGAGCGTCAGCATCAGCGTCCCCGGAAGGACAAAGCCGTGGCCGAAGGAGAAACGCGCCACGCTCAACCCCCTGGAGAAGTTCCCGAAGCTGCCCTCCTCCAGAAGCAACTCCAAAAGCAAGAGCGGATGATTCACGAGCTCCAGCAGCAGCTGAGGGCAGTGCAAACTGCCTCCTTGAGGGAGGTCTCTGAGCCTCAAGGGAAAAAGAAGGACGCTCCCAGCAGGGCAGCCCAGCCTCCTCGCGAAGAACTCAGACATCATCTGGACCAGAAACGGGGCCAGATTCGTGACGAAGGCTCGAGCAACAGCCGGAGTCACCATAGTCGCGATGGCCGAACTCATAGCCATCACAGTCCGAACCACCCCAAGCGAAAGTCCAGAGTTCAGACTCCAGAGGAGGACGACGAGCAGGAGTGGTTCGACAAACGTGTCAGGCTGGCTCTCCAGCACAACCTGGACATGCGGGACCAGAAGCAGCTCTGCGGACACATTGATCTCGGGGGCTCTCCCTTCACGAAGGAGATCGAGCGCACCCCCTTGCCCAGGAAGTTCTCCGTCCCGCGGTTCGTCCCCTACGACGGACTGTCCGATCCATCTGCACACCTCCGACACTTCTCCCAGAAGATGTCCATCTGGGGAAACGAGGGTCACCTGAACTGCAAAATCTTCTCCTCCAGTTTGGGTGACCTCCCCCTGAAGTGGTTCTGCTCTCTACCAGAGCAGTCGATTTCCAGTTGGAAGGAGCTCCAGCTCTCCTTCCTGAAGAAGTTCCAGGCCTACACCGTCGTCCCCAAAAAGGAAGGGGACCTCATCGCCCTCAGAATGAAGCAGGGCGAAACTCTCGCCAAGTTCACCCACCGATTCTGGGCGATCTACAGCCAGATCGAGGGCGCAAGAGAGGCGATAGCCATCTACGCTTTCCAACATGCCCTGATCCCCGGCAGCGACTTGCGGAAGGACTTGGCCGGGGACACCCCAGAATCCATGTCAGAGTTGATGTCCCGGGTGAAGCGCTTTATCGCCCGGGAGGAAGACGAGATCCGAGCTAAGGATCAGAACGGGCATCCAGAGCCCGAACAGAAGAAGAGCCAGCCTCGGCAAAGAGGCGGGAGGCCCTCCCAGAAGCAGGAGTCCAAGCGGGACTGGGCCTATAGCTCGGCGAAGCCTTCGTCGTCCAGGTCTGGGGGCAATTGGAAGCCCAGACCTCCCTCCAGCGCCAGTCAGAGCGTCAATGTCGTCTTCAAGGAGCCGATCTACCGCATCCTGGCCAAGATCAAATCCAAGCCGTTCTTCAAGTATCCTCCGCCCATGAAGTATGAACCCACCGAAGGCTCCCGGAGCAAGCTCCACTGCGCCTTCCATAAGGGCAACGGGCACAAGACTGAAGAATGCAGGACTTTGCAGTGGTATCTGGAGAAGCTGGCCAAAGAGGGCCACATCCCAGAGTTCATCAAGGAGGGTGATGCCGGCGGCAGCGAGGGCCGGGTTCACCAGAGCACGGCCCCGGCTCCAGACAGCGAGGACTCAGAGAAGATCATCAACGTGATCCATCTGGCGTCCTCGGCTCCCGCTTCCTCGTCCCGGGGAAGCTCTCAAACCCGTGCCGAAGCCAGGCGGGCCTCGCACGAGAAAGAAGTTATGAAAGCCGACCTCGCCCCGGCATCCAAGAAAGCCCGCCGCGACAGACCAGCCATCTCGTTCTCGGATCGAGATCTAGAGGGAGTCCAGGTCCCTCACAACGACCCCCTGCTCCTCACCATGAAGCTGAGAGACTTCACCGTAAAGAGGATCCTCGTCGACTCCGGCAGCTCCTCCGAGGTCCTCTACTACGACTGCTTCAAACGGATGAAACTCTCCGAAGCAGACCTCACGGAGGTTCGTGCACCCCTGCTAGGGTTGTCCGCCACACCAGTCTACCCCAAGGGTAGGATCACCTTGGAAACCCAAGTTGGCGGAGCCTCCGTGACAGTCGACTTTCTGGTTGTGGACGCCCCTTCCCCCTACAATGTCATTCTGGGCAGGACGTGGCTCCACAAGCTAGAGGCAGTTCCTTCTTCCTTCCACCAAAAGCTGAAGTTCGTCCATGAGAACGAGGAAGGCAAGATGGAAGTAGTCACAGTGAAGGGAGACCAGCAGCAGGCCAGGCAGTGCATGCTGGCCGCCGTCCCAGCAGTAAAGGAGCCAGAGCGCGTCAACCTGGCCGAATTCGAGAAGTGCCTCGACGAGATCGGCAGGGACCCTGAGAAGAAGAGCATCGAGGACCTAGCCGAGGTCAGGCTAGACCCGGCAGACCCAGACCGTTTCTTCCTGATCGGCACCCAGCTGTCGGATGAAGAACGGGCCGAACTGTCTCGATTCTTGATGCAGAATGTGGACGTCTTCGCTTGGAACCCAAGTGAGATGCCCGGGGTCGACCCTGAGGTCATGTGCCACAAGCTCAACGTCGACCCCGACCACAAGCCAGTAGTGCAGAGGGCCCGCAGAACCGGGCTGCAGCAGACAGATGCGGTCGTGGAAGAGGTCGACAACCTGCTAAAAGCAGGGGCCATCCGGGAAGTCCAGTACCCGGTATGGCTGGCCAACACGGTGGTCGTCAAGAAGAAAACTGGAAAGTGGAGGGTGTGCGTAGACTTCACCGACCTGAACAGGGCATGCCCTAAGGACAGTTTCCCCCTCCCGAAGATTGACCAACTGATTGACGCCACCGCTGGTCACGACCGAATGAGCTTCCTTGACGCCTACCGAGGCTATCATCAGATCCCGCTTTACGAGCCCGACGAGGAGAAAACATCATTCATCACCCCCCGCGGCACTTACTGCTATAAAGTAATGCCCTTCGGGCTGAAGAACGCGGGGGCGACCTATCAGCGCCTCGTCACAAAGATGTTCCAGGCCCAGCTCGGCCGAACGGTAGAGGTGTATATCGACGACATGGTCGTCAAATCTGTGCGCTCCAGCGACCACCTGGCGGATCTCGGCCAAGTCTTCGGCATCCTTCGCGCCTACAAGCTCAAGCTCAACGCTTCCAAGTGCGCCTTCGGCGTAGCCTCTGGCAAGTTTCTCGGCAGCTTGGTGACGCGGAGGGGGATAGAGGCCAATCCAGAACAGATCACCGCCATCCAGGGCATCCAAAGTCCCTCTACCACAAAGGAAGTTCAGAGGCTTACAGGAATGGCCGCCGCACTCAATCGCTTCATCAGCCGCTCATCAGATAAGTGCAGGCCTTTTTTCCAGCTTCTGAGGAAAAATTTGAAGTTCCAATGGACCCCCGAGTGCGACCAGGCATTGGCCGCACTCAAAACTTATTTGATGTCACTCCCATTGCTCTCCACCCCAACTCGGGGGGAGATCCTGTATTTATACCTTGCGGTCTCGGATCACGCAGTGAGCTCCGTTCTCATCAGGGAGGACGAGGGAGTTCAAAAGCCGATCTATTACACGAGCAAGACCCTGCTCGATGCCGAGACCAGGTACCTGTTGTTGGAGAAGCTTGCGTTGGCTCTTGTCACCGCCTCCCGCAAGCTCTCCCATTATTTTCAATCCCACACTATTGTGGTGATCACGGAGCACCCACTCCGTTCCTTGTTCAAAAAAGCTGACTTTTCAGGGCGCATATCAAAGTGGGCAGTTGAATTGGGGCAGTATGACATACAGTACCGTCCCCGAACTGCGATCAAAGCCCAGATTTTGGCAGACTTCATAGTCGAATTCGCCTGCCCCAACCCGTCTCCGACCCAGCTCGGCACGGCACTGGGGGGCACAGGGCAAGAGCCAGTAGAAACAGAAGTCCAGCAGTCTCCCACCTCGGCATGGAAGATCTTTGTCGACGGGTCGTCCACCTCCAAGAGAGCTGGCGCCGGCATAGTTCTCCAATCGCCAGAGGGACTGGTCATAGAGCAGGCTTTCACCCTCGACTTCAAAGCGACGAACAATGAGGCAGAGTACGAAGCACTGATCGCAGGGTTGAACAGCGCCCGAATCCTCGGAGCCCAGCACCTGAAAATCTTCAGCGATTCTCAACTGGTAACTAGCCAGCTCGCTGGAGACTACCAGGCCAGGGACGACAGGATGGCGGCCTACTTAGCCCTGGCAAAAAAGCTACTCTCCCAATTCCAGAAAGCCGAGGTCAGGCAAATCTCCCGAGATACCAACACGCACGCAGATGCGCTTGCAAACCTGGCCTCCGCTGTTGAAGCAGGAAAGAAGAGGACCATCGAGGTCGGGTCAGTATCAAGGTCAAGTCTAGAACATTCATCCCGGCTTGTCCTCTGTGCTGACCTCGGCCCCAGCTGGATGGATCCAATCGTCGCCTACTTGAAGGATGACCAGCTCCCCGAAGACAAGACAGAAGCCCACAAGATCAGGCTCAAGGCAGCACGGTTTTGGCTCTCTCCAGAAGGCAAACTCTACAGGAAGTCCTTCACGGGTCCGTACCTCCAATGCGTCCACCCGTCCAAGGTGGACGACTTCCTGTACGAGATCCATGAAGGAATCTGCGGCAGCCATATTGGAGGTCGGTCATTGGCCTACAGAGCAATCAGCCAGGGTTACTGGTGGCCCTACATGCAGAAGGACGCCCAGGTCTACGCCAGAAAATGCGAGAAATGCCAGAAGTTCTCCCACTCACTCCATCAGCCAGCACAGGATCTGAGCCCCCTCTCCAGTCCATGGCCCTTCGCTCAATGGGGCCTGGACATTGTGGGGCCTCTTCACCGAGCTCCAGGGAACAAAAGATGGCTGATAGTGGCTACGGACTACTTCACAAAGTGGATAGAGGCTGAACCGTTGTCTTCCATCACGGACAGGGACTCCAGGAACTTCGTCTGGAAAAACATCCTCACGAGGTTCGGCATCCCCCGGACCCTGATTTCAGATAACGGGACTCAGTTCGATTCCAAATCCTTCAGAGATTTCTGCCAAGAGCATGGCATCAGAAACCATTACTCCACCCCGGCATATCCACAGAGTAATGGCCAGGCAGAAATCTCCAACAAAGTGATCCTGGACGGCCTGAAGAAGCGACTGGACAAGGCAAAGGGCAGATGGACAGAAGAGCTTCCGAGCGTGCTGTGGGCGTACAGAACAACTCCAAGGAGGTCCACCTCGGCGACACCATTCTCTCTGGCCTACGGGATGGAGGCGGTCATTCCCTTGGAAATCGGCCTTCCTACCCTGAGGACAGAGCTGGTCGACCAAGGTCGGAATGAGACGAGCCTGGCAATGGAGCTGGAGCTGGCGGACGAACGACGAGAAGCAGCAGCCCTGAGACTAACCGACTATCAGCAGCGGTTAGCCAGGGCATACAATCAAAATGTCAAGGAAAGAAGGTCCACCACGGGAGAGCTTGTTTTAAAGAAGACCCTGCCAGCTGACAGAGAACCAAATGAGGGGAAGCTTGCCCCGAACTGGCACGGCCCGTTCAGAGTAGTTTCACTGGCAGGAAAGTCAGCCTACAAGCTCGAAGACTTGGATGGCAAGCCATTGCCGAGACCGTGGAATGCATCCCACTTGAAGAAATTCTATTTCTAAAGATGTAATGAACTTCAGGATCAATAAAAGCAGCTTTTGCCTCGTCAATCTGTCTCTCTGGTCGACTCCGGCAACACAGGCTCCACGCCTTGGAAACGGCTTCGAGTTCATACACTCAGCCTTTCCTAAAATCCCGTGTCTTAGGGCACACAGGCTCCACGCCTTGGAAACGGCTTCTAGTTCATACACTCAGCCTTTCCTAAAATCCCGTGTCTTAGGGCACACAGGCTCCACGCCTTGGAAACGGCTTCGAGTTCATACACTCAGCCTTTCCTAAATCCCGTGTCTTAGGGCACACAGGCTCCACGCCTTGGAAACGGCTTCGAGTTCATACACTCAGCCTTTCCTAAAATCCCGTGTCTTAGGGCACACAGGCTCCACGCCTTGGAAACGGCTTCGAGTTCATACACTCGGCCTTTCCTAAAATCCCGTGTCTTAGGGCACACAGGCTCCACGCCTTGGAAACGGCTTCGAGTTCATACACTCAGCCTTTCCTAAAATCCCGTGTCTTAGGGCACACAGGCTCCACGCCTTGGAAACGGCTTCGAGTTCCTACACTCAGCCTTTCCTAAAATCCCGTGTCTTGGACACACTCAGGCTCTACGCCTTGGAAAAGGCCTGCAGTTCCTACACTCAGCCTTTCCTAAAGTCTGGGTTCATAAACCCCTCAAGGCAGTCCGGCTAAGGACAGTTTCCTGAAGTCCGGGTTCATACACCCGTCAGAAGGCCATTGCCGAACTCACTTTCGCCGAACCAAGGCCAACTGAATGGGTCCACTTCGGCACAATGCAGCTCGTATCGGCCAAAGCCAGCCCTTTCGGCCGAGGCCAGTTCCAGCATTCAAACACAAAAACCCAAGCATTCCGGGACAGCGCAAAGAAATAAGAAAAAGAACTCAAAAGCACTGTACACAGCTTGGGTAATCAGGAAATTCCTTTTCATTCATTGCAAACTGCTTCGTTACAAGGAATACATAACAGAAAGCAAAGTACAGAAAGGAGGATCACAATCCTCTAAAAACAGAAAATGGATAAAGGCTAGGAGACTCTGATCTTCACCGACTCTTCAGGCAGAAGGCTCGAGGACGCCGGATCGCCGCCTGGAGGCTCTGAGCGATCCTGAACCTCGCTGGGCCCTGCAACACCCTCGGTGGCCAGAGGGACCAGCCAAGCTTGAAGAAACCTCCCGGACCAGCAGAGCTTCAACCCGCCTGCCGTACGACGGGCGCACAGGATCGTGTTGGACGAGAATGCGCCACCATCCCCTTGCAGCGCATCCTCACTCTGTCTGGCCAAGGGCCAGTGGCCATGGACCCGCGTTCAGAGAGCGCGTGGCCCACGGGGAGTTCCTTCAGAGAGCGCGCAGGCCACGACAGCCTTCCCCCATCGGGGGCAGCCGTCCAACGGCGCAGGGTTTTCCCCCGGATCAAGCAATTTCAGGCACCTTCTAGACATGGCTCCTACAACCATGTTCCTTCCTTCTTCCATGGCGAGCCTGCTCCCCCTACTTATAGGATGGAAGAAGGCCCAGTCTCCAAAAGGAGTTATGGGGCGAAGTCTCCCACGCATTGTTGGGAAGGCGCGACTATCGACCAGCGAACCCTATAGCGCCACGTGGAGACATCCGTCAGACTCCCTCGTCAGCCGCGCCACCATGTTTATTGCTATTCAAGATCGCCCAAGATACGGAGGATCAGCGCGAATACCAATGAAGATCACCTAAGATACGGAGGATCAGCGCGAATACCAATGAAGATCACCTAAGATACGGAGGATCGGCGCAAATACCAAAAAAGATCACTTAAGGGAGCACTCTACCGAATTCAAGCAATCGAAGAACCAAGCTAAAAAGAGACAAAAGCACGAGTATTTCAAAAAACCTTCAATTGTATTAAAGTCTCGCTCATTACAATGATCAGCAAATACAAATTGAAGAAAATTACAGAGCACAGAGCAAAAGAGCAAAAATCCTGATGTCCCGAGGTCCCGAGGTCATGACCGGTCAGTTGCACGAGCTGCAGCGTCAGAGGCTTCGCCGGATGGACGGACAGAGTTCGGCACCGGAAGCGTGTACGGAGGAGGCTCCCGAAAGGAGGGGTGGCCCTCCGAGATCCCGACCTCCTTCAGGCCGGCAAGCCACCCTTTCGCCCAAGCCTTATCCCTTACCACAAGAACCCTTTCCTTGTAGTGGGCGGTGACCTGCACTTTGGCATCCTCGAATGCAGCATCGCACTCGGACTCGAGCTTCGCCTCAGCTTCATCCGCCCTCTTGGACTCAGATTCAAGCTTCGCCTCGGCTTCATCCGCCCTCTTGGCCTCGGCTTGAAGCAGGGCCGCGTAATCGTCTCCCATCTTCGAAATGGAGACCTCGAGCTCGGCCGACCTAGTCCTCTCCGCCTCGGCTTCTTCCTTCGCCTGCTCGAGCTTCGCCGCATATTCCTCTTCCACCCTAGCTAACTTCTGGCTAACAGCGTCCAGGGATTCCTGCAGGCCGTTCTTCTCCACGGTCAGCTCGGCAGCGTCCGTGCTATACCTGCAGATCCGTTCAGCAACGGCCATGGACTTCTGTGCCGCCTGTCAAAGAAATAAGGTGTACATGTTAGATCCAAAGAGCATCAGATGCTAAATCGCTGGTTCGACGAAGCAAAATGAAGACTTACCGCGAAGTTGGACTGCAACATCGACAGGATCAGCTTCTGATCGCTGTACTTGTCCAGCCGCTCCATGTCCCGGGGAAGGGCGCAGGCTCGCCCTAGGGCCTCCAGGACCTGGGGATCGATCTTTGGAAGAACGCGATCCTCCATCGTCATTGGCCTTCCCGGCTCAAGCATGAAGCTCGGCTCCCATAACGGCGGCCCCTGGGGCAACGGGGCAGCTGCCGAGCTAGGGCCCTCATCGGTCCTCGGCATCTTCGACGGCCGCGATCCCTCTTGTTCGACCTCGGCTGGGGGCAAGCGTACCCCTAGATCAACAGGGCTAGGGGGCACGGGAACCTCCGCCACCTCTGCAGGGGAAGCTACCCGAGCCCTCGGAGACGGATGCTCCGGCAAACTCACCGGATCCTGGGGGGCTCGGGCGTCCTCCACTCCAAGCGCCAAGGCCTCGAGATCCTCGAAGGACAAGCGCCTGGTGTGCCTCATCTCGGATCCTGGCGAGGGAGATCGGGCGGATTGACTCGATTCCCTTCCTGAGACCTGGGGAAGTTTCGATCCCGATATGGAAGCTAGGATTCCAGACGCTACCCTTACTTCAGACGACGCCCGCGAGGGCTCTGCGACCTCCGGAACGGCCTGCTCCTGACCAACCCCGGATCCGGCACCTTCACTCTGGATCGGCTCTACGGTGCCCCTCAGATACCCGCGGTACTTCGGCTTATACCCTAGCAGCGACCAAGCCGCCCTGCCGTCGTGACCGCTGTATCGTTTCACCAGACGGAGCCAGGCCTCGTTCCTCTTCCAAATGTATCTGGCAGCCCGCTTCCTCTCCTTCAAAGCTGCAGCAATCAGAAGCATAAGCACGGCAGAACAAAAAGGAACTTATGAAAAAAGAAAGAAACGAAAGACGTTTACTTGGAATGGTACCGAAGTGGCGAGGGACCTGGTAGCCTCTATCGGTGTCGGCCTCCCCAAACTCCCAGTTTCCTGAGACGTATAGAAGATCGTCTCCAGCATACTTGCTCGAATCCTCCAAGTATCGGACGAAGCCGTCCCGGCCTGGCTTAGCCCGGAGATAATGAGAATCTCCGGACCTGCATATGTCGTAGACATCCTCAAGGTCGAAGACGCCGAAGTCGGTGCCCAGGACCTCATTTAACTTGACCGTGCCCATCACGATCTTGAAGGCATTCGGCAGCAGTTGGCAGGGGCAGAGACACCACTGACTAAGGCATCTCCTAAGGAGTGGGTGAAGTGGAAATCGAACCCCGCCTTCTATCACAGCCACCAGCGGAAAAGGCATCCAACCTCCCGAAAAGTCGCGAGGGTTGTAGCCACGGGGTTCAGCACCCCTGACTTGGACATCAGCAGGGATCCTAAAGGCTGATCTAAAGCCCTCGATCGCTGCCTCGCTCTCTAACCAGTGGCTGTAAATCCCCATTCCTATCCCAGTCTAAAACCAGAGAAACCCGCAGAAGAAGAAGCAGAGCAGGAGGAACTTACGGAAGCAGAACGAAGATGCTGGATAGCGAAGAGACTCAACCTCAGCAGCGCGCCACTCCTCGGATGAAGCTCCCTCACAGTAGCCTTCCCCCTTCTGACGCTCGCCTCTGATTCAGAATCGCAGACGAAGGATAGAGCAGACCTCAACTGCCCTATATATAGCAAAGAGGCCCCCCTTTACAGAAACCCTAATCGGGCGTGCCAAGGGGCGCCCCCCTGGGATTTCGCGCGAATCATTTCGAAAATTTATTACGCCTCCCTGAAGCGGCGCGCAAATCATTTCAAAAATTGATTGCGCCCCTGACGAGACGGCGCGTACGACCTTGAAGAGACAGACAACCAGCCAGGAGACGACACGTGGAGCCGTCGAACTGTCTTCAGCATTGAATAGGGGACGCCATTTATCACCTCGAACATCCAAAGCGACAGCGAGTCAGGGCCAAAAGAGGCTCTCCCCCAGATAGACCCGGCACATAGCTCCCGACCTCACGGCACTGACGTTCTACGCGAGCTCGGAAGCTAGGGGGCAATTGTGTGGGGAGATTTCCAGAGCTACAGGATTAAGCTAATCACAGCCATCAGATGGGTTTAAGCATCCTCACGTGCCATCCGCGTGCCGTCTACGTGGCACCGATCTCATCCCGGCTACCAGGACAGAGGCCTTGGCCGACATCAAGCATCTCCGTGCAACAAATGCCGAATTGGCCCACCTCGGGCGTCATCTCGGCAAGGAGTCCACATCGGCAGGGCCACCCCGGATGCCATCTCCGCAGAGAGCCCTATCTCGGCTGAAGCCGCCTCGGCTGAAGAAGCCAGGACAATAGCCGAAGGGCAGAAGGAACCTTCATTTGCGCCCCTCATCCCCCACGTCATCAGGCACGTGGAGGGATCGGGTCACGAGCTAGTGGGACAGATATGACATCCAGCCGCCCATTATCTTCACCAGATCGCCACATGGCAGCATCCAGCGGCTGAGGCCACATCAGGGCAAGGCCCGAGGGAAGATCCGCTGGTACTCCTACCGCCAAAGGCGCCCAACACAATCTGGCCCAACAAGACACGCATTTTATGCAATGTGGGCTGACCCGACTGGCATTAAATGCTGAGTGGGCCGGATTAGACTGCATTTATTACTTTGTGGGCTGATCATGACTTTCCAGTCAGATCATGGGACCCACACCAAGATATTCTCTGAGAGATACGACCCAAACCTCTATAAATAGAACTTCATGCAACATGCAAGGTACGCACAATATTATTCACAGAGCCCTTACTCTGTCTCTCCTCTCCCTCTCTTCCATCGTTCCAGTTCATATACTGACTTTGGCATCGGAGAGCCTTGCGCCGCTCAGGCCAGGGTCCTCTGACTGTTTGCTACTCTCTTTCAGGCTATCGGACGGCATCCAGACATTCCAGACACCATCATCTTCCCGGATAAGTCCTGTAAGGCACCCTCTTATTGTGGGTCGTAATTTTCTGCACCTACAGTGTTACTTATTTGAAATCTTTGAATATTCATAGGATTAGTAACACTTTCTTCTTTGTTTTTAATGTGGCATTTTATGTTAATGAAAATACCCGACCCACCCATCAGATATGACCGGACTCCGACCCGCCCCCACTTGCCCACCCTAAGAAAGTCACGTACACTTGTAAAACACTTGAGTGAGAATGTTGTAAAGATACTGATGTGTTTTTATAATAATCAATCTGATGTTATAAACTCATGATGCTAGAGGCTTACAAATTTCTTAGCCAAGAGGGATTATCGAGCTATTAATTTGCACTGTTAATTTCTTGGCATTGAGTATTATTTTTCTGTCGATCATTACTTTTGCTGAAATATTGAGTAGTCAGATGCCAAACACTTGTTGGTGATTTTCACCAGGGGTAGGATGGATTATAAGATATTGTTTATTTTTCTAAGTGCTAAAGTAATTTCATCTGCCAAAACTTAAATTTTATTTACCATGTTTGGATGGTCACAAAAGGTGGGAGAGTAAAACTTCAGCCACCAAAACAATTGTACCATTAATTACTTTACCAGCTCCAAAAGAATTTATCTCATAAAACTCAAATAAAGTAATTAATTTACCACTTGTTGACTTCTCTTCTCAATCCATTTTACTTTATCTCTCGGAATAAATGCATATTCACTTTAATTATTAGAAAGTGTACTTTATTTTATCTAATATTACATTTCTTATTGATTTAACATCTACTTTAACTTACTTCACTATTGATAATTAAAACAAATATGCAAGAGGAGGTTGTACAGCTTGGTTTTATGTGGTCTTCATGCGTATGGTAGAAATGAAATAGGTACAATCAAACTCATGTCTGCTCAAACATCACGTCTCTAACCTGTTGTAGCCCAGCTGAGGGACAACTACAATTATTATTATTATTATTATTAGGGACAATTACCGTACGGACGGCCCAAGACCCGAGAATTACCCCATAAAAGATGGAAGAATGAAATTTACCCGATAGAAGATCGTACAAAAAAAAAAACGTCCAAAATGGGACCGAAATACCCTTTTTCATGCGATATCCTATTGGGGTAGGATATCGCATGGTTCAATATCCTAGAATGGTAGGATATCGCACAGTTCGATATCCTAGACCTGTAGGATATCGCACAGTCACCTACTTCCATACCAAGGAAGATTCGTTTCATCTTCTCCGTTTTCTCACTGAGGAAAAAAAGGCCGTCAGAATGATAAAAAAAGCTCTGCAGTCTCCTCTGTCCAAGGCCCTAAACATTGGACCTCTGCTTCTTCTCCCTCATTTCCGTTCCCAGCAGACGCTCCAAACCTCCCTGGATCTCATCTCTATCGCATCAGCAGTCTCTCTCTGCTTCTCTCAGTTCCTTTCTATCCCCTCTCTCAAAACCCATTTCAAGAAAACTCTCCTCTCTTAAACCGACCTCTCATCTCTCAAAAACCGACCTCTCTCGTCCCTGCACAAGACCCTCCTCTGTGTTCGCTACTCTCTCTGCTCTTTATTAAAGGTAAGATTTCATGTTTGTATTTTATTTTTGGATTTGTTTTTCCATTTTCATGGTTTTTAGGGTTCTGAAATCTGGAAGGGATTTTGAGGATTTTGAGTTTCTACTAATTTGGAAGGGATTTTGGGGATTTTCTAGCATATGATTTTTTTTTAACTGTTTCCAACAAGCATCTACTATCTCTCGGGTGAATATGAGTTTCTAAGGGAACTTGCTTTGGTTGATAATCTCGGCAGGGATTTTTGGGATTCTCTAGCATATGGATTTTTTTTAATTGTTTCCATCAAGTATCTACTATCTCTTGGGTGAATATGAATTTCTCAGGGAACTTGATCTGGTTGATAATCTCTGCAATTTTTCTTGCAATGGCTACATGACTATAGAAGACAACCATCAGTTCTCTCTGTCCCTATCTCTTTCATTCAGTTTTACAGAGAAACATTTATCTATAGAGTCCCACAACGTAATTTGAGATTGAATGTAAAGATCAGTACAATAGTATAAGTTATGTCATGGTTGTCCTAGTTTTTTTTTGTAGATTATGTGGACCAATCTTAGTGCTACACAGTGCATAGTCAAGTTTTGAAGGCTCTGATTATGAAATGCTTGAATAAAAAAATGGTAAAGGTAAGCTCTATTTGACAATCTTGGATTTCACTACTGTATTTGTGAGAGATTTTGATTTTCTAACTTTTGACTTTTCTGGCTTCTCCAGGTTGTGAAGGTAAAATGTCTACAAATTGTGCAGGTTTCGGAGCATTCAAGCATTGGGAAGAAAAAATTTTGTTGGTTTTGTGAAAGTTTTGAGTGGAGAATGGATGTCTGTTTTTGTTGGTATAGAAAAACATTATTCAGCTGGGTATCTGTTGTAGTTGTGAACCGTTGCGTGGTTTATGGATTGGCATTGGGGTTTGGTAAAACTTTTGAACTTTTGAGTCATGTATGTAAAAGTTTTGACCTATTGCTTGGTCACTGTACATTGTATTTCTCAAGTGTGTATGTTGTATTTCTAAATTTCGATGTCTCTGGATGATTGTTTGAATTGAAAGTTAACAGGACAAGTGAAGAATGCATGAAGAGAATGAGGTTTCCTATGTGGGTGGTTGTTGTAGGTTCTGAATTGTTAGGGTTTCTTTTTCTATCAGCTCTGTATGGAGATTATGGGTTGTGATTTTTTGAAGTTAACTGGGGTTTGGCTTGTCCACTAAATTTTGAAATCTTTGGATGAATACTTCTTGATATGCTCAGGTCGTTTGTCTCGGATGATTGTCCATTGTTTGATTGTTGTGGGCAAATGTATACTATCAAGGTGGAATATTTGATGGTCCCTAGTTTTAGACCTTTGATCATGCTGATTCTGTTAACCCCTTTTCTACTTGATTAATGGTTTATGTGACTCACACGAAGTAGATTCAATGGTTTCTGTGAAAATGAGATTAAATGAAGAAAAAAAAAGGTACCATGTAATGTTGTTTATGTTATGTTTTTTAATCTTGATAGTAACTTGCACCCATTTATGATCAATGAAACTTTTTTCATGTTGCTTTGACAATGATCCCCTCTGTTAGTTTTCAGTTCAATATTTTCTTTCATAAAACCGTATGCATCTCAAACATTTATAAAAAAAAAAAAAACTAGCCCCCTTCCCAGCAGATTGAAGCTGAAGGTCAAAAATCCAGCCATCCCCAAACAGAACCTGTAAATACTTTCCAGGGTGATGATATCCAGATTTGGATCCAAATCAATCTAATAGTTGGTCTTAGATCTGGACCTGGGTCCCATTATTCTAAGTGGATCCAGGTCTAGTGGTCATAATTCAGGTCTATGACTTTGACTTTGGATCAGATCTGGCTCCAAACTGGTTCTTACCCGTTTACAGTTTTACCACAGAAATGGAATGCCCTCTACTCTCAAATGGGCTCAATTTTTTTTCTCAATTATTGAATAAACAAGAGGATGCTTACAATTTCATCTGATTACTTCTGACCACAAGGTTTACTACTCATGTATTAAATTGAGAATGAGTTTTCTTAACTGAAGATAGTTTAACAGATTTGTCTTACTCACACTGCACAAAGAGTTCCACTAGGAGGCTAAATGTGTGACCAAAGATCTAAAGGATGTGTGCATATTTATTCCCCAAAAGAATCAGTGTCAACTTCAAAATACATGCTGCAAGCTGGCCATAATCAATAAAATCATAGCATCTCAAACAGTTATAATGAACCTGTATTGACATTGAGAAAACTCATGGGAAATACCTACAGAATTCAACACCATACCATAAAAAACCATTCTAACCATTCTAATCAATCGAACACCATACCATAAAAAACCATTCGTCCATTAGTACATTCAACCAATCTAACACCATACCATTCTAACCATTCATCCAATCCAACACCATATACCATAAAAAAACATTCGTCCATTAGTACATTTAACCAATCCAAAATCCATACCATTCAAAATAGGCCTAAGTTAGTACATTCAATACCCATTCAAAACATGTTTATAATTTCCCACTTCCATTAGTACAAGGTCAAAACATCATCCACAAGGTAGTGGTCAAAACATCCTGCACATACAGCCTTCAGGTCATATACTCAGCTGAAACCTTGATCAGGTCACACCAGCCTGCACAATACACATTAGGATAAAACACATTAGAATTTCCACTGATTGATAAATAAGAAGGGTGAACAATTAGTTGGAATTTATATCTTCAAAAAAAAAAAAAAGAGACCAGAGAATGGAGATAGATGATAGATGGCACCATTACATAATCTTAGAAGTTTAAAAATAAAAACAAAGTGCATATTCTGTACTAAAAAAAAAGTTGCAAGGGGGAGAGAAAGGTGCAAGGGGGAGGGGCGGGTTTGTGTTGTAGAAAAAAAAGGCCCTGGGTTTTGGTCGACCATAGCGAGATGGAGAGAGAGAGAGGGGGGGGGGGGTTCCCGTCATCGTTCCGGAACAGGGGAGTGGGTTCTCGTCTTGGGCGAGCATTGGTGAGATGGGAGAGACATGGTAGGCGATGGAGGGAGGAAGGGAGGTGGAAGTGGGAACCTGGTTTGGGCGAGACAGGAGAAAACGTTTGGCGGGCTCCCAAAATCAGAAATCCTCAGTGAGAAAATGGAGAAGATGAAACGGATTTTTGTGGTGAAAACTATGGTACGTGATGGGATGGAAGTTGGTGACTGTGCGATATCCTGCAGGTCTAGGATATCGAACTGTGCGATATCGTACCATTCTAGGATATCGAACTGTGCGATATCCTAAGTTCTTGGGATGTCGAAATGTGTGATATCCTACCCCCATAGGATATCGCATGAAAAAGGGTATTTCAGTCTCATTTTGGACGTTTTTTGTGTACGGTCTTCTATCAGGTAAATTTCATTCTTTCATCTTTTATGGGGTAATTCTCGAGTCTTAGGCCGTCCGTACGGTAATTGTCCCTTATTATTATGGTAGTAGAAAGTCATTCATTGCTACTAGGGTTATCAATTTGGCCCTTTAATCAGGGGGCAGGGGGACTTGCCCGTCTCATTAGTCAAAGCATGAAAAAGCGAGGACTTTTCTTTTTTTCTTAAAGCTCGAGGGTAGCGTAGGGATGAATTTTGAAAAGAGTGCAACCTTGAGGGCCAAACTAGGGCCTGACTTAGCTAGCCAAATTAAGGGGCCCGACATGGCCTTTTGTCCTCTTAATTATAAAATAAATAATATGTACAATATATATAATTTATATAGGGATTTCTACCATAAAATTATAAAGAATTCCTCTAATTAGTAATTAATGATAGAGATTTAATATTGTTTTAAATTTAATAATCTTAGGTAAAATTTAGGGATAGATGCAGATTATCAACCTGTACTTTGCCAGGATTTCAGACAACCCCCCTGTAGTTTGGTTTTTTTTACTAAACATACCTGTATTTTAAATGACAATGCAAATACAGATGTCCGTGACAGAAAAGAATGAATGACGAAATTACCCCTATGTATATGACTCTTGTGTTGCCCTTTTCCATCATTTTTGCTATTTTTGGATTGCGGTTAGGGTTTTTGGAAGAAGTGGTGATTTTGGGAGAAAGCAACTACAACGGCTAGGGTGAAGCGATCACAACCTACAAGAAGCGATCAACAACGTTTTTCCTCTTAAAAATCCATCAATAAGGTGGATCTATTGCAGCCCGCGGTTAGGGTTGTTCAAAGACGCAGCGATTTTAGGAGAAACTGCAGCTAGGTTAGGGTTCTTCAAAGACCTCCTTCAAGAAGCAGTGAACCCCCCTATTTCAGACTTTGTTCAGACATCAAGAAGTGGTCAATCAGAATCCATCAAGAAGGTTGATCAGTTTCAGAGGTATGTACTTATCTCAAACCCTTAATAATGTGTGATGCCGAGGGTTTGGGGTTAAGGGTTTTGATAAAAAAGATCTCTATGGGTTGATATCTCTACGTGCACGGATTGTAAAGTTGCATTTTTTCGTTCTGTCTTTTTTTGTCTCAATTTAGTGAATGGGGATGAGGAACTTTCGTTGTCTGTGATAGTGATGTTATGTGAAAATGGTCCCCTCAAGTGCTATCTATTTCAACTGTTTTTTTTTTTTTTTTATGAATGTTGGTCGAAGATGATCCCCACCTGTCTGCACTGTGTCGAGTGCTTTTGGCATTCACAAATGGAGGAGACCACAGTGACAAAAAATTCCATTCTTATATTCTGTGTTTTGTCAAACAACCAATTTTCTTTCTTATTATATATGGATTTGCCGCCTTTTGCATGCAGATGTTGTTTGAAGAAGTGACAGTACGATTCCACCATGGTGGTTATTTTACACTGCCACCAAATATTATATACCTTGGGGGTGTGGTAGATGAGATCACTGACTTTGATATTGATAAAGTATCATTTTTGAGTTTAGGGATTATGTGATGGAATTAGGGTACCCAGATAACAGTATGATGTATTTTAAGGTGCCGGACTTGGGTTTTGATGATGGTCTGAGGCGGATTGAATCAGACAAGGATGTATTTCTCCTGTTGGAACATTATAAAGGCAGTGAGGTGTTGACTATTTATGTAGAGAGGGGACATGAACCTTTGATGGTAGTGTCACCTAAGGGGAAGGTCTTGATGCAGAATGTTGACAATAAAGGTGTCTTGAAGAAGTTACTTGCAGCAGAAGTTGGATCAAGTGGTAGAAAAACCCACTATGAGGAGGACTATGCTGCTGATGTTGAGGATGTGTCTGCTTTTGATGAAGGCAGTGATGATGACCAAGATGATGATGACAGTGGGGTTGAGCATCCGGAGTTGTATGAGGATGTTGAGAAGGCTGATGATGAGGATATCTTCAGAGGACCTCCTGAGAAAGAATCACAACCTCATGAAGATGAGTATATGCAAGGAGAACAAGCACAAAACCAGCAAGAAGAACAAACCCAAAACCAGCAAGGAGAACAACCCAAAACCAGCAAGTGCAAGTTGATGAGAACTGGTTTACAGATGATGAGGATGGAGACGAGCTTCATTCTTTGTGTAGCTCATCTGATGAGAACAACAGGGCGGAATGGCCTAACTTTAATGAGTTGACTGATATGGGGAATCCTCAACTCAAGTTGGGTATAATATTTGCAAGTCCACAAGTATTCAGACAAGCACTTGTTGAGTGGTTTGTAAGGCAAGGCTATGACATTAAATATCTGAAAAATGAGAACAAGAGAATCACAGTTGTCTGTAAATATGATTGTGGATTTAGGATTCACGCATCACCCATGCAGGGTGAGAAGATATTTCAAATTAAGTCTTTCAAGTCCAAACATACATGTGGTATGAAATTCAAAAGCCACTTGGTCACTTCAAGTTATATAGCTAATAAATACCAGTAGAGAATGAGTGATGATCCGAAATGGTCAATCCCCGTAATGCAGAAAGAGCTGAGAAGAGATTTGAAGGTTGATTTGTCTAAGGAGAAGTTGTACAGAGCAAAGAGGAAGGTAGCAGATAACATATCTGAAGATATTAGACTGCAATACACTAGATTGTGGGACTATTGTGTCACTATCCAGAAGCACAATCCGAATACAAGTTTATTTATGGTGACACAAAGACCTCAAATGGATAGAATTCCATATTTCAGCGATTGTATGTCTGTTATGAGGCACAAAAGGTCGGGTTCGTGAGTGGATGTAGACCCATAATTGGTTTAGATGGGTGCTTCCTCAAAGGCATTTATGGTGGACAAGTAATGGCTACAATAGGTAGAGATGGGAATGAGAATATGTTTTCAATTGCAATGGCTACTGTAGAGGCTGAAAATATGGACTCATGGACTTGGTTTTTGAAATCACTAATTGATGACATCGGAGATGGGGGCGACATGGGTTGGACTTTTATGTCTGATAGACAGAAATGGCTTGATGCAACATTTGAGATAGTTGTTCTGACTGTTGAAATTAGACACTGCCTGAAGCATATGTATGATAATTTCAAAAAACTTTTCAAAGACAAATGTTGAAAGATGTTATGTGGGCTGCAGCATCATGTGGTTCACCAAGAGAATTTGATAGTCACATGCAGAGGATATTAGAGGTGGACCAGACTGCATATAATTGGTTGATGGCTGCCAATCCAAACAGATGGGCCACGTCTCATTTTTCTACAAGGCCGGGCTAAATGTGATGCACTAACAAACAACCTTTGTGAGTCTTTGAATAGTTACATACTTAAGGCAAGAGAGAAACCAATAGTTAGTATGCTTGAGTGTATAAGGAGGAAGCTGATGTACAGAACTCAAGTAAAGTTAAGATCAGGAATGAGCAAATATGATGGAACAGTCTATCCAGAGATATTGGAGAAGTTGGAAAAGAACAAGAATGACAGCAGATGTTGTTTTGCCAACTGGTCTGGCAGAGGGGAGTGTGAGGTTGATTGTTTTTCTAAAACATTTATTGTTAAATTGAGACAAGAACATGTTTATGCAGAATGTGGGATTTGACAAATATACCTTGTAACCATGCTATTGCATGTATATACATGAATCAAGAGAAGCCTGAAGATTACATTCATGCATGCTACAACAAAGAGGTGTATTTAAGGGATATACCTTGTAACCATGCTATTGCATGTATATACATGAATCAAGAGAAGCCTGAAGATTACATTCATGCATGCTACAACAAAGAGGTGTATTTGAGGGCATATAATAGTATGATACACCCAGTACCTAGAATGCATGAATGGGTTGAAAGTGGAATTGAAGAAGTTGGTCCTCCTTTATATAGAAGACCTGCAGGTAGGCCAAGGAAGCTGAGGAGGAGGGAAGTAGATGAGTCACCCAATTCCAGTAGGGTTTCTAGAATGAATAGAACAATGACTTGTGCTAGATGTTTAAAAACAGGCCATAATGCTAGATCTTACAAGGGACCGGTGCATCCCAATTCAAGACTTTTTAGTTCTGTATCACAGCCTCAATCAAGTTCCCAGCCAGCTTCCCACCCTCAGCCAACTTCCCAACCTTAGCCAGCTTCTTAGTCAGTTTCACAGCCAGCTTCTCAACCCATGCCAGCTTCTCATTCCATGCCAACACACAAGGTACTGTGAGTACATTTTTGTCACCCTTTTTGATTTTTTAGTCCTAACTAGAGTATATACATGCTTTCAGGACATCTGATTTTTTTATTTCTAACCAAATCTTGATTGGTTAGGGAAGAGTCAGGCAAGCTTCTTCTCAACCAAATCCATCACCAAGAAATACCACTGGTAGAGGGCGGGTTGGAGCAGGAAAACGGAACAAGACTTGTTGATGACAACAACCACTATTATTCTGGATGATGTTGTGTCACTGATGACTAGATGATCTTATTTCCCATTTGGATGATGATGTTTTGATGTTTTTAGTACTGATTTGATGATTATGTTTTGGGTTTCTTTATTACGTTTTGGATGATAATGTTTCTAGTTTTTTTGGATAATTGAAGGATGATGATGTTCCCAGCAACTGATTATTCATTGTATTTCTGTCCAGTTCCTTTTTTTTTCCTTTTTTTCTCAGTGTTTTGCTTTTTGCAGGTTAATTGAAGTTCATAAAAAAAGTAGTCATTGAAAAACAAACACCTCCAACCAACCCATTTGATATTCAATTTCCAACTGATACATATGTTCATTTATGGTAATTCCATGACATCTACAGGAGGCCAAGATATCAGTAGATAACAAATGAAAAACACAAATACAATTCCAGCCCATGCACTCAGCAACAAACGTAGGAAACATCTTTCTCATCTATAAGTTGACTTCAGTTCCCTCTCCAACAGATCAATCCTATCCAGTAGCTTCGGCACAAGCTCTATTTCTCCATCAACCCATTCAGAAAATCTACATGCTGGCTGAATCTGAGAACACATTGAAAGAAAATAGGAATAAGAATACCATGGTTGACCAGACATGAAAAAGATCAAACAGAATGATCAAAGCATTACCCCATATAGTGCACAGCCAAGAAACCTCCTCCCATTGTTCCGCTGTGTTCTGAAAGTTCTCAAAGCAGCCCTATATATGCCCACAGTGATAGAAATGACTTTCACCATCATATAGAGAGGAAGTTCCACGAGAAAATTGGTTATATGAGTTTGAAGAAGACAACATTTGATATGGCTGAAGAAAATGGAGATGTTCAGATGCTCACCTCTTGGTGACTAACGAAGACAACTGAGACCTGCTTCTGCTTCTCTTCTCTTCTGCTGAAGAGAAATAAAATCTTTGGGTTATTCATTTTTTATAGGTGGGTTCAGGGGCAAAAATGTCTTATTTTAAAGCCATTTACAAGAGTCAGTTGCCGCCAATATGCCATACAAGGCATTTATACATATACGCCGTTAATACTAACAGAAACCATCACTTTTGCATGTTAATTACAAGTTCAGGTAGGTTTAGTAAAAACAACCAAACTACAGGGGGGTTGTCTGAAATCCTGGCAAAGTACAGGTAGGTAATCTGCATTTATCCCTAAAATTTATTGATGGATATCAGATCACAATGCTGCCACCGATGTTTGATTCTACGTTTGCCACCATGGACATACTCTTCAATGAAAGAGAATTCTAGTTGTCATTGATTTGACCGATTTTGATTATTAATGTAAACTACGAAAGTTTGGGATCTTAGATATGGATGCATAAACAGTGAGTGGGGCTTAACCACTAGCCACTGATTGATGATAATTTCTTTCTATCTCCTTACGTCTAAGATTATTTTATTCAAGTGGACCCTACATTTAGAGTTAAAGTTTGTGACTCGTCATTCATCTCGGGTAGTCAAAGTTTAATTGCTTTGCTCTAAAATCCAATTATAATATTTCAAAGAATTATGAATTAGGATTAATGAGAAATTAAGAGTGGTCTAATGTCTATTAGAGAATAAAAGTTCTCTATTAAGAGAAGAAGTTGTTACACAAAAATGCACTAGTCCACTCTCAGTAAGTGGTACCTCAGTTAGCTACAACGGTCACCTCCCATAGTTTTATGATAGGTGGAAGGTCCATATAGGTATATAGTCCAAATAGGTATATAAAGCACACTCCCCCTCACGTGCCCAACATATTTCATGAACGGGCCTGCCACGTAGGCTAGACAAGAACGACAAGAGTCACATGGATCAAAATCCGCTCTGATATAATGTAAGATACTATATACCAATTCAAAAGCTTAAGCTGATAGCTGGAAGTCCCAAACATGTCTATAAAGCACTATCCAACTTAGGACTTGGGCGATGTGGGCTCTATCTAACTTAGGACTTGGGCGATGTGGGATGTAAGGCTTCCCAACATTTCCTATGTCGGCCAAGCAGAGGTCGAGTTTGGTCCTCCTTTCTCTTCCTCCACCACCATCTCCTCCTCTCCCCACTTCCACTTCTACCTCCCTCATGGCCTCATTACCCTCACCTAAAAACCAACCTTTCCCGTCTACCTAACCATCTGAGAGAGATGGGTTTGATGGGACTAATAATGATGGCTTTGGAGGGGATTTTGGTGGAGCTGTAGAGGATTGTGGTGAATTTGGAGGAGGTAGGGAGCTTGATAGATGAAGGGAAGATATGAGTTTCTTAGATGGAATTTGAAGGGTGATTGAGTGATTTCGTTTGGGGCTTTGAGGAGATACTTTTTGAGTGTCATTTAAACTCCCACAACATCAGAGATGGAGATAGTGTTGGATTTAGAGTTTTCTATCCTTTAGTGGGACTTGGGCGAGTTGTTTCCAAAGTGACTTGGACTCAGATGAGTTCTAAGATTTTGTATCTAATCTCTTCTTGAAGCTGCGTTAAAACATTGTAATGTTAATACATGTGTATAACACTGTTACCTATGATGTCAGTGTGGGAAAATTGGTTTATCTTACTAAAACCTATTTGGTGTTTGCATATCTAGCTTATGCATATTACTGATTTGGTGTTGAATCTCAAAATTTCAAATTTCTACTGCTTTTCAGGTGGTTCGTTCTATTGCACCTATGGTGCATGAGACGTTAAAACCCAAGTTACTCACTCTTCTTCCATGCATCTTTGAATGTTTTCGTCATCACCATCTTGCTATTAGATTAGCTACTTCAAGATGTATTGCCTCAATGGCCAAGACAATGACAACCAATGTGATGGAATTGTGATTGAGAGGGTAATTCCTATGTTGGGGCACTTCGGTTCTGTTCATGCTAGACAAGGTGCTGTTATGCTTGTAAATTTGCTTGTCCAAGGATTGGGAGTGGAACTGGTACCATATGCTCCTTTACTAGTTGTCCCTCTTCTTGGTTGTATGAGTGATTGTGATCATACTGTCAGACAGAGTGTGACACACAACTTTGCTGCTCTTGTTCCTCTTCTGCCGTTGGCAAGGGGCCTCCCACCTCCAGTAGGATTGAGTGAGAGCTTGTCTAGAAATACAGAAGACGCACAATTTCTAGAGCAACTACTTGATAACTCTCATATTAGTGATTACATGCTCACAACTGAGTTGAAAGTGTTAGGATTTTTAGTGTTGGCTAAATTCATGGGTTGGACAAAACTCTGGGTCTTTTGAGTTGTAATTTTTATTTAGAAAAGGACTGTGAAGATAGAAGACCAAAATGGACTGCTTAAGGAAGATAGCTTAGGACTTTGCCATGGAGTTTAATTTCATCAACACATGAGGAGTATCATATGAGATGACATCACATGAGTTAAATTTCTATACCATTACAGGTGGTGAACTCTTATCATATTGAGTTTTATGGCGACATCACAAGAAGGGCAAAGAAAATAATAAACAAAAAGGAGTAATGATTACATGAGGACTTTAAGACTTGACGACATCAGATGAGATAGAAAAAGGAATGCTCAGACTTTTTGTTTACGGATGTTACAGGCATGTCACAGTACCTCATCCGCTCGAGTGGATGAAGGGTCCGCTCGAGCGGACATGGCACAGGGAGTCCGGGAAATTAAGATTATATTATTTTAATTGTGCTCAAACTGATGGTTTTAATCCTAATCAAATTAGGGAATATTAAGCACGAACCAAGGGCTATTTAAAGGACACAAGGGCTATTCTAAAGATACACCTCACCTCTCAAAGTGCTGAGTTAGAGATTTGTTTGAGAGAATTCTTTTCTAGAGATTCATAAAGAAGTTGTGCTGACTAGCTAGTTCTCTAGAGCCAAAGTCTTCTGCATCCTTTGTAGAAGATTGTCTTCTTGCGTAGAAGATTTGAGGAGTCGAGTGCTGGATTGAGTATGTTGCAATCAGCAGTGTGAAGTCGTTGAAGCGTGAAGCGACACAAGGTAACTTCAGTCCTTAGGTAGGGGATATCTGGGGAGGAAATCTGAGTTTCTTGTAATTACGAGATTCATAGTGCTTGATTATTGATCCAGGTTGGATCGGTGGTTTTTTACCCGGTTAGGGTTTTCCACCTAAATTTTGGTGTCCTTATGGTGTGTGCTTGAGTTTTATTTCCACTGCATAATTTTTATTATTTGCACACTTTTGTCTGATTATTTGAGTAGACCAATCTAGAAATCGGGAACCCCTCAATATTTTTCAATTGGTATCAGAGCGGTTTACACTAATTTGCTATGTTTGATCACACAAGATTTCTAAAATGGTGCTCAATAGAGAATGGACATCAACTTCCAAGCCTCCTTTGTTTGATGGTTCTAATTATGCATATTGGAAGCAAAGGATGATTGGATTTCTTAAGTCCATTGATGATGATGTTTGGGATAGTGTTGAGGAGGGCTACTCCATACCAATGATAGTGGTTAGTGGACAAACTGTTCCTAAACCTAAAGCTGAATTGACTAAGGATGAGAAGCGTGCCTCCAATTGTAATAACAAGGCAGTGAATAGTATATACAATGGAGTGTCTACTGAAGAGTTCCGTAGGATTTCCACTTGCAAAACTGCAAAAGAAGCATGGGAAGTCTTACAGACGGTTTATGAGGGTACAGACACGGTGAAGCAAGCAAAATTGAAAAGGCTTACTAAAGAATTTGAAACAATCGTGATGGAAGAAGATGAGACATTTGATCAATTTTATGTAAAACTGAATGATATTGTCAATTCTGTTTTCAATCTGGGTGAGAAAATTCAAGAAAACAAGATTGTCAAGAAAATTCTGAGGTCTCTACCTTCGAGGTTCGATTCTAAAGTTGATGCTATTGAAGAAAACAAGAATCTTGATACCCTTAAGATCAACCAGCTAGCTGGAAATCTTCAAACCTTAATTTGAAGCAAGCTGGTTGAATAAAGGAAAATCAAAAGAGAAGGGTATTGCTTTGAAAGCCATCTCGGAATCAAGAAAGAAGCCTGAAAAGAAAATTGAATCTGATTCTGAATCTGAGGGTGAAGATAATATGGCTGAGTTTATGAAGTGTTTCAAAAAATACATGAAGTCAAAAAAGGCGAATTGGAAGCATTCAAAATCTGAGAAGAAAGACACTGCCAAAGGAACAAAGTGTTTCGAGTGCCAAGGTTATGGTCATTATACTAATGAATGTGCTAACAAGAAAAAAGGTACAAAGCAAAAGGTTCTCAGCACAATTTGGGATGAAGAATCTTCTGAAGAAGAAAAGGAAGAAGAAAGAGATTCTGAAAACGATCATTCAGATAAAGGGAAGGGCAAGTTTATGGCGTTACTGGCTGCGTCTGTGTCTGACAATGATACTGATAATGATGATGAGATGTCAGATCAAGAGAAAGATTTTGAAGAATTGTACCATGCTACATATGCTGATTGCGTCAAGATGACTAAATTTGCTAACAAGGTCACTATCAAGTTGAAGGCTGCTCAAGAAGAAAATTCTGCATTGAAAATTGAATTAGAGCAAGCGCTTAAACAGGTTCATCTCTTGAAAAGTCAGAAAAACTGTTTGACTGAAAATTTGACTACTGATGGTAAAAAACTGCAGAAAGCTGAAAAAGAAGTAACAGATCTGAAGAATGAGACAGTGACACTGAAAGCTGAAAATCAAGATCTGCAAGGAAGACTAAAGATCACTTTGTCCGAGCTAGAAGTAACAAAAGCTTCTCTACACAAGATGAACACTGGTTCGAAAACTCTTACAAATATCCTATGCAGTCAGAAGTCTCCTTTTGACAGAAGCGGTCTCGGTTATGATCATGGTGCATCCATTTCAAATGCTAAAGGTAAAACAATTTTTGTTTCAAGTGTTGCACATACTACTCCACATACTGTACATATACATAATATGTCGAGTAGTTTCAAGAAAAAGAATGTGTCATGCTCTGCACCACATCCACTTGTCACCATTGTGGAAAGAAAGGACACATTCGTCCCCATTGCAAGAAGTTGTATAGTCTACCAAAAACCAACCAATGGCGGAAGAGTTTCTCTCCACCCAAGATGACTGCAATTTGGGTTAGAAAATCTGATTTACCTAAGGAGTTTACTCACACTATGCTGGAAAAACAAAATACACAAGTGTGGGTGACTGCATATAAAAAGCCCTGATCAATGAGATCAAGCTTCCACCCCCAGTGCTGCTATGAAGATACATTTAGGGGGAGTTGTAATTGAGGGGGAGCTATTGATCCTAATTGACAATAAAGCTGCTATTCTTATCTTTCGCTTTGTCAATTATGGACAAAAAGGGGGAGAAAATGTGACAGATCAAGGGGGAGAACAAGAAGTTCAGAAGAGTCAAAGACATTGAAGATCTACATGTGCTGATTTTTTTTATTCATTGTGTTTTGGGTTTCTTTTTGGTCGATCTTATTGTCTTAGGGAGTTTTGTCCATGAATTGCCAAATGGGGAGATTGTTAGGATTTTTAATGTTGGCTAAATTCATGGGTTGGACAAAACTCTGGGTCTTTTGAGTTGTAATTTTTATTTAGAAAAGGACTGTGAAGATGGAAGACCAAAATGGACTGCTTAAGGAAGATAGCTTAGGACTTTTGCCATGGAGTTTAATTTCATCAACACATGAGGAGTATCATATGAGATGACATCACATGAGTTAAATTTCTATACCATTACACGTGGTGAACTCTTATCATATTGAGTTTTATGGCGACATCACAAGAAGGGCAAAGAAAATAATAAACAAAAAGGAGTAATGATTACATGAGGACTTTAAGACTGGACGACATCAGATGAGATATAAAAAGGAATGCTCAGACTTTTTGTTTACGGATGTTACAGGCATGTCACAGTACCTCATCCGCTCGAGCGGATGAAGGGTCCGCTCGAGCGGACATGGCGGAGGGAGTCCGGAAAATTAAGATTATGTTATTTTAACTGTACTCAAACTGATGGTTTTAATCCTAATCAAATTAGGGAATATTAAGCACGAACCAAGGGCTATTTAAAGGACACAAGGGCTATTCTAAAGATACACCTCACCTCTCAAAGTACTGAGTTGGAGATTTGTTTGAGAGAATTCTTTTCTAGAGATTCATAAAGAAGTTGTGCTGACTAGCTAGTTCTCTAGAGCCAAAGTCTTCTGCATCCTTTGTAGAAGATTGTCTTCTTGCGTAGAAGATTTGAGGAGTCGAATGCTGGATTGAGTCTGTTGCAATCAGCGGTGTGAAGTCGTTGAAGCGTGAAGCGACACAAGGTAACTTCAGGTAGGGGATATCTGGGGAGGAAATCTGAGTTTCTTGTAATTGCGAGATTCATAGTGCTTGATTATTGATCCAGGTTGGATCGGTGGTTTTTTACCCGGTTAGGGTTTTCCACCTAAAATTTGGTTGTCCTTGTTGTGTGTGCTTGAGTTTTATTTCCGCTGCATAATTTTTATTATTTGCACACTTTTGTCTGATTATTTGAGTAGACCAATCTAGAAATCAGGAACCCCTAAATATTTTTTCAGAAAGTTACTCTAAGAAGGTACTTACATAACTTTAATTTAACTATTGGATGTTCAAACTGATTATCTATACTGCCGAACCTGTTGGTGCGATGCCAGCTATGATGCCTAGATACAGGAAGCAGAGCTGGCCCTGGGGACAGCCCACACAGGCGGCCGACTGGGGCCACAAAATTTAGCCCAAAATGGGGGCCCCAAGCAGTGGCGGCGCTACTTGGTTAGTAGTGGGGTCAATTGGCCCCACTGAGATGTGAAATGATATTAAAAAAAATTTATCCCACTCAATTTAAGATTTTGCCCCCACTGACAGTGGGCCACTGTAGCACTTGGTTAATTTTGGAAAAAAAATCAATGTTTAGATGATGAATGTGTTACAATCAATACCCCAATTCCCGAAATATGCTATTCCCATAAATAAAACCCGAATTACTCCCCTTTATCTCAACCATTCAACCCTTGGAAAGAATAAAAGAAGCAGCAGCAGAAAAGGAAGAAAATCCTTCTTGCTGAACCATAAAAAAAAAAAGAGGAAGAAGTCCAGCCGGCCGGAAGAAGCAGGTAGCTCCGTCGGCGTCGTTTGCAGCGTAAGCGTGCAGGCTGTAGCGTCTCCCTCTCCACTCCAGTGCTCTTGATCTCTCCCTTCTCTCTGGTTTCTCTATTGTTTTCTTTCTTTTTAGGTTGGTTCTCTCTCTCCTGCCCTCTTTATTCTCATTCTACTGTCTCTATTCTATTCAACTTTTTTACAACTATGTCCCAAGAAAGATTAAATGGATTCGCTATGTTATCTATTGAAAAGTCTTTGGTAGAAAAGCTTGATTATGAAGACTTAATTAGTGATTTCGCAGCTAGAATTGTAAGAAGACTAGTAGTTTTTCAGTTGTGTTTAGTTTTTGTAATTGAATTTTGGTGTTAATTGGTTAATGTGAAACACAATTCTGATTCGGTAAGAGTAGGTAAAGAGTTTAGACTTAATTTTCGATCAAATAAAAAAATATCTTTTATTTTTTTATCATTTATCGATGGGTATACGGGTAGGGCCACACTTTAGGAACTCGCCTAGGGCCCCCGAAAACTCAACTGGGCCGCCCCTGACAGGAAGGACAAACCATGGATATGATTGGGACTCATATAACGTGAAGTGTTGTGTATGAAATGATATGATACATTGCCTATTTTGAAGTATCTAAGTATCATTGGTTGGTGGGGGCATTCCCCCGCATTATGGGAGGGGTTCTGAAATCGAATTACTTGAGGTCCTGTTTGCTCCTAACTCTTTACTTTTAATGTGGCCCAAGAAAACTAAAAAACTAAAAGAAAGAGGGTTGTCTGCCCTATCTTTGATACCTTTCTGGTGACCAGAATGTTACTTCTAACTTGTTGGTTGGTGCCAAGACAAATTTACATGAGGTAACAAACAGGCCCATCAAGTGCAGCCTTCTTTGTTTTTTTTGTTTTTGTGTTTTTTACTGACTTGAGTAGGAATTAGCAGGCCTTTCATGTTGTCTTCTCACATAATAAATGTGATTATAATTGGAAAGAACTGAGATGTTGGGTTTCTTGTGCTTACAATTTTAGTTGCTTTCCTCTCGGTACCAACAAGAGGGTATAAATTGGTTATCTTTCTTGAGGCAGTTCAAGCTTCATGGAATATTATGTGATGACTTGGGACTTGGTAAAACTCTCTAGGCATCAGCAATTATGGCATCTGACATTGCAGAGAGGCGTGCTTCCGACAGTGGCAAGGAAATTTTATCATTAATCATCTGTCCATCAACATTAGTTGGACATTGGGCCTATGAAATAGATAAGTATATCGACGCTTCTTTAATGACTCCTCTATGATATCATCCGGAAAGAAATCGATTGTCTTAGACAGCTCTCTTGGAATTACTACATCCTAGATGAGGGTCATATTATATAGAATTCGAAGTCTAAAAAATTACATTTGCGGTGAAACAATTGAAAGCTGAACATCGGCTTATACTTAGCGGGACACCAATTCAGGTTGGTTTGTAGCCTTTCATACTCTACAACTGGAGATTCACTGATTCAGTTTGCACAAGGCTTTTATAATTATATACTATGCATTTGTATTGCAGAATAATGTCTTGGAGCCATGGTCACTGTTTGACTTTTTGATGCCTGGGTTTCTTGGGACAGAAAGACAGGCAACTTGGGATATTAATGTATTTGTGTAGTTCTTGCAGTATGCGATTTTACCTGTCTCGTGGGTTCTTGATTCTATTACATAATGGTCATCTTATCTTCTACAGTTTCAGTTTCTATTGTCTGATGTGGTGAAGTGTTTTCTACAATGGAATATGTTTCTACTGTAGAAAATGGGGACTACCTGTTGATCAGTTTCTGTGTTCTTATTGATGAACAATTGGATATTTATAGAGTACAATAAAGATATTCATCTTGCCAATTTCTTCTAAACTCTCTCTGGGCCCATCAAAAATTTGGAAAACCCCCTAGTGTTATGAAAATTTTCATTTTTTTACATCCCCCCCCCCCCCCTTCTGGGCCCATCAAAAATTTGGAAAACCCCCTAGTGTTATGAAAATTTTCATTTTTTTACATCGCCCCCCCCCCCCCCTACCCCAAAAAAACAAAAAAAAAAAAAAAAATTTTGGAAAACTACCTAATATTATAGAAATCTTTATTTTTTTATCAGTCTTTTTTCCCTATATTCCGTCCCCTGCTCGGCCGAGTCGCATCAACTGGTCCCTGCTGAGTGGGGCTGAGTCTGATTTTTATGTCACTGGCAAACATTCCCATAGTGCAGATTGTTGCACCTGTCTTTTAAACATATTCTTTATTGTCCATTTGTAAGAAGGATCAGTTCAAGGTTTTGAAAATAAAAAAATGTGTTGCTTATCGTTAAGGGGTCAAATAGAATGATATCTCTAATCAAATGATTCCTTATTTTTTTCATATAGAAATGTTTTGGGAAAAACACTAAATAAGAAAAAGATTCAATACTGATATTCTGTTCTTTTTCCATCTATACCATTAATGTAATGCAAATAACAAATAACTTGATGATATCATAGGGAGAAACCTGATTGCCATTTAACTTGTGAAGTGGTTTTCCACCATATCATTCGGCAAATTATTTAGTGGAGGTGTTGGCTAATCAAGGGTTAAATAGGGTTGCTCCTTTTGTGGATCTTTGATGTAATTGTGACTCCTATTGTTTGTTGTTCTTGTTCGCTTTGGTGTAAGTCTTTTATATCACACGCAGTTTTGGTTGCTAGTTTGTACTGTTCAACTTTTTTAATATAATGTTCTGTTACCGATCAAAAAATGTGTGTATGCTCATGAATAGCAACCCATGTATCATTCCTTGTGTATCAGTATGAATAGACTACAGACCGTATACCAGCATTCATCGACATCTATAAGTGTACAGTACAGCCTGTACAGAGTAAAAACTATGCATATATCTTCATCAAAATTGCTATTGTTCTGATGGAGACCAAACTTTGTGCAAAATACCACTGCCATTCCTATTTTGATTAGTAATGTATCATGTAGATGAGAAACGAAGAATGTTGATTCTCTCACACTAGGTCCAGGGATAAGAAAATTGAAAACACAGCTTCCCTTACAAGTTTCTCTCTAGTGGGAAAAAAAAATACAAAAAGCTGTGTGGAAGAAGGCCTACACCACCTCTTAAAGGCGTTACAATTATAAAGAAACACAGAAACTATATATATTGAATATACTCTTGGTTTTGAGCAGAACCACCTAATAGATTCAAATCGTATGACAATTTGCTTTTGTATGGAATAATTTATAATAAACTCCTATTCGGATGGCGATGCAATTCATTTATTTATACAGATTCTATACATATTGATTGATGTATATTGTGAATTGTACCATCTTGAAAACAGTGTTTTAGGTGAGTATTACTATCTGATTGCTTTGATCTATTGAATATGGCCAAAACACATAATGATGTACTCAGTTAGTGACTCCTGATCACTTTTTGGATGTTAAACGTTGACAGTTGAGACGCTTGGGTTCGCCTTTGTGTACCTATTAGAGAAATCCTTTCATTGGAATTTGGAACTGTCAAACTAAAAGAAAGAAACATAGTCCAGCTGATTTTATATTGTCATGTGTTAGACATATATATATATATTTATGGTCCTTGTTTCCCTAGTGTTAACCCGTTTGATTCCAAATTTGCTACATAAAATAGCTTTAGTTTTAAAGTGCCCTCATTATTTGAAATGCTGAAATGGTTAAGATTCAACTGTGGACCTTTACTGTATAATTTATCTAAGAGACACTAGAAATACTTAAGAGAGCAGCTTTTTGTTTGGATGGTTAAAAACACTTACATTCCAACTTATTACTTTACTGATTCAAGTGTTGCATAATAGTTTTAATCCTCTACTTGTTTTTTTATAAAAAAAAAAAATTTCTTTTACAGTTCCAATCCAATTATGGAAAACCATTGCTGGCAGCTAACGATTCAAAATGTTCTGCTAAGGATGCGGAAGCAGGGGTCTTGCTATGGTAGCACTGCACAAGCAGGTGAGCTTTCTCCAATACCTTGTCTGAATTGCTGCAAAAAACACATCATGTTGGAATTCTGTGGTGTAAAACATTGACAATAACTGTCTTGCCCATGTTTTTAACTCAATTCTTTTATCTAACAGGTCATGCATTACTCCTTCGTCGCACTAAAGATGAGGTTTTGTCTGACCTGCCAGAGAAAATAATTCAGGACAGATACTGTGATTTAAGCCCTATCCAATTAAAACTTTATGAGCAGTTCTCTGGTTCAAATGCTAGAAAAGAAATATCATCTTTGATAAATGTAGATGTGATGCCCAATGCAGGAGAAGAAGCTAGTTCTTATCCAAAAGCATCTGCACATGTCTTTAAAGGTATTTCTGTTTTGATTATCTTAATGGAGCTTTCATTTATCTGCTTTTTCTCACGTTTGATGTGTTTATTTTCTTATTGCATTTTACAGGCACTTCAATACTTGCTAAAGCTTTTCAGTCACCCTTTACTTGTCCTCGGTGAAAGGCAACCAGATTCCCTTCTGTCTGTTTTATCAGAGCTCATGCCTGACAGTGCTAACATTGTATCGGACCTTCATGAGCTACACCACGCTCCCAAATTGGTCGCTCTTCAAGAGATACTGGAAGAGTGTGGAATAGGATTAGATGCTTCAAGTGCCGAGGGCACTGTTGGAGTTGGGCAGCACCGAGTTTTAATTTTTGCACAGCACAAAGTAAGATTGTCCTTTTCAAGTTCTGTTGGAAATTTTTTTTCATCATTGTGTTCTTGACAGTAACCTGTTATTTCATTATATGTTTCTCATGCAGTCTTTCCTGGATATCATTGAAAGAGATTTGTTCCAATCATATGAAAAGGTTTTTCTCGTGGCCACTATATTCTTCCTTACCTTTCTAATGTATATATATGTAGCTCTCTTTTTATGATGACCTACTGAGTGCTAGTATTATTTCTCTCTTTTACTGTTCCCAGTGTCCATTACAGAACCGTCACGATTTTCTAGTGCTTTTCTGAAAGTCTTGTTTTCTCTAATCAAGTGAATCATTTGATTCTAAGTAGTATCACATACTTGCAGCTGGATGGCTCTGTAGAACCAGAGAGGCGTTTTGAAATTGTGAAAGCATTTAATTTCGATCCTACCATTGATGTGCTCCTGCTGACAACACTTGGTATTTTGAATGCTTTTAGGATTTGTTTATTCTTCCCAGGTTCAGCTGTTTCCATATTCACTTGCATACCTACAATCTGCAGTTGGTGGGCTTGGTCTAAATCTGACTTCAGCAGACACACTGGTTTTCATGGAGCATGATTGGAACCCAATGAGAGACCACCAGGCAACTAGAATCACATTTTTTTTTTGTTGTGTCTCATGGTCTTCCACTTCCAGTCATGCCGGCAAGTCTTATCTTAGTAAGGTGCAAATTACATTGCCATTTTGTTTTATCGAGAATATTTGGTGGGTTCCATGGTATTTTCCCTCAACTTTTCTGCAAGGAAGGGGCAACTTCTTTGATTATATAATTTTATTTTGTTGGATGAAACTTTCTGTATCGCATTTTGGCATATTTAGGATGGTTCCACTTGGTTTTATATTACTTAATATACTTACAGTATTGTTTTTTCTGCATAATAGAGGTTGTGTAATGCATCCTTACAGAATTTGTTGCATGTTTCTTTTTGTAATGTCGCCAACTATATGCTTTTGTTTTTAATATCTATACATTTCCTTATAATAAAACACTTCCTAAGTCCCAAAACTGGTTTTGAGAAGAAATTTGAAGAGAAGAATGGCTTTTGGATGTTTTTACCCAGAAACTAATGCAAAGACGATTCAAATATCTTTTTGGTACTCAGCTTATTTAAGAACTTTTTTGCTTTTTTCATTGAAAAATCCTATAAAAGCACTTTCTTTTTATTGTCCTTGATTTCTTACAAATTTGTGTGTTTGTTGAGGTTGAAGTATGTGCAAATTCAAGGGGAACGACATTGAGGGAAGTATTGATTTATGGATCATATCCATATGCCTAGGTTGTTTCGTTTTCAGTTAAGCTTTAGTTGGTTTGTAGCCATGTAGGTTTAAATGGATGGTGTGGACCAGCTTCTGTATTGTTTAAAGGCGATGGCTGATATACCACATCAGCCATGTTCATATTTGTATGTGGCCATATTAGCTGCTCCGTCCGATGTAGTCGCAAAATTCATTTTTGATTGAGGGGAACAAGGATACAGTCAGCTGATACAATCGTGAAATTCAATTTCGATCAGGCTAAATGAGGAAATTTGAATCAACCTCTATATGTTTTGTGTGTTCACGGAAGACAGAATTCGCAATTTGAATGGCATTAATGTTATCAGCTATAAGAGAGGGTTGCTTCCTTCCAAATTACTCCAAATTCTTGGAGGACTTGGAGCCAAATAACTTCAATTGTGGCAGAGGACATAGAACAGTGCTCAGCCTCTGCTCAGAACTTGGACACCATTGTCAGCTTCTTGCTCTTCTTGGAGTTCAAAGAAGTGCCAAGTAATATGCACCAGGCAGTGGTAAAACTCCTATTAGTGTTCTTAAGTCTTATAATAAACATTTGTAACAGATTCTCCCCAGGATATTTGGAGGTACAACTTATCAACGTTTCTAATTGTACTCATGACAAACTGGATGCGAAATCCATTAAATTTAATATACTACTACTTGGTTATCCTACTTCAAGAAAGGGGCACAAATTTATACTCCCAGGAGGATTGGTAAACACTTCATTTCTATAGAAGCCACGTCCTTTTGTTTTTCTTTTAAATTATTCTAGAGGGTGTATGTGTTGTGCTTATATCAGGGGAGCATGTGTTGTGTTCATACCAGGGTAAGGGGAGTGTACTAGTACTAGTGACAATGGGGAGCATGCTGTTGACGAAAATACTATTGTTCAAGTTCTAGTTTTGGTTGTTTCTTTCCCTTTTCTTCTCAGACTCATACACAATCTTCTTCAAGTGGGTTGCTTCCCAACCAAATGGAGATGGATAAGGATGACCTGCTGTCATTGCTCCAGTCACTATCTGATGTTCTTGACCAGGATGTTCCACCTAGTGGAAGGTGCTCCTCAGGAAATGATAATTTTAAGGGAAATCATATGCGTTGGCAGGTTGGGCTTCCATGATAATTTCATTTCTAGAATTGTAAACAGACTTTTGTAACTCTTGCTCTTCCTAGGCCAGGGTGGGTTGGACGGTTATTCTGGAAGAGATTCTAGCCATCAAATTTACAAATGCCTGTAATTGTAGAAGATTATTCAGGAATGCAATTGCTTGGACTGCTGGGATGTCTAAAAGGCGGTGATGATTTTATTGAGTTAATGAAATTCTACTCTTCCCATATATTTTGGATATGAAGATATGCAAACTTGGAACTGATTGCATTGCCTAATTTGGGTTGTCGAGGATGGAGTTTTCCATCTTAGTTTCATGTCATGACTGATGATGAAGCACATTATTTTCATTAGAGCCTAGCTCCTCACCCATCAATTTTTTGTTGAATGCTGTATTTTCACTACTCTTTGCTCGGTTATTTTCGTGATAAAACTCATCCGTCATTCTCCATCGAAAGAAAGGAAAGAAAAAAGAGAGTAGAGAGTGTTATAACCTTCATTGTGGAAGTTTCGGTTTTCTTGGACTGAAAATAAATTGTATTGTCTTGTAGTGATATCGTTTTCATTTTCTGTTTCTTTACTGTTTCTTGATGCAAATCTTTGTCTTGGTGAATAAACTCACATCTTGTTTCATCTAGAAGCGTTGTATGCTTAGTTCCTACTAATGAAGCAAATGACCATTAAATTCTCTTGTTAGTTACGCCATATAAGAACTCTTATCCTTTTGCTGATTGTTTAGTTATAACATGTGCAGGCAATGGACAGAGCCCATAGGTTGGGTCAGCGTAAAGTTGTAAATGTTCATTGTCTAATCATGCGTGGAACCTTGGAGGAGAAAGTTATGAGCGGGGCCGGCTTTGAGGGGTAGTCACCCTAGGCCACTGCCTAGGGTCCCCACATGTTGTTCAAAATTTAGGCCCAAATTGAAATGGGCCTTCATCCATCTCCTTGTGGCCCACGGAAGCCTATAAGTCCTTCATTCCTTTGTAAATTGTAATGCAATTAAGTTAACAGCCCCTGATTTGTCGATGAAAACATCTTCACCTAAGCCTCTTCCAATCACAACTGGCCTAAACCTAATTCCCAACATCCAAAACCCAAAACCCAGCTACACTAGCGAAACCCCTTTTTTCAGAAAACCTAATAGGCTAATACCAAGCCTCAAATCCCTAAATTTTCCAGCCACCGAGACCCTTCAAAACCCAAATCCCCATCATCCACAATCACCAAACAGACAACACCTCTCGTCCTCTCCCATCTCCCCGCACCACCGAGCCCCAAAATCCCATCTCGTTCAAACCTCACTCCCACAATCCCTCTGTTGATACCCCATGGTCCCCACCCCACAGGAAAAAAAATAGAACGAGAGCATTGAGAAAGAGAAGAGAGAAGAAGAAGTACTAACTTACATAGCACGGTAGCACATGTCGATTACTCCCGGCTCCAGCCTCCACGGCTCCAGCCAACCAACATTGCTCGTCTCCAAGACTCGAACCAACAGCCAGCAGTGCCACTGTGCCAGGTGAGAAGCCCAAAAGTCTCTTATTCTCCTTTTCTTGCACGAGACACAAGATAGGTCAAATCCACTTTATTTTATTTATATTATTTCTTTATTCATTTATGCATATATATATATGTTTGCTTTGTCTTTTTTTTTATTATTAGAAATTTAGAATGTGTCATGTGTGCACTATTGTTGGGTTTGTCTTTTTTTCTCATTAGTACGCTTTTGAACTATATTTTTCTTAATTGTTTGCCTTTGCTTTTTTTTTATTATTAATTATTATCAAATGATGCGTTGAGCTGGGCTTGTTTTATTAGTTTGTTTACTTGTTTAATAATACAAAAAAAAAAAAAAAATAGATTGTGTGATTTCACTGATTTGTGTACGTACTCATTTTAATTACCCATGAGTTGGAAAGTCCATCAAATTAATACCGTACTGTTGAATTTGTTGGAGAATTAATTATTGAGTGAGTAATAACATGTAATCTTTTTTATTTAGAACATTGTTATTTGATTGGTTATTATCATGAAGAATGCTAGAAAATATCTCTCCAGTAGTGATAAGCGAAAGAAGAAGCAAAGACTAGAACAACTCACTAAATCACAGGCTGGTATGGTAGCATTCGAAAGTTTTTTCCTAGCAATAGACAAGGAGAGAGTTCTAATGAAAGTTTGGTCAGTAAAGAAGGTGAAGATTTTGTGCCTGGAGAACTTGACGGTATAATAAATATTGAACGTGAAGATGATTAAATGATGAAACTGGAATAGTTGTGAATGTTGAACATGAAGAGAGGATTGATGCAGAAATTGAAGAGGAAGTTGATGCTGAAAATGGGTTTGAATGTGATGATTACTTGAACGAAGAAACCGATGAAGCTATGAATGAGAATAGAGAATATGGACCGATAAACTTATTTGATCTAGGGAATTGGAATAATATTGATCATAAATGCAGAGATTTATTGGTTGAGAAAGGTCCAATAAGACATAGTGCTATTGATTTTCCTAGAAATGGTGAAGGCAGACGTTTTTCTACAGTGCATTACGTTCGACATATGGGTAGCGATTTGAAGCAAGATAGGGAGTGGCTTGTCTATTCATATTCGTTGGATATGGTGTTTTGCTTTTGTTGCAAGTTGTTCAAGCAAAGTGGAAAGACTTCTCGACTAGATATTGAAGGATGCTCTCATGGCACAATATTAATCAGAAGCTTAAAGATCATGAGAAAAGTGATGGCCACAAAAGAATCTTGAATAGTTGGTATGAATTGAAAAACAGGTTGAAGAAGAATGAAACAATTGATAAGAGTGTTCAAGACCAAATCATTAAAGATAAAGAACATTGGAGACAACTTTTACTAAGGATACTTGCTGTCGTAAAAACTGTATCTAAAAATAATTTGGCATTTCGTGGGGACAATTAGAAGATTTATGAAAAAAACAATGGTATCTTTTTTAGTATTATTGAAATGATTGCGGAGTTTGATCCAATATTGCATAAGCATGTGCGGCGTATTAAGGCTTCTGAAGTTCATTACCATTACCTTGGTAATAACATTCAGAAAGAACTAATTCAAATGTTAGCTGCCGAGGTTAAAAATGTGATTCTTCTAAAAATTCGAGAGGCAAAGTACTTTTCAGTTATTCTTGATTGCACTCCAGATGTAAGTCATGAAGAACATGTCACTTGTAATAAGATGTGTAGATGTTTCGACGAATCCAATCAAGATAGAAGAGTTATTTCTAGAATTTATGAAGGTGGACGACACATCGGGCTTGAGACTCTTTAAGTATTGAAAGTTGTATTAGTACTCTTCAAATAGATATTGGTGATGTGAGAGGACAAGACTATGACAACGGATCTAATGAAAGGCAAACACAAAGGTGTACAGAAAAGATTACTCGAAATAAATCGTACAGCTTTTTATACTCCATGCTATTGTCATAGCCTTAATCTTGCATTATGTGATATGGCCGATTCTTGTACCAAAGCAGTATCTTTTTTTGGTGTGGTGCAACGTGTCTATACATTATTTTCTACTTCTACAAAGCGTTGGCAAGTTTTCAAAGACCACGCGAAAAAGGCTCCGAATCTTACACTAAAGACATTGTCACCAACACGTTGGGAAAGTCGGGTGGATAGTGTTAAGGCTATTAGAAGTCAAGCTCGAGAGATAAGAGATGCTTTAATTCACTTGGCTGATAGTAGTGATGATCCGAAGACAAAGAGTGAAGCCGAGTCCTTAGCCATACATGAAATTGAGAATTTTGAGTTCTTGGTCGGCATGATTGTTTGGCACACTATACTGAGTGGTGTTAACACTTTTAGCAAACTGATGCAAGCAGAAGATTGTAAATGGACGTTGCATTAGTGAGTTAAAAAGGCTCATTTCTTTCTTTGAAAAGTATAGAGAAACTGGATTTAAAGAAGCAATGATAAAAGCTAAAGAAGTTGCAAGTACTATGGAAATTGAACCTTTTTTCCGTGAAAAGCGTATTATACGTAGAAAGCGACAATTTGATGAGAATGCCGATGAAGAGGTTCCACAATCAGCTGAAGAATCCTTCAGGTAGCGTTTGGTTCGCTGGAATGGTTATAGGTGGGAATGGAATGGAGACCGGAATGAGTCTGAAATGGAATGAGGCAGGACTAATCATTACCATTCCAGCGTTTGGTTCGCTGGAGGAATCAACCCACTAATTCCTGATCCTATGTTTGGTACGCGGGAATGATGCCCGGAATTGGAATAAATTTTACATAAGTATGACCAAAATACCCTTGTTAGATGATGTATGAATTATATCTATAGGTGGGGCCCACACAAGTTCTTCTATTTTAGAAGAGTAATAATAATATATAGATTATATTATTATTATCTAAGTGGGGCCCACACAAGTTGTCATTTTGTTCTTAATAATAATAATAATGTATAAATTATATTATTATTATATAGGTAGGGCCCACCAAGTTCTTCTCCTTTATAATCTTATTATAATAATAATAATAATAATGTATAGATTATATTATTATATAGGTGGGGCCCACACAAGTTCTTCTCCTTTATAATCTTATAATAATAATAATAATAATAATGTATAGATTATATTATTATATAAATGGGGCTCACACAAGTTCTTCTCCTTTATGATCTTATAATAATAATAATAATAATAATAATAATAATAATAATGTATAGATTATAGTATTATTATATAGGTGGGGCCCACACAAGTTCTTCTCTTTTATAATCTTATTATAATAATAATAATATATAGATTATATTATTATTATATATGTGGGGCCCACACAAGTTCTTTTCCTTTATAATCTTATTATTAAAATAATGTATAGATTATATTATTATTATATAGGTGGGGCCCACACAAGTTCTTCTCTTTTATAATCTTATAATAATAATAATAATGTATAGATTATATTATTATTATATAGGCAGGGCCCACACAAGTTCTTCACCTTTATAATCTTATAATAATAATAATGTATAGTTATATTATTGTTATATAGGTGGGGCCCACACAAGTTCTTCTCTTTATAAACTTATAATAATAATAATAATAATGTATAGATTATATTATTATTATATAGATGGGGCCCACACAAGTTCTTCTCTTTTATAATAGTGTTAGATGTGAAGCAAGGGTGTTTTGGTCTCAACGAAAAGTAGAAATGAATGGAATAGCCATTCCTTCCCATCCCCAATGGAATGACCATTCTTCTACATAAGCGAATGGGATTCCGGAGGTAATGGTCATTCTGCCAATTTTTTGAGAACCAAATGCTGTAATGACCATTCCGTTGGAATGAATGACCATTCCATTCCGACATTCATTACAGCGAACCAAACGCTACCTTAGAGTCAATTACTTCATTTTCACTATAGACCAAGCTCTTTCTTCACTTAAGAATAGGTTTGAACAATTTCAAGTCTATGATAAAACTTTCGGGTTTTTGTTTAATTTGAAGAAGTTAAAGTCTGCACATATAGCACTACACCATTTCAGGACATACGTAACGGTTTAAAACCGTTACTAAAAAAATTTGTAACGGTTTTTTTGGGTTACAGTTTGGGCGTTTCTAATCTGTTATAAACATTCCTAACGGTTATAAACCGTTACAAACACATTAATTGTAACGCTTTATTTCCGTTACTGAAATTAGTTCCTAACGGTTTTAATACTCATTTGTGTTAATAATTTTAAATAAAAAAGTAACAGTTTCGCAAGTTTTGTAACGGTATTTTACACTTAAATATTTGTAACGGTTTTGTAAACTTTGTAACGGTTTCTCGTGCCAAATTTGTGTTACTGATTCATAACATTCCTAACGTTTGTGAAATCTTTTGTAACGTTTTTTAAATGTTGCTATTCGCACAAATTAGTAACGGTTTATAACCGTTACAAAACTGTTTCATATGTAAAAAAAAATTATCCAAAACCACCCCTGAATACCAAACCTGCTGCATATATAAAAATGCCCTTTTACACGGTTCAAACATTAACAAGGAATCTCACACTTGCATCCAATCAAATAATTTAAAAGCCTATAATTTAAAAAAAAAAATGACCCCACCAATTGAAAATGAACATGAAAACGAAATAAATGAAAATGAAAACGAATATAAAAACATGTAGAAGAAAACAATGTACCTGGTACAAGACCACCACCAAGCACCTTGACAACCTCTATACCAAAGAGTCCAAACCTAAGTACCAAATACAACAATTATCAGCATTATAAACTAAAAATTCAGATACTTAAAAAGAAGACAAACACTCATTTTCCAAAAATATTCACAAAGTGAGAGAGAGTAATGAATCCAAAAGAACTACTCAAAGCCTTTCGTACAAAAAGCCTCTCAAATTGTTAAGACATTTGCAGGCAGATTACCCAACAAAAACAATATAATGACACCATGGGACAAATCAAATGGAGTCTCAATCTCCATTCCAAGAGTCTCTATATTCTTAATATACCAAGTGTGTAAAAATTTCTAATATAAAAGATTTCTCGAAATTTCGGCATAGTCTCCCCTGTACGTGTGACATTTAATTTTTTTTTACAACCTGTTAAGTACCTGTACATGATAAAAAAACACTTCATATAAACAACCCAATGCCCCAACACACTACAAAGTCATTCACCACTACGTCATCAGTCATACACCATTCAACCTTCTCTGCTTTTAAATCATCTCCCTACCATGTTGATGTGTATACTATTCTGTGTATACTCTTATCAGCCCATTTGCAAGTGATTCCATTTTTCTTTGTTTTTATTAGTTCAAGATACATCCAAACACACCTGAAATGCCTAACATGTTTGATGTGTTGGCATATATGTGTTATGTTGGCATACATGTTTCAAGATACATCCAAATAACCAAGACATCCTTTTGGACTAAACACGTGATGCAAGATTCCACCAAGGTCATTTAGTCAAATTCCTAATTTAAAGCTCATGTCATTCTCATCCAATAAAACATCGAGTTCAATGAAACTGGGAAAAAAACTCAAAAAGGAAATCCAAATAAATTTATAATAACTTTGGTGAAGAAAACAATACCATTTCGGCCATAAATGTTACATTATCTACAACCTGTGGATACAAACAAGGAGAAACACAACATGAGTAATGACTTTAGCTTAAATGAAGACTCAACAATATTAGGAACCCCATTAAAAGTAACTGTGTCACACAATGCAAAACAAGTTTCAGGTAGCCTCCTTTCCAAAGTCTCTCCATGCAATTAATTTAGTTGTTTAGTAGTATAAAACAAGAGAGTGATGTGCATGGCCTCCCTTATTTACATATCTGACATGAAAATAAAAATATCACATATCTTTTCAATGCTACGCATCTTAGAATTCTTGTTCGATATCAGTTGTTGAAGCAAAACCAAACACTTTGAAAAGATACAGCATCAAAAACACTTTCCAATCCTACTCGCTTCAGAATTCATGGCTCATATCAAGTAGCATAAGAATATTCAGCCACTGCAAGTTGGAAAATTGCAATGCCGCACTCCACGGTTGTCAGTCTCGCATACAAATCAGAAAAGAAACTGTGCAAATAATAGCCAAGTCCATATCTCCACTTCTGATTCTATATTTTAGTAGCATTTGTACAATTTATATAGATCATAGCTCTATTAATATTTACATTTTTTTTATTAGAACAACTATAATTTTCATTGTATACTAACTCTTTAAGATATATTCATATACATTTATGGGGGTGTTGGTATAGTTTTTTAGTATCTGTTAATAACATCAACATCCATGCTGCCTAAAAGTAACACTTGTAAGTTGTAATGACATTTCTAAACAAGTCTAAGTTTGGTCATCACCACAAAAGGACCATAAACAAAAGAACTGAATAAAATCTAAAAACAGTCTGCTCAATCTCATCATACTCTTTTGACTATAAACACACCAAGAAGAATAATCAAGAAAGCAAATTGACATTAGAACCAACAAAATATCTCAACCCACAACTCAATTGAAGTTTCTAAATAAAGCACTAAAAAATCATTAAAAACATACACAACACAGATGCAATTAGTAGGAAGCAAATCAAACAGAAAGAGGGCATCTCTTTTTTTAACTTATTTTTTTAGCCAAGAAGTAATGGGTTAAAAGAATGATGCAATTACCCAATGATCATGAAATTGTAGAACTCGAAAACTGTAAGAATGAGATAAGATAGTAATGACCAAAGCAATGCTGCGAAATGGGTAGAAAGAAAAGGAAGTTATTTATACTTGTTTATATATAACGTAATACACTAGTATGTAACATAGTAGTGGCATACATCCGCTTATTATAAAAATAAAAGAAAGTTCCCCACACAAGTCAGACCATATTATTATAGCAGCTTTCACATCGCACAATGATCATGCAAGTAAGAGAGCCCCCGTGTAGAACCATTGTAAAGTGCCCAACTTACCTGCTTATATTTCTTGTAGATTCGCTTGGTTACTATGTTCTTGGATTCATCAAAAAATGTGGGAACTTCTATTCTTTTCTTCAATCCTGCATTAAAAAAAAAAGAGCAAGATTATGAAATATGTGAACCAAAGAAAAATGAAAGATGGGATGCCACCTAAACCCATGTGAGTTTTCTCGTATCTGAATGAAATAATAACAGTAAATAATGAAAACAACATTTATATAAAAGGAGCAAATATTTTAGCTTTGCAATTAGAGTGTCAATATTCTGCCCAACCGTGTCTTCAACCAACTCCCCAAAGCAAAGTACAATGAGTTCACAGAGATTATTGGATAAAGCCACCTGATGACAAGACCCATCCATCAACAATGATCAGCTCACTCTAGGACCATCCACTTCTACACTACTATATAAAAATGTACCTTTGGCTTCTAAAAGAATAACTTAACTAAAAAACACATCAACTTAATGCTAGTAGAAAGCAAACATCAGATATCAAAAATGTATAATTGTTAATCAAAGGGTTTCCTGTTTTGAGAACAAAGTCAAATCGAGGCAAAGAATTCAAACATATTCACTTTTACCTTAGAATTGTTGGGTGTCCTTTATTTGGCTTTGCTCTTTGAAAATACTCCTCCCTTTGAGCCCGACAGAAATATCCCTCAAATAGTTCCTAAACATGATATTAAAAAAAAAAAGATTAAAACCAGCTTGTTAAATGAGAGTAGGTTGATATGATAAAACCCCTCAAACAAAAGCTCGTTCCAATGGACCCCCTTATCATAAACAACCAACATAAATTCAAATTACCTAAAGAAGATGATGCTGATACAACAAAGATACTACTAATTTCTGCCCATGACCCGAAACCCATGTGAATGTATACCCAAATTGAAAACTGAAATCAACAAAACCCCATTTCAATACACCCCAAGTCATAAACAAGAAGCCAAAACAAACTACATAAGAATGCAGGCAATACTCATCTAATAAAAAAAAAAATAACAATCAGTTTTAATACACATCACCCCCTTTTCAGAAACCACTAGCAGAGGCAGCACGGGGATCAATATTATAACACTACCAAGCAGGATTCAGGGTTTACCCTGACCCAGACCAAACCCGACCCTTAACATCCCTACATAATAACGAGTACTAATTATTTATAAGACACTCGAAAATGAGATCCTGAAAATGACTGGCAATTAACATCATCACCACCACCGCCACCATCATATTTGGTGTTAGGTTTGTGACTAGCACCAAACATAATATTAAATATAGTACTATGGGAACTTACAGCCACTTGGATTCCATATAGATGTGAGATAGCTATTAGCTACACATAGCAGAATTATTCCATAATGTTGCAACCTCAGTATAGATGATATAAAATTCTCTATTTGAGGATAGATTGAATGCTGTCAGGCCTTTAATTTGTACACTTGGGCCCATGGTTGATGGTACCATTATTGGGATTCAGGATCATCAAGGCCTACAGTCCATCCCAGGCCTACAGTTAGAATGAGCCCAAGGCTCTAGCACAGGCTGCGCCCATGTGAAATGCAAAGGCAATGCCCATATAATCAATCACTCAGGTTTGTTCCTCTGTTTTCTACATAGCAATCTGCTTGAAAGTTTTAGTTGAATTCAGTTGAGTGACCAAAGTGTTGGTCACATTTTCTTGAAGTTGAGACATTGTGATAGCCACTATGTTTAGTTGTTATCCCTTTTTTAGTCATCATATCATTCACCTGTTTTTTTTTAAAAAAAAACTACTGCAGTCTATAGTTTTTTTTTTTTTATAATGGAAAAATTTATTGCTCCAAAAGGAGAAGAACAAACACCACACCCAATACAAGGGGAAAAAAACAAAAGGCCAACAAAAAGGCAAGAAAATTAGCTAAACATCAAAAGAAATATAAGTACAAATAACTCATGTGTCAAGGAATTAGTTTGTCTTTAAACAGGAGTCCAAGTTGTGTGCACGCTTTGTAAATTTTATATGTTGCAATTTTAAGCAATTTCTAGGATCCTGTAAAGCCAACTAAACATTTGGTTCTTCTCTCATTTGGCGCTGAATCCAGACCAATGGAAGGCGGCATTCCTTCTAGTCATCTGTGTTGATTCGAAAGATGACCCTAGGGTCCAGGTGCTAATTTCAAGGCTCTATCCCACATTACAACTCCTTACATAGTGAATGGTAATGGAACCAAACATCAATAAAATATGATAAATAATGTAATATTACAGTGGGATTGAATCAACCTTCACAACAAGATATTCACACTACCATTAAAAAAAAGACAAGATATTCACACAAGACAGAGCAAGACAACCAAACCAACAAGATATGCACTGTAACAGGTAGAGTACCCATTTTCTTGTAACAGGTATAAGGAAACTTCTTTAGCATCTAGGTAGAGTACCCATTTTCTTCAAAGGGTAAACTCAATTGATAAGCACAACAAAAACATGTAAATACTAAAACAGAGAGAAATGAGAACAGATCTATGGTTTCATTACTTGAAACCAACAATTTGATAAATTATAGACTGAAATAACATCCCATTACAATGGCCAACAAAAACATCACATTATAACAATCACAATCCATTGAAGTGCCCTTAGATTAATGGATAGTACCCATTGCAGGGTTTTGTCAAAGAACATAGGAAAAGGCTAACAAAAACAGAGTGTCAGCAATGTAAGTACACTATCATCTTATACTCAAAACTGCTTTATTGAATGCAAGCAAATGTACAGGGATTAGTTGGTGCCACCTGGGGAGATTTGTCCCGTTGGGCCAAAGACCTCACAGATACCCACGTTATCAAAAAAAAAAAACTTGCATACGTACCATTTATCTGGACATCTTCCAATGACTTTTTGAAAATCCCTAGAACAATATTTGCAAGCCTAACTGTTCCATTTATAACCTGAAATTTAATTGCATGGTTTCAAGTTAGTAAATTCTAAAATAACTCACTTGTATCATTGTAATTAGCCAATGGGAACTAGCTTTAGGAAGAGAGTTAGTCATTTGACTCACCAGAGATGTAAATGTCATTGATTTGTATTCTTTCCATGTATTCATTCCAACACCATCAAAGAGAACTACACTGAGATGCCAAAAGAAAGTAAAAGTTGAAAATGTAATACCATTCAATCTCAAGGATGGTCAGGCCCAGGTGGACCACACTCTTTGTAACGAAATATTACTGATACATGTTATATAGCCAAATATTACTAATACAAGCCCAGTCAATGGCATTGCTGCCTAATCCATCTAACTAACTATACTTTTCAAACACTACCTAGTACCTACAAGTCAATTCAAATCATAGAAACATCAATGCATTCCAAGAGAATGCTAACAAATATTGAAGCTCGTTGTCAATAAATAAACTTAAAACTTCTCAAGAGAATGCTAACAAATATTGAAGCTCGTTGTCCAACTAAAAGCAATTGAATTGGCTTTGATTCAATATTTACCTGAACATGAATAGAGCCTTTCTATTTGAGAAAAGAGCAAAAATTGAAAAGTTACCCACAGTGGGCTCCTATCAATGTTAGCCATCTATCAGTTACATTCATTGGATCATGACTAAAGTTTGAAATTGGGTTCAACTCACAAATACAATCCAACACATACAGAACTCCCATCAACACAACAGCAAGAACAGAGCCAACAAAACAACAACAAAAGAAAAATACAGTCATTCCACTTGCCCAAGGAGAAAGACAGTCAGTATTATTTCTTTAACTGAAACTGCTGAGACTCTCATTCAAATTTAGAGTGAATCCTTTTCCATGCATATTTATAAAGTACTAGTTCTAATCGAAGTGGGAGACAATCCAACTTATCTATGAGTTCCATAATTATATGTCTGTATCTGGCAACATGACCCATCTAGCCAAATTTTTAAAATCATAATTGTGATGGAATACAAAGCAACTGAATATCAAACACATGTTAAGTTAAGATTATACATCAAGATAAAAAAAAAAGCAGAGAAAAAGAGGAGGCAGGGGGGAGATTAAGAAAAGAAAAAATCATAAAAACAAGTTCAACTACTTAAAAAACTCACATAATGAATGGTGGGGTGTGAATCAAAGCATCCATAAGAACCTATTGGGTTTCAAATTCAATCTGTCGTGTGTGTTGAAGTAAGTATTCCACTCCATTTACATCACAATTTATAAAAGTTAAAGCTACACACACAAAAAAGAAAAAAAACCAAACTCCACTCTTTATCCCAAGTCTCATAACGGATGACTAGCCAAGTAGAACAGGTTCTTTGAAATGAAAAACGTACCTAAGTTGGGCATGTAATGATATGACATCATGCTGGATTCTTCATGGATGATTAATGATTATACATTTATAGCCTACATTCTGAGGTATATTTCATATTTGAATTTAGAAATGAATAATAGTGATAAAATCTTGATAGAACCATCTGATCATCAGCAATTTATTAGTATCTAACTTAATATAGCTAACTGACATGAATAAATATAGACAAATGCATCTATAAAGTTATTTTGTAATCATACAACATTACATAAACTGCATGACAATGAGGGGTCCGATGCGTCGACCAATCTCAATTACTAATAAAAAGTGAGAGTCGAGAGAAGTCCGATCTGTGAATAATTAGGTCCAAGGCCCAATCAGAGGGTATAAACCATTGCACGGTCTGTGTGATAATCGGACAAGATTTCTAACATCAGATCTGAAGATATTCATATTCAAATAATCCAAATCTTTAGAAAAAAAGAAAGAAGGGGGACTAAAAATCTAAAATACGAGGAAATGTGATAAGGATAAAACCATTACCTCACTTCAAAGTTGTAAATGCATCTAAATGTTTGAACATTGGCCAGTAGCTTTCCCATTTTGAAATCACAAGGCCATAAACCAGTTGATGTAATGCTTGAGCCTATCGCGCAATTTCAACAAGTCCACCTATCCAACAACAAATACTTAATGAATCAAAAAAGGGAAAAAATAATTTGACCATTACTAGACAAGATATGTACCATATAAAGCATTAACACGTTACATTTGGGGGCTTGCCTTACATTTGTGATAACAAATATGGCAAACATATAAAACTAGAAAAGAAAAAAGCACATGATGAATGTGATATGAGAGATGAATTAACATCAATTATTGAAATTTTATTTCTATTGAGCTTGACTGTCTAGAGTCTAGAAGCCATGTGTGACCTATATTTTGGGCCTCACATCATAGACCATTCCTAACTGTTCCAAGCCTACAAACTAAATAGGAAACTTTCCAATCTTTATGATAGCAAGGTCCATGGTTTTTGCAGTAACATTTTTATATGGATCTTAAACAAGCTTCAAATATCTCCATTTCTCATGTGGGGCCAAGACACCTCTATCAGCTATTTATCCAATGATTTTGAGACAAAAATCAAGGAAACAAATCCTAAACTTTAGCATGTAAGCACCATCATCATCAAAGCATTATCTCATCTATCAAGGGTTGCCTCTGTGAATTTTTTATTCTTACTAATCATATTTAAAGCCATGTTTTTAGAACTCGACGATCCAACATGTCTTCCTACAAGAGCATGCAAGTATAGATATTAGAACCCTAGGTCCTTATCATTGGATCTTGCACCCGACATTAAGAAACATACATACATATATTGGATCACACATGTGGCCTCAAAATAAATAAAAGAGTTGTCCGCAAGAGAAAACAAATTGCACTGTCCCAATAGCATGCATAAGCCAGCTTCATCTCAATGCAAAGATTAGGCAGTCAATTCCCATTTTCTCCTTATTAGACTACTTTTTATGTATACTTGTCTTTTCCCCCTTATCAGAAAAATGAAAGAAAGTTTCTCAAAAGATGCCAAACATCATTATCATAAACTCTATCCATTTTCTTCTCATACTTAAATCCCCATCTCAACTCCGAACCCTAATCCTTTTTTTAATCCTTAAATCCCCATCTCAACTCTGAACCCTAATCCTTTTTTTTTAACCCTTTACCCAATTTATGTTTGTTTTCATCATATAGTTCATCATCCTCTTTTTTCTTTCTTAATGTTGGAATTCTTTTACTATACATGAATGTATATAAAGAACCACATATTCAACAAAGAGTCCCCAGTAGAACAGGAAAAACATCTCACTGAAGCCCGACATAGGCACCCCTAACACCTTGCAAAAAAAAAAAAAAAAAGAGGCAAAACTAACACAACAGTGAAAAAAGAAAAAAACTGCAATCGCCAAAAGCAGAACCCCTAGCACATGAGCATGTATACCAAATCATAATCCTCCTTCGTACCCAACTTATTAGGTAAGAGCACACACTTGCTAATTAACCAAAAAAAAAAAAAAGCCCTCTCTGTAACTTCCATGTTTAGTTAGTCGACTCATTAATCCATTGCAAGGCTGAAACAGCAACCTAACATATTAATCTCTGAATCCCAAGGTCATTCATTCAAGCACAAAACAATCTCAATCAAATCCATGCAAAAATGGGGGATGGAAAGGAAGAGAGAGAGAGAGAGAGAACCAAGGGAGAGGGCAAGTGGTGTGCAGGTGGGCGCAGGGCGGAACAGAGGAGGAAGCAGGGGAGAGGGAGAGGAACAGGGGAGAGAGAGAGAGAGAACCGAGGGAGAGAGGGAGTGGTGTGCAGGAGGGCGCTGCAACAAGCGCAGGCGAGGGGAGACAGGGGAGGAAGAAGAAGAGAGGAAGGGAGGGAGGAGAACAGACAGAGAGGAAACAGAGAGATGGGGAACGAGGGAGAGAGAGAACAGAGAAGAAAGAGAGATGAGAGGGGGAATGGCGCGCGGTGTGTGCGGAGTGCAGGAAGAGGGAGGGGTGTACCTGCGCAGGGGAGGCGTCCGGCGGCGCGAGGAGGAAGATGAAGGCTCTGCTGGCTTCCGGGGCTCCTTCGCGCGCTTGGCAGTGCTGGCGATGAGAGGGTCGTGCGCCTGGGAGAGGGAGGGAGAGGGAGGGAGAGATAGATCGGGATGAGAGGAGATGGGTTCTGGAGGACGATGATGGGTTTCTGAGTCCGATGTCGATGTAATCCGGCGAGAGGAAAAGGTCGTCGGGGACGAAGCAGGCGGCGGAGTCATCGGAGTGGATGGGGATGGAGAGGAAGGGTGGGTGAGGAAGATGCTGGAGCGGCTGCGAGGGTACTGGGAGCGGCTGCGAGGGTACTGGGAGAGACGATGTTGATGAGAGGAACTGAGATTCACGGGGAGGGAAAGAAAGAATGGGTGCGGGGTAAGAGGGAAACGAGAAGGGCAGAGCGCGGGAGGGAAAAAACGTGGGAAGGAAAAACGAAAGAAAAAATGGATTTTGGGTCAGCCACCGCTCTTTTTCCTGCGCCAATAGCTTATATTCCAGTAGTAACGGTGGTTTATTAACGGTTACTGGTCCGTAACAAAATAATTTTTAAATCGAGTAAATTTAATGTAACACTTTAAAATCAATGTTAACGCCTATAAAACGTTAGGAAACTAGTTACACTTAAAAACCGTTACTTACCAAAAATCTTGAGCGTTACGAATATCCTATTTTGGTGTAGTGATAGGAATAGCTTAATAACCTCTTGTGGTACCCTTGCAGAGTTTCTGAAACATGATGGCATCTCTGATATTGATGGGACAGAGTTACTTTTAGAATTGCAAATCTTGAGAGAAGTTTTACTAGAGGACATAAAGAAGGCAGTTGATGTGCTAAATCATTTGAACTCAAGGGCTAGTTGCTTTCCAAATGCCTGGGTTGCTTGCAGAATTTTGTTGACTATACCAGTAACAGTTGCCTCTGCAGAGGGAAGTTTTTCTAAGTTGAAAATGATCAAGTCTTACATTCGGTCAACCATGTCGCAAGAAAGACTGAATGGACTGGCTATGTTATCCATTGAGAAAGAGTTGGCAGAGAAGATAGATTATACAAATATAATTATTGATTTTGCAGCGAAAACTGCTATACGAGTAAATTTTAGATGATTCTTTGCTTTTGTAATTATTTTGGCACTAGTTATGTTTTATTTTATCTTGCTAGTGGGGTTAAGTTTTATGTTCCTTCTACAGAAAAAAAAATTGCACGTGTTTTTTTTTTAAGACAGGGCCCATCACTACACCATTTCAGGAAATACCTAACGGTCCAAAACCGTTACTAAAAAAATTTGTAACGGTTTTTTTGGGTCACAGTTTGGGCGTTTCTAATCTGTTATAAACATCCCTAACGGTTGTAAACCGTTACAAACATATTAATTGTAACGCTTTATTTCCGTTACTGAAATTAGTTCCTAACGGTTTTAATACTCATTTGTGTTCATAATTTTTAATATTAGTAACGGTTTTGTAAGCTCTGTAACGGTTTTTCATGCCAAATTTTTGTTACTGATTCATAACATTCCTAACGGTTGTGAAATCTTTTGTAACGTTTTTGAAGTGTTACTATTCGCACAAATTAGTAACGGTTTATAACCGTTACAAAACTGTTTTATATGTAAAAAAAAATTATCCAAAAACCACCCCTGAATATCGAACCTGCTGCATATATAAAAATGCCCTTTTACACGGTTCAAACATTAACAAGAAATCTCACACTTACACCCAATCAAATAATTTTATTAAAAGATAACATCACCAAAAGAACATATTGATAGAAGTGTAAGACTTGATGAAGTTACATTTGTTGGGTGCTTCTGGGATGCAAATATGGAGGATTCTTGGAGTAAGGAAAGAAGAATTTTTATTATACTAAAAGAGAGTCTGGAGTTAACCTATTGGTGGAGCACTATGTTTGTATGATGTATATATTATAGCAAACAAATCAGGTACGTTATATTAGTAATGCAATGGTGACCGATCACTTGAATGAATCATTTGCCAAGAGCAAGCAAAGATTCTGCATGCACTTGAGCTCTTCGAATAGCTTAAGGGGGGGGGGGGGGGGGGGGAAAGAAAACGACGATGGAGGTGGAGGAGAAGAGGTATGTTTGGAATTACAAATATCATAACACAGTAATGGAAAAATAGCACATTCTGAAACCCCTCTGCTAGGAGTAGGCATGGTGATATAAAGAATAAAGAACCCATCTTTCTAGTCGAAAAAGTTGTGAATGAAGACACTGCAATATGGTGATGGGTTTAGGGTGAGGTGAGATGCTAATCCATGCATTTGTATCATGCATCACACATGGCAGAGAAAGTAATGATTGTGCTCAACATTGTCCTCAGCATAAATGACTTGAGGGAAAAAGTAGTTTTATAAACAAGCAATAGCATGACATCTAAGTTTTCCGGCATAGACGAGTGTAGGAGAACTAATTGCATCAGGACAATTTCAACATTCCCTGTGATGTCCCCCTTTAACTCATATGAATAGAAAGACTACAGTATGTTCTCAGCATCCAATACCTTTTTCAAGTGACACCCCACATTGTCTACAGGGTATATGTACAAATTACTATATTAAAAACAAGAAGCCATCTAAAAAACTTTTCCATCTAAAAAACTTGACTTTGCAGGAAATACAACATCAAGTTTGATTTCGGTCATACCAAGCCACACGAGTTTTTACAAACCTAAACCCTCTGCCCTAGAAGCTAAATCCATAATGAAATACCTAAAACTCACAACTCTATAAGTAAAACAATGAATAATGGATGATGACTAAAATGACACATACTAAGTTGGTACTAAACAAACATAGCAGTTGTAGGTGCAGAAAATTATGACCCACAATAAGAGGGTGCCTTACAGGACTTATCCGGGAAGATGGTGGTGTCTGGAATGTCTGGATGCCGTCCGAGAGCCTGAAAGGGAGAAGCAAACGGTCAGAGGACCCTGGCCTGAGCGGCGCAAGGCTCTCCGATGCCAAAGTCAGTATGTGAACTGGAACGATGGAAGAGAGGGAGAAGAGAGACAGAGTAAGGGTTCTGTGAATGGAATTATGCGTACCTTGCATGGTGCATGAAGGTCTATTTATAGAGGTTTGGATCGTATCTCTCAGAGAATATCTTGGTGTGGGTCCTATGATCTGACTGGGAAGTCATGATCAGCCCACAAAGTAATAAATGCAGTCTAATCCGGCCCACTCAACATTTAATGCTAGTCGGGTCAGCCCACATTGCATTAAATGCGTGTCTTGTTGGGCCAGATTGTGTTGGGCGCCTTTGGCGGTAGGAGTACCAGCGGATCTGCCCTCGGGCCTTGCCCTGATGTGGCCTCAGCCGCTGGATGCTGCCACGTGGCGATCTGGTGAGGATAGTGGGCGGCTGGATGTCGCGTCTGTCCCACTAGCTCGTGAGCCTATCCCTCCACGTGTCTGATGACGTGGGGGATGAGGGGCCCAAGCGAAGGTTCTTTCTTGCTTCGGCTACTGTCCTGGCTTCTTCAGCCGAGGTAGCTTTAGCCGAGGTAGGGTTCTTTGCTGAGATGGCATCCGGGGTGGCCTTGCCGAGATGGACTCTTTGCCGAGATGATGCCCGAGGTGGTCCAGTTCGGCGCTTGTGGCCTGGAGATGTTTGATGTCGGCCAAGGCCTCCGCCCTGGTAGCCGGGATGAGATCGGTGCCACGTAGATGGCACGCGGATGGCACGTGAGAATGCTTAGACCCGTCTGATGGCTGTGATTAGCTTAATCCTGTAGCTCTGGAAATTTCCCCACACAATTGCCCCCTAGCTTCTGAGCTCGCGTAGAACGTCAGTGCCGTGAGGTCGGGGGCTATGTGCCGGGCCTATCTGGAGGAGAGCCTCTTTCGGCCCTGACTCGCTGTCGCTTTGGATGTTCGAGATAATAAATGGCGTCCCCTATTCAATGCTGAAGACAATTCGACGGCTCCACGCGTCATCTCCTGGCTGGTTGTCTGTCTCCTCGAGGTCGTACGCGCCGTCACGTCAGGGACGCAATCAATTTTTGAAATGATGTGCGCGCCGTTTCGTCAGGGGCGTAATCAATTTTTGAAATGATTCGCGCGAAATCCCAGAGGGCGCCCCTTGGCACGCCCGATTAGGGTTTCTGCAAAGGGGGGCCTCTCTGCTATATATATAGGGCAGTTGAGGTCTGCTCTATCCTTCGTTTGCGATTCTGAATCAGAGGCGAGCGTCAGAAGAGGGAAGGCTACTGTGAGGGAGCTTCATCCGAGAAGTGGTGCGCTGCTGAGGTTGAGTCTCTTCGCTGTCCAGCATCTTCGTTCTGCTTCCGTAAGTTCCTTCTGCCTTGTTTCTTCTTCCGCGGGTTCCTCTGTTTTTAGATTGGGATAGGAATGGGGATTTATAGCCACTGGTTAGAGGGCGAGGCAGCGATCGAGGGCTTCAGGTCAGCCTTTAGGATCCCTGCTGATGTCCGAGTCAGGGGTGCTGAACCCCTTGGGTACAACCCTCGTGACTTTTCGGGAGGCTGGATGCCTTTTCCACTGGTGGCTGTGATAGAAGGTGGGGTCCGATTCCCCCTTCACCCACTTCTCAGGAGGTGCCTTAGTCAGTGGCGTCTCTGCCCCTGCCAACTGCTGCCGAATGCCTTCAAGATCGTGATGGGCACGTCAAGCTGAATGAGGTCCTGGGCACCGACTTCGGCGTCTTCGACCTTGAGGACGTCTATGACATATGCAGGTCCGGAGAGTCTTATTATCTCCGGGCTAAGCCAGGCCGGGACGGCTTCGTCCGATACTTGGAGGATTCGAGCAAGTATGCTGGAGACGATCTTCTATACGTCTCAGGGAACTGGGAGTTTGGGGAGGCCGACACCGATAGAGGCTACCAGGTCCCTCGCCACTTCGGTACCATTCCAAGTAAACGCCTTTCGTTTCTTTCTTTTTTCATAAGTTTCTTTTTATTCTGCCGCGCTCATGCTTCTGATTGCTGCAGCTTTGAAGGAGAGGAAGCGGGCTGCCAAATACATCTGGAAGAGGAACGAGGCCTGGCTCCGTCTGGTGAAGCGATACAGCGGTCACGACGGCAGGGCGGCTTGGTCGCTGCTAGGGTATAAGCCGAAGTACCGCGGGTATCTGAGGGGCACCGTAGAGCCGATCCAGAGTGAAGGTGCCGGATCCGGGGCTGGTCAGGAGCAGGCCGTTCCGGAGGTCGCAGAGCCCTTGCGGGTGTCGTCTGACGTTAGGGCGACGTCTGGAACCCTAGCCTCCACATCGGGATCGAGACTTCCCTCGCCAGACTCCGAGATGAGGCACACCAGGCGTTTGTCGTTCGAGGACCTCGAGGCTTTGGCGCTTGGAGCGGAGGACGCCCGAGCCCCCCAGGAGCCGGTAGATTCTCCGAGGCATCCGTCTCCGAGGGCTCGGGTGGCTTCTCCTGCAGAGGTGGCGGAGGTTCACGCGCCCCCTAGCCCTGTTGATCCAGGAGTACGCCTGCCCCCGGCTGAGGTTGAGCAGGAGGAAACTCGGCCGCTGAAGATGGCGAGGACCGACGCGGGCCCTAGCTCGGCTGCTGCCCTCGTTGCCCCAGGGGCCGCCGTTATGGGAGCCGAGCTTCATGCTTGGGCCGGGGAGGCCGATGACGATGGAGGATTGCATTCTTCACAAGATCGAACTCCCGGTCCTCGAGGCCTTAGGGCGAGCCTGCGCCCTTCCCCGGGACATGGAGCGGCTGGACAAGTACAGCGACCAGAAGCTGATCCTCCGTATCTTGGGCGATCTTGAATAGCAATAAACATGGTGGCGCGGCTGACGAGGGAGTCTGACGGATGTCTCCACGTGGCGCCATAGGGATCACTGGTCGACAGTCGCGCCTTCCCAACAACGCGTGGGAGACTTCGCCCCATAACTCCTTTTGGAGACTGAGCCTTCTTCCATCCTATAAATAGGGGGAACAGGCTCGCCATGGGAGAAGGAAGAAACATAGTTGTAGGAACTATGTCTGGGAGGTGCCTGAAATTACTTGATCCGGGGGAAAACCCTGCGCCGTTGGACGGCTGCCCCCGAGGGGGGAAGGCTGTCGTGGTCTGCGCGCTCTCTGAAGGAACTCCCCGTGGGCCACGCGCTCTCTGAACGCGGGTCCATGGCCATTGGCCCTTGGCCAGACAGAGTGAGGATGCGCTGCAGGGGGACGGTGGCGCATTCTCGTCCAACACGACCCTGTGCGCTCGTCGTACGGCAGGCGGGTTGAGGCTCTGCTGGTCCGGGAGGTTTATTCAAGCTTGGCTGGTCCCTCTGGCCACCGAGGGTGTTGCAGGGCCCAGCGAGGTTCAGGATCGCTCAGAACCTCCAGGCGGCGATCCGGCGTCCTCGAGCCTTTTGCCTGAAGAGTCGTTGAAGATCAGAGTCTCCTGGCCTTTATCTATTTTCTGTTTTTAGAGGACTGTGGTCCTCCTTTCTGTACTTTGCTTTCTGTTATGTATTTCTTGTAACGAAGCAGTTTGCAATGAATGAAAAGGAATTTTCTGATTACCCAAGCTGTGTACAGTGCTTCTGAGTCCTTTTTCTCATTACTTTGCGCTGTTCCGAAATGCTTGGATTTGTGTTTGAATGCTGGAACTGACCTCGGCCGAAAGGGCTGGCTTTGGCCGAGACGAGCTGCATTGTGCCGAGATGGACCCATTCCGTTGGCCTCGGCTCGGCGAAAGTGAGTTCGGCAATGGCCTTCTGATGGGTGTATGAACCCGGACTTCAGGAAACTGTCCTCGGCCGGGCTGAGTGTAGAAACTGCAGGCCTTTTCCAAGGCGTAGAGCCTGAGTGTGTCCAAGACACGGATTTTAGGAAAGGCTGAGTGTAGGAACTCGAGGCCGTTTCCAAGGCGTGGAGCCTGTGTGTCCAAGACACGGGATTTTAGGAAAGGCTGAGTGTAGGAACTCGAAGCCGTTTCCAAGGCGTGGAGCCTGTGTGTCCAAGACACGGGATTTTAGGAAAGGCTGAGTGTAGGAACTCGAAGCCGTTTCCAAGGCGTGGAGCCTGTGTGTCCAAGACACGGGATTTTAGGAAAGGCTGAGTGTAGGAACTCGAAGCCATTTCCAAGGCGTGGAGCCTGTGTGTCCAAGACACGGGATTTTAGGAAAGGCTGAGTGTAGGAACTCGAAGCCATTTCCAAGGCGTGGAGCCTGTGTGTCCAAGACACGGGATTTTAGGAAAGGCTGAGTGTAGGAACTCGAAGCCGTTTCCAAGGCGTGGAGCCTGTGTTGCCGGGGTCGACCAGAGAGACAGGTTGACGACAAGGAAAAAGCTGCTTTTATTGATTCTGAAGTTCATTACATCTTTAGAAATAGAATTTCTTCAAGTGGGATGCATTCCACGGTCTCGGCAGCGGCTTGCCTTCCAGGTCTTCGAGCTTGTAGGCTGACTTTCCTGCCAGTGAAACTACTCTGAACGGGCCGTGCCAGTTCGGGGCAAGCTTCCCCTCATTTGGTTCTCTGTCAGCTGGCAGGGTCTTCTTTAAAACGAGCTCTCCCGTGGTGAACCTTCTTTCCTTGACATTTTGATTGTATGCCCTGGCTAACCGTTGCTGATAGTCGGTTAGTCTCAGGGCTGCCGCTTCTCGTCGTTCGTCCGCCAGCTCCAGCTCCATCGCCAGGTTCGTCTCATTCCGGCCTTGGTCGACCAGCTCTGTCCTCAGGGTAGGAAGGCCGATTTCCAAGGGAATGACCGCCTCCATCCCGTAGGCCAGAGAGAATGGTGTCGCCGAGGTGGACCTCCTTGGAGTTGTTCTGTACGCCCACAGCACGCTCGGAAGCTCTTCTGTCCATCTGCCCTTTGCCTTGTCCAGTCGCTTCTTCAGGCCGTCCAGGATCACTTTGTTGGAGATTTCTGCCTGGCCATTACTCTGTGGATATGCCGGGGTGGAGTAATGGTTTCTGATGCCGTGCTCTTGGCAGAAATCTCTGAAGGATTTGGAATCGAACTGAGTCCCGTTATCCGAAATCAGGGTCCGGGGGATGCCGAACCTCGTGAGGATGTTTTTCCAGACGAAGTTCCTGGAGTCCCTGTCCGTGATGGAGGACAACGGTTCAGCCTCTATCCACTTGGTGAAGTAGTCCGTAGCCACTATCAACCATCTTTTGTTCCCTGGAGCTCGGTGAAGAGGCCCCACAATGTCCAGGCCCCATTGAGCGAAGGGCCATGGACTGGAGAGGGGACTCAGATCCTGTGCTGGCTGATGGAGGGAGTGGGAGAACTTCTGGCATTTCTCGCATTTTCTGGCGTAGATCTGGGCGTCCTTCTGCATGTAGGGCCACCAGTAACCCTGGCTGATTGCTCTGTAGGCCAACGACCGGCCTCCTATATGGCTGCCGCAGATTCCTTCGTGGATCTCGTACAGGAAGTCGTCCACCTTGGTCGGGTGGACACATTGGAGGTATGGACCTGTGAAAGACTTCCTGTAGAGTTTGCCTTCTGGAGAGAGCCAAAACCGGGCTGCCTTGAGCCTGATCTTGTGGGCTTCAGTCTTGTCCTCGGGAAGCTGGTCGTCCTTCAAGTAGGCGACGATTGGATCCATCCAGCTGGGGCCAAGGTCAGCACAGAGGACAAGCCGAGATGAATGTAGTTCTAGACTTGACCTTGATACTGACCCGACCTCGATGGTCCTCTTCTTTCCTGCTTCAACAGCGGAGGCCAGGTTTGCAAGCGCATCTGCGTGCGTGTTGGTATCTCGGGAGATTTGCCTGACCTCGGCTTTTTGGAATTGGGAGAGTAGCTTTTTCGCATGGGCCAAGTAGGCCGCCATCCTGTCGTCCCTAGCCTGGTAGTCCCCAGCGAGCTGGCTAGTTACCAGTTGAGAGTCGCTGAAGACCTCCAGATGCTGGGCTCCGAGGATTCGGGCGCTGTTCAACCCTGCAATCATTGCTTCGTACTCTGCCTCATTGTTCGTCGCTTTGAAGTCCAAGGTGAAGGCTTGCTCTATGACCAGTCCCCCTGGCGATTGGAGAACTATGCCGAGGCCAGCTCTCTTGGAGGTGGACGACCCGTCGACGAAGATCTTCCATGCCGAGGTGGGAGACTGCTGGACTTTTGTTTCTACTGGCTCTTGCCCTGTGCCCCCCAGTGCCGTGCCGAGCTGGGTCGGAGCCGGGTTGGGGCAGGCGAATTCGACTATGAAGTCTGCCAGAATCTGGGCTTTGATCGCAGTTCGGGGACGGTACTGTATGTCATATTGCCCCAGTTCAACTGCCCACTTTGATATGCGCCCTGAAAAGTCAGCTTTTTTGAACAATGAACGGAGTGGGTGCTCCGTGATAACCACAATAGTGTGGGATTGAAAATAATGGGAGAGCTTGCGGGAGGCAGTAACGAGAGCCAACGCAAGCTTCTCCAACAGGAGGTACCTGGTCTCGGCATCGAGCAGGGTCTTGCTCGTGTAATAGATCGGCTTTTGAACTCCCTCGTCCTCCCTGATGAGGACGGAGCTCACTGCGTGATCCGAGACCGCAAGGTATAAATACAGGATCTCCCCCCGAGTTGGGGTGGAGAGTAATGGGGGTGACATCAAATAAGTTTTGAGTGCGGCCAATGCCTGGTCGCACTCAGGGGTCCATTGGAACTTCAAATTTTTCCTCAGAAGCTGGAAAAAAGGCCTGCACTTATCTGATGAGCGGCTGATGAAGCGATTGAGTGCGGCGGCCATTCCTGTAAGCCTCTGAACTTCCTTTGTGGTAGAGGGACTTTGGATGCCCTGGATGGCGGTGATCTGTTCTGGATTGGCCTCTATCCCCCTCCGCGTCACTAAGCTGCCGAGGAACTTGCCAGAGGCTACGCCGAAGGCGCACTTGGCAGCGTTTAACTTGAGCTTGTAGGCGCGAAGGATGCCGAAGACTTGGCCGAGATCCGCCAGATGGTCGCTGGAGCGCACAGATTTGACGACCATGTCGTCGATATACACCTCTACCGTTCGGCCGAGCTGGGCCTGGAACATCTTTGTGACGAGGCGCTGATAGGTCGCCCCCCGCGTTCTTCAGCCCGAAGGGCATTACTTTATAGCAGTAAGTGCCGCGGGGGGTGATGAATGATGTTTTCTCCTCGTCGGGCTCGTAAAGCGGGATCTGATGATAGCCTCGGTAGGCGTCAAGGAAGCTCATTCGGTCGTGACCAGCGGTGGCGTCAATCAGTTGGTCAATCTTCGGGAGGGGGAAACTGTCCTTAGGGCAAGCCCTGTTCAGGTCGGTGAAGTCTACGCACACCCTCCACTTTCCAGTTTTCTTCTTGACGACCACCGTGTTGGCCAGCCATACCGGGTATTGGACTTCCCGGATGGCCCCTGCTTTTAGCAGGTTGTCGACCTCTTCCACGACCGCATCTGTCTGCTGCAGCCCGGTTCTGCGGGCCCTCTGCACTACTGGCTTGTGGTTGGGGTCGACGTTGAGCTTGTGGCACATGACCTCAGGGTCGACCCCGGGCATCTCACTTGGGTTCCAAGCGAAGACGTCCACATTCTGCATCAAGAACCGAGAGAGTTTGGCCCTTTCTTCGTCCGACAGCTGGGTGCCGATCAGGAAGAAACGGTCTGGGTCTGTCGGATCTAGCCTGACCTCGGCCAGGTCCTCGATGCTCTTCTTCTCAGGGTCCCGGCCGATCTCATCGAGGCCTTTCTCGAACTCGGCCAGGTTGACGCGCTCTGGCTCCTTCACGGCTGGGACTGCGGCCAGCATGCACTGCCTAGCCTGCTGCTGGTCTCCCTTTACTGTGACTACTTCCATCTTGCCTTCCTCGTTCTCATGGACGAACTTCAGCTTTTGGTGGAAGGAAGAAGGAACTGCCTCTAGCTTGTGGAGCCACGTTCTGCCCAGAATGACATTGTAGGGAGAAGGGGCGTCCACAACCAGAAAGTCGGCTGACACGGAGGCTCCGCCAACTTGGGTTTCCAAGGTGATTCTACCCTTGGGGTAGACTGGTGTGGCGGACAACCCTAGCAGAGGTGCACGAACCTCCGTGAGGTCTGCTTCGGAGAGTTTCATCCGTTTGAAGCAGTCGTAGTAGAGGACCTCGGAGGAGCTGCCGGAGTCGACGAGGATCCTCTTTACGGTGAAGTCTCTCAGCTTCATGGTGAGGAGCAGGGGGTCGTTGTGAGGGACCTAGACTCCCTCTAGGTCTCGATCCGAGAACGAGATGGCTGGTCTGTCGCGGCGGGCTTTCTTGGACGCCGGAGCGAGGTCGGCTTTCATTACTTCTTTCTCGTGCGAAGCTCGCCTGGCTTCGGCACGGGCTTGAGAGCTTCCCCGGGACGAGGAAGCGGGAGCCGAGGACGCCAGATGGATCACGTTGATGATCTTCTCTGAGTCCTCGCTGTCTGGAGCCGGGGCTGCGCTCTGGTGGACCCGGCCCTCGCTGCCGCCGGCATCACCTTCCTTGATGAACTCTGGGATGTGGCCCTCTTTGGCCAGCTTCTCCAGATACCACTGCAAAGTCCTGCATTCTTCAGTCCTGTGCCCGTTGCCCTTATGGAAGGCGCAGTGGAGCTTGCTCCGGGAGCCTTCGGTGGGTTCATACTTCATGGGCGGAGGATACTTGAAGAACGGCTTGGATTTGATCTTGGCCAGGATGCGGTAGATCGGCTCCTTGAAGACGACATTGACGCTCTGACTGGCGCTGGAGGGAGGTCTGGGCTTCCAATTGCCCCCAGACCTGGACGACGAAGGCTTCGCCGAACTAGAGGCCCAAGTCCCGCTTGGACTCCTGCTTCTGGGAGGGCCTCCCGCCTCTTTGCCGAGGCTGGCTATTCTTCTGTTCGGGCTCTGGATGCCCGTCCTGATCCTTAGCTCGGATCTCGTCTTCCTCCCGGGCGATAAAGCGCTTCACCCGGGACATCAACTCTGACATGGATTCTGGGGTGTCCCCGGCCAAGTCCTTCCGCAAGTCGCTGCCGGGGATCAGGGCATGCTGGAAGGCGTAGATGGCTATCGCCTCTCTTGCGCCCTCGATCTGGCTGTAGATCGCCCAGAATCGGTGGGTGAACTTGGCGAGAGTTTCGCCCTGCTTCATTCTGAGGGCGATGAGGTCCCCTTCCTTCTTGGGGACGACGGTGTAGGCCTGGAACTTCTTCAGGAAGGAGAGCTGGAGCTCCTTCCAACTGGAAACTGACTGCTCCGGGAGAGAGCAGAACCACTTCAGGGGGAGGTCGCCCAAACTGGAGGAGAAAATCTTGCAGTTTAGGGGACCCTCGTTCCCCCAGATGGACATCTTCTGGGAGAAGTGTCGGAGGTGTGCAGATGGGTCGGACAGTTCGTCATAGGGGACGAACCGCGGGACGGAGAACTTCCTGGGCAAGGGGGTGCGCTCGATCTCCTTCGTGAAGGGAGAGCCCCCTAGATCAACGTGACCGCAGATCTGCTTCTGGTCCTGCATGTCCAGGTTGTGCTGGAGAGCCAGCCTGACGCGTTTGTCGAACCACTCCTGCTCGTCGTCCTCCTCTGGAGTCTGAACTCTGGACTTTCGCTTGGGGTGGTTCGGACTGCGATGGCTATGAGTTCGGCCATCGCGACTATGGTGACTCCGGCTGTTGCTCGAGCCTTCGTCACGAATCTGGCCCCGCTTCTGGTCCAGATGATGTCTGAGGTCTTCACGAGGAGGCTGGGCTGCCTTGCAGGGAGCGCCCTTCTTTTTCCCCTGAGGCTCAGAGACCGGCCTCAAGGAGGCAGCTTGTGCCGCCTTCAGCTGTTGTTGGACCCGCTGGAGCTCTTGAACTAGCTGCTCCTGCTTCTGGAGAAGAGCGTCTTGTGCTGCGACGTCTCCTTCAGCTGCAACAGCTTTATCTTTGCGGGGGGGTTCGTGTCGACGCTCGTCGCGCCTGGGTGGCACGGTTTCGTCCGCTGAGAGCGAGGCCTCGACTCCCTCCTGGAATGGGATCTCGACAAAGAGTTGGGAGCCCAGACGACCCTCGCCTGCGGATGTGCCTTGGATCGTTCGGGACCGTCCCTGAGGAGGGACTTCCGCTGGCGGTGGTGGCAGCTCGAGCGCTGCTCTTGAGGATTCTACCCCCTTCTTAGCTTTCGGAGGCATGGCTTCTGAGAGATTGAGGTTTAGAAAGATTGGGAAGGTTTTGAGAGGTTTGGATGGCTGGGATATTTCTTTCCCACAGACGGCGCCAATTGTAGGTGCAGAAAATTGTGACCCACAATAAGAGGGTGCCTTACAGGACTTATCCGGGAAGATGATGGTGTCTGGAATGTCTGGATGCCGTCCGAGAGCCTGAAAGGGAGAAGCAAACGGTCAGAGGACCCTGGCCTGAGCGGCGCAAGGCTCTCCGATGCCAAAGTCAGTATGTGAACTGGAACGATGGAAGAGAGGGAGAAGAGAGACAGAGTAAGGGCTCTGTGAATGGAATTATGCGTACCTTGCATGGTGCATGAAGGTCTATTTATAGAGGTTTGGATCGTATCTCTCAGAGAATATCTTGGTGTGGGTCCTATGATCTGACTGGGAAGTCATGATCAGCCCACAAAGTAATAAATGCAGTCTAATCCGGCCCACTCAGCATTTAATGCTAGTCGGGTCAGCCCACATTGCATTAAATGCGTGTCTTGTTGGGCCAGATTGTGTTGGGCGCCTTTGGCGATAGGAGTACCAGCGGATCTGCCCTCGGGCCTTGCCCTGATGTGGCCTCAGCCGCTGGATGCTGCCACGTGGCGATCTGGTGAGGATAGTGGGCGGCTGGATGTCGCGTCTGTCCCACTAGCTCGTGACCCTATCCCTCCACGTGTCTGATGACGTGGGGGATGAGGGGCCCAAGCGAAAGTTCTTTCTTGCTTCGACTACTGTCCTGGCTTCTTCAGCCGAGGTAGCTTTAGCCGAGGTAGGGTTCTTTGCTGAGATGGCATCCGGGGTGGCCTTGCCGAGATGGACTCTTTGCCGAGATGATGCCCGAGGTGGTCCAGTTCGGCGCTTGTGGCCTGGAGATGTTTGATGTCGGCCAAGGCCTCCGCCCTGGTAGCCGGGATGAGATCGGTGCCACGTAGATGGCACGCGGATGGCACGTGAGAATGCTTAGACCCGTCTGATGGCTGTGATTAGCTTAATCCTGTAGCTCTGGAAATTTCCCCACACAGCAGTGAACATCAAAAAACACCAAAAATCCATAAGGGTTTGCATCAATATCTAAACCTGATCATGAAAACAATGTGACATTCAAACCAAAACATGAGATTTTAATAACAAGTCCAATACTTACATCTGAAACTGATATAATTCCCAGTCCACTGGGTCCAAATCCTTCCTCAATCTTCACTGACAAGCCGGCATCCTTATCCTGTCATTTTTCATCAAAACCCACCAAATAGAAAAAGCAAAAAAATAAGAATCCAAATTACAAACCCCAAAAACAAGAAGCAATTCATGAGCAAAAAGAAATTTAACAAAAAGAAGCAGTTCATGAGCAAATCATTCACCTTATTTTTGTTTGTTAAATTCACATCTGGTTATCACGTGGCTGCACCTAATATGTTCTATTACTTTATTTTTCATATAACAAATTGACTCCACAAATAGGGAAATGTACTTTTTCGCATTATCGAGAGACCCAAAGATGGGTGACCCCCTATGTAAAAATCTTATGTCACTTGCAATGTTATCTTTGTTGAACACAAGGAGGAAGAGCAAGAGCAACACAAGGTGCGTTGGGTATTTTTACTACTAAACTAACCTTTACTTTTTCTGGGTCTCAGGAGGCACTGTCACAACAGACTCAGTTGGACCAAGCTGCTGCAACAGACTCTTTCGATGCTCTTCCTCTGTTCTTTCCTCCGTTAGATTTCCCAGCCATTTTCACCCCTGAAACATTTAAAAAAATTTCTATTGTAAAAGATTTCTCGAAATTTCGGCAAAGTCTCCCCTGTACGTGTGACATTTAATTTTTTTTTTACAACCTGCTAAGTACCTGTACATGACAAAAAAACACTTCATATAAACAACACTTCATTTGGATCCAAATGATCAGCCCAATATCCCTTCAATACAAATTTGTTGCATCATAAATAGGGCTGCATATAAAACAACTAAAAAACAATAATGATCTGTCAATGCAAAAGAAAATAAGAACATGGGCATAAAACATGTTGTATTGACAATCCCAAGCAATTCATTGAAGAAGTACACTCAATTGTTTTTAGATGACTCTTTAAGTTCAACTGGAAAATACAATCTAAAGTTCAATCTCTCCATATGCTTACCAAGGAAGCCAATGAAGTGACAAAGGCATAAACTAAAATGTTTAAAGTGGTACTTCCGAGATGTTTAAAGTGGTACAATCTAAAGTTCAATCTCTCCTCTCTCTCTCTCTCTCTCTCTCTCTCTCTCTCTGGGCAATAGAACATGGCAAATAGCTCTTACAAATTACAATAATATGGCTTTACACTGAATACAGGATAATAAATTGATGTTTATGAGCAAAACTGAAGGCAAACAAACAAGCCTCATCTGACATGCAAACTCAATGTTAAAACTATATGAATACAAACATCTGTTAGTAACCAAATGCAAGAAATAGGAGAGAGTGCCAAAACAACATACAGAATGGAAGAGAAAATTCAGAAAATTCAAAACAACAGTACCATAAGTTGTCATACAAGTCAGTAAATCTGAATCTTGCTCCTTACAATCAACAGTAAAAATGAACAAGAATCTACACTCAACTAGGAAATGTCTACTAATGGATATCATATGATTCCACACAATCATTAGGGAGAAAAAGAATCATTAAAATAAAAGTACAAAATGCCCCTTTCTCAAGAGCCAACCAACAACTGTCCAAGATAGGAGCCCACAATTATTTGCAAAACTATCAGATGAATGAGAAATTAAATGCAGGAGAAACTATAGTGAAAAGGAAAGGGCAGCCATTGGGGGAAGAAATAAAAACCAAAAAAATAAATAATTTAAAAAAGGAGAAAAGAAGGATCGAATAAAAAAAGCAACAATATGACTGCCAAAATTAAAGAAATGAAAAAATAGACTTTGGTTCCATTTCAGGTAGCAAATGAATGAATAAATAGTATTAGTTAATAAAATGCATGGCCTGAAACATCTGGACTAAGGGTTTTTATACTAACATGATCAATAGAAAGTTGGACAAAAAAAAAAGAAGTCAGATCTAGTAGGAATCTAAGACCCATTAAGATGTACCTCAAATCAATGAATTGGAGTGTCAGCAAGTTCTATACACCTGTTCAAAAAAGAGAGTAAGAGAGCAGAGGAAAGCATAGCATAAACCAAATCAGAACAAAAGATTGGGCTATGCATTGTACATATACAAGATGACAATATATCAACAAACTATTCTGCTTGACATAATATAGTACTACCGTGCACACACCCACCTGCACACCCACCAAAACACTAGCCAAATAACACAGACTACCACACGGAATCAAATCCATATCAGCCCCAAGTCAACTCAGTCAAGTTGTACCAGTGCTAGTACTAACCAAGCATATATGACTCATGCAACTCAGTGGTGCACTGGCATTTGAAACTAGGTTAATTCTGTGCATTACCAATGCACTAATAGTTCTAACCCAAAGCAACTAGTGATGCTTACCCCAGGGAAACCAAACTCATACAGCCCAAACCCAGCAAGAGCTACTAGAGGGACTGAAGAGAGTGGACTTAAGAACCTGCACAGGTACAAATACTCAAAATTATAAGCAATTGATGAACATCATCACTAAAGATGCTAGTGAATTCACATTGATTTAAATTAATAGAAAGAACAAACTTGAAAGCTATTTGGAGATTGTGGAGACTTACGTTTCCTCCTCCCATCTGGGGTACAAGAGAAGTTGGGAACCAAGGAGAATGGCCTCAGCTGCATCAAAAGTCCCCTAAAGAATAGTAGATTTACAGAATATTCATCTGATAATTAAGGGATGGTTGTGATGAAAAAAAAAAGTAAAAAACTCAAGGATAAAAGCTTCTAAGAGAGGAAAAAATCCAATGGTTTATGATATTAGAAAAACTATGTACTGAATAAAAAGCCCAATTGTTTTATAATGATTGATCTTCAAAATCACTACATGGGTGATGTGTAAACACCTGAACTTGTCAGTGTGAAGCAAGCTCCTAGCATTAGCAGATGGATTGAATCTAGAAGTGGCAATGTGATTGGGTGCATCATTGTGGCTTCCATGAAAAAATTAACCCTAAGAAGCATTCCTAATCAATAGAAACATGTTTCTTCTCTGACCTGAGAACTCAAAACAGAGAAAACAAGAACCCTAGCATGTTTAGCACTGTCTTAAATCACTTATATACATCGAGTGTAAGGTGCAAGTGAAACAGAAGATAATCAAAACCACATAACATGAATCACCTAAAACTGATTTTCAATAATAAAATTAAGGATTGATCACTTCACCCAAAATCTCAAAAGCCCTGAAAGAAAACATTCCTACAAACAGTATTCATATAAACATAAGATCACTTGTTGCTATGATTGATGTAAAAAGAGAGAGAAAGGATGAGAATATAAACAAACATACACAGCAGATGCAATATATATACGTGCACTCCTTCAATTCCATTCCATCTCTCTCTGTTCGTCTTCCGCAATCGCTGTCCAATTCCAATTCCCCTCTCAAAATCAAGACGAGGGGAACACGTCCTTGACTGCGGACGCTGCGGTCAGGTAATTAAGCGTGTTCCTCAGCATCTCCTTTTCGCGCCGGAGCCGTGCCGCCGTGTCCTCGAGTTCCAGTAGTGACTGCTGCTCCCTCGGCGCACCCTCGAAAGTGCTCCCGACAAAGAACGAGAACGGCGTCGGAAACAGATTTCACCGGAGATCCTTCATCTCCCTCTCCGGCTTCCCGTTCAGCCGATTCGACAGCCGTATCACATCCTTCATGCAAGTCTCCACCTCCGCCGCCAGCGCCTCCAGATCCTCCTCCCCGGACGGCCGGTCCTCCATCCACGCCACCTCCGCCACCAGGTAGGGCTTCGTCCGCACAAGCCGTCGTACTCGAAACCTCTCCTGTCCCTTGCAGATCAGAAAAAATCGATCATCGGAGAGCCTCTCGTGCTTGACGACCTCTCCGACGCAGCCGATGTCAGCGGTGCCGGAGCCGGCGTCGGAGAAGAGTACGCCGAAGCGGAGATCAGTCTGGAGGAGCATGTGCACCACAGAACCAAAGAGGGATATTTTCCCCCCTAACCAGAAGATATATATCAACACCTACCCTTTCCACAACCACCAAAACCCTAACCGATAAACAAAAAAAAAAAAGCACATACACAAAGTAGCTAGGGGAGGAAGAAGAGAAGAGAGGGAGAGAAAGAGAGAGAGGACCGAGGGAGAGAGGAGTGGTGTGCATGTGCGCAGGCAAGGGGAGACGGGAGGAAGAAGAAGAGAGGAAGGGAGGGAGGAGAGCAGACAGAGAGGAAACATACAGATGGGGAACGAGGGAGAGAGAGAACAGAGAAGAAAGATAGAGGAGAGGGGGGTGCGCGTTGTACCTGGGGCAGGGGATCAGGCGTCCGGCGGTGAGAGGGATGGGTTCTGGACGACGATGGGAATGAGAGGAGAGGAGGGAAAGAAAGAAGCAAGGAAGCACAGCACGCTGGAGGGATAAGAGGGAAAAGGCACGGAGAGAAAAAAAAACGTGGGAAAGGAAGAAAAAAATGTGGGGGAGCCCGCCAAGAGTGTGTGTATTTTGGGCGAAATTTTTTGGCCTATTTAGTAACAACATTAACTCATTAAGTAACGATCCAAAAACACCTAGTCACTAAAAAATCAAATTTTGTGATAATATATTTTGTTTTCACTAGTTAGACGTGACGACTATTTATATGTGACAATAAAAATTTCTTGTCACTGATCAGTTACTTTCAGTGACAATATATACCTCCCTCACTGAATAGTTGTCACTGAATCCACATTTTCTTGTAGTGAGGGAGAGAGTCTGAAATTAAGGCGCGAAAGGAGAAGGGCATTTGACGGGCGGAAATTATTTTGTTGTAATTGGTAGTCAAAATCTACTTTTGTTGGTAATTAACGGTTTATTAACGCCCGTAAAACGTTAGGAAAATATGAAGATACCGTAACAAAATAATTATTAAATCGAGTAAAACTAATGTAACACTTTAAAATCAATGTTAATGCCCATAAAACATTAGGAAATTTGTTACACTTAAAAACCGTTACTTACCAAAAACCTTGAGCGTTACTAATATCCTATTTTGGTGTAGTGCATTTTTAGGAGCTCGCCTAGGGCCACCCAAACCTCAAGAGCCGGCCCTGGTTATGAGCCTCCAAAAGTTAAAAGTGTCGGTTGCTAATGCTGTTATAAATGCAGAGAATGCCAGCCTGAATCCGATGAACACAGACCAGCTTCTCGATCTATTTACATCGCCACAGACTGGCAGAAAGGTAATCATCCTCTGCGAAATGGGCTTTCTTTTGTTCTTTCTAAAAAACATCAAACCTTGTGAAAGGGACAAGAAGGGTATTTTTTTTCCCTGAAGATGATGGTATTATTTAATAAAGTTGTAGGCTCCATAGAGACCTATTGCATGGGAGTGCAAGCTAAACCACCCTAAAAGCAAGAGGCGGAGAAGGAAGGAAAAACGAAAACAAGCCGTAAAACAAAGCATAAGCAAAAGTAGTGACCAAAAACGCCTCATTGCAGCCATGTGCAGAAGACGATAGGCAGTCAATGAGTCATCCATCTTCAAAGTGGCACTCCAGCACCAGCGCGAGGGGTAGCATCCATAGTGAGGAGGTCCAGGTCAGCAGGTAGACTCTGTGTGACGTTTTGATTATTATATATATAAATTATTTATTCTATTATTATTATATAATTGATTGTATATTAATTAAATACGCGATTAGTCTAAGTGGGGACCACGCTAGGCTTAAGTTTGGTGAGTTAGGCTTGTTGGATAGGTATCTTAACCCATAGTTAACCCGGGCCCAATTTAGTGGTATAATTCTTTTCTAATCCAAACTCTTGTCTTTTTAGAACCCAAACTCTATTATTTTTAGACTTTAAGTTAGATTACAATTCCTATTCCTATTCCCTATTTATACACCACACTCTTTTATTTTCACACACAATTCTCTCTCTTCCAATTTTTCTCTGGGGTAGCACCTTGGGCTTTGGCAATAGAGATTCTAGACCGTCTCCATCAACCGCTAATCTCAGGCAAGTGCTTAACCATAATTTGTAAATTTAATACTTGTGTTATTCCTTGATTTGTGTATTGATTCATATAGAAACCCCTTTTTATGCCCTAAGGTTTGATTTTCTCTTTTTGTGATGATACCTGGCACATATATGGCCACCATCTTTTGATTCTAAATTTTGGGCGTAAATTATTGTGGAGTTATTTTCTTTTATCAGGTTGTGGGACCCAATGATTGATCGGATCATATATATATATATATGGCCCGATCATACGTCCGTACATGGCTAGCGACCTAGTTGGTGGAGTTGATTTGAGAATTGGGACTGGATCTAGTAGGGCCCACTGTCCAGACGTCCCTGATGGACCAGGCCTGATGTGTGTTGAATCATGTGGCGGGACCTATTGTTTTGATATCAGATTTTGCCCGATGCACATTGCCATGTATAGCCGGGTGACCTTAGAGGATAGACCGATGAGAATGCAAAATGTTATATTTTTCTCTATTGAGGTTTAGTCCTTTATACTTATTTGATGCCTAAATGTACTCATTATTCTTATATTTTGCTTTATGATGCAAATGGAGGTGCTGTGTGCAAAACAAAGCTAATTGAGTGATTTTGGATAATTTTGATATCGCTTCGTAATTTGGGCATAATTCTCTCCTCCGAACTCCAATTGAGATGATTCAAGATGCTATGGAACGCCAAGAAAAAGATTTACAACTTTTATATTTTGAGTTTTGAGAGATTCTTGCTGAATCAAGAAGTTTCCAGATCTGAGTTACAAGAGAAGTGCTCATATTTGATGCTAAATGGATGAAGAATCAAGCAGAGGGGCATTGTGGTAAATTTGATGAAATTAGGAGTTTCCCGGAACATATCCAATATTGGGCTCATATTGTCCGAAACGAAAAATGGTGCAACTTTAATTCTTGGTTCGAATCCAACAGAAACCCGAGTGAGAAGATATGGTCAAGAAGAAGATTTTGACTAAGTTAGAATTTAATTAATTATTTTATTCCATCTCCAATCCCACATCACTTCAAATTCTCTCAAAACTCACGGGTGCATTCCATCTCCAACGATCTCTTTCTATTCTCTCTTTCATCTCTCATCCTCTCCTACTTTATCTCTACCTCATTACTTTTCTCTCCATCACATGGGCCCAAAATTTTTTTTTTCCTTTTCC